>CM060947.1:101114210-101234803 GCA_030765055.1 Mantis religiosa | reverse complement strand
AATAATAAGAACAGCGCAGTAGCAGCTAAGCCGGTGCTGAGGAGAGACATCGCCACTCAAACCTGCGATTTGGTGCGGCAACAATATCCGAGAAAATAATTATTCCATCACCATCCCCGAAGCCTGACAAATCAACACCCCTGTCTGCACCTAGGAGGTCCTCCTCTTCTTCAGGAAGGAGATCGCCAGCACTGTCACCGGCTAAAGGATCAACCTCCACCAAGACTCAGTTGTGCGGTGACTGGCATACCGCGAGGTTGTCTTTCCGCTGTGTACGGTAGTAAACGCCAGGCAGAGCGGGCTTGTTTGTGCTGTCGTGTATACAGTTCAGCGCTCCGCGCGTAGTTTTGTTGAATTGGGTATATTATACCTGTTCGGTTTTGAGTTTAAAAAGTAATCATGGCGATGTACAAACGTGTGAATACACTAAAAATCCAATTTGAAGCAACGGCAAGTAAACCTACTGCATTAGAAATCCACCAGTGGCTTGTAAATTTCATGGGATTACAAGTGGATCAAGTTGACACGCTCCAGCTGCACACAAGAGAACGTGCTATATATGTGAAGGTGATTTCGGCGGTATTATACGATAATCTCCTAGCCCGTTATCAAGATGAACAAACCTTTACCTACGCCTCTGGAGAAACGGCAAAGTTACGCATTACACCGGGTGATCAGCAAACAGTGAATGTTAGAGTGTTCAATTTACCTTCGGAAGTTCCCCTCGCGGTGTTGTCGCAGCAGCTGAGCCAATACGGTACAGTGTATGACATACGCAGAGAGCAATGGAGCTCCCAGTATCTTCTTCCGACTAACAACGGAGTGATTGCTGTGAAGATGGAACTAAAACGTCACATACCTGCTAGCTTGGTTATCGATACCTATTTGATTGGAATCAGTTACATCGGTCAACCGCAAGCTTGTCATCTCTGTCATGCCACTACCCACCTGAAAGCTGAGTGCCCCCTTCGTGCTACGCGGTTACCCATCAACCCACGGAACCGTCCAGTTACCTTCAGTGTCGCAGCAGGTGCTAACTCATATGCTGCTGCTGTCGGTAGAGAGTACGCAGCAGGTTCGACGAGTACGTCCACAGAAGACCAGCCGCCGGAGCAACCTACACAACAGGCAGACAATGGTCCGGTAGTAGTGGAGCTGACGAGAGAGCCGGAGGAGTCCGAAAAGTCTGCAGTGGCCAACGATATCACGCCTATGGTTGAGACACAGGATGCCCCTGAAAGATCTGCTGTTATTGCTCCAGCTGAGGGTTCTCGGGATGGTGCTATGGAGGTTGTAAGTGATGAAGAAGTAGAGGTATCTGATACTGAAATAGCTCAGTTAAGGCAAAAGGTTGGCATTACATTGTCGGGTCGTGACCCTCGATTAAGAAGTCAGCACAGGAGGATGGAAGTGCAAGGAATTCCACCACGACAGCAACCTCCGGATGTGCTACACCTGAAAGGTGGTCCCCCGGTTCCCATCCAAGGGAAAGAGATAGACTCAGGCAAGCGGCCGGCAGTGGATGACGGTGATGAATATGAAGAAGAACTACGTTCAGCTAAAATTACCAAAGAGGATATGCGCCCAGGCATTGTTCAAGGAGGCTCAACTGATATTAAAGTGGTTCCTGGTTCTTCGAAATCCTGGCATCACTAAGGATGTGCTCCTAGCCCATTGAATGCCGATAGGTGCGCAAATCTGGGCTTCGCTTAATGTTAATGGTCTGCGACAGGTGGTCAAACAGCAACTTTTAAGGGACTTCTTGATAAATCATGACATATATATCTGCTTTTTGCAAGAGGTGAATATTGATAATATGGACTTCTTATATGGCTACGAGTACGAGACGAATCTTGGGCCGGAAGGTACCGGTACGGCTATTGTGTATCGTCAAGGTTTACAACTACATAATTTCGTGCTCCATCCCTCTGGTAGAGCCATCTCAGCAGTGTATGAGGGCATTACCTTGGTGAACATTTACGCCCCTGCGGGCAGTAATAAACGAAAGCAGCGAGAAAATTTTTTTTTAGGCAAGACATCTTGACCCATATTCCATCAAGTGCACCGTTCATCCTGGTTGGCGATTTTAATTGTACTTTAGCTGCTAAAGATCAACGGGGTGCCGTCAATGGGTGTAGTACTCTGCAACAGCTAGTAGAACAAATGCACCTGACAGATACCTGGGAACATAACCACAGCTCAGCAGTACAATTTACATTCGTGAGAGGACCATCAGCTTCACGACTGGACCGCATGTATGTTACGGCTGAACTCTTACCCCGCCTTCAGCACACAGAAATAATGCCGGTGGCATTTAGTGATCATAACGCTCTAATACATGCACTTGAGGGCAGGGCGGCGAGCTGCAACAGAGGCAGAGGTTACTGGAAACTTAACTGCTCCTTGCTTACGGATGAGGAAGTGATGACTGATTTCCAGGACTGCTGGTCACGATTGCGGGAATCCTTTGCGCGTGCACCAAACAAAGTCGACTGGTGGGTGTGTAAAGCCAAACCTACATTACGAAACTTCTTTCGGGCTGCTGCCGTTCGTCGAGCGCTGGCTAGAAGAGAAACCATGGAATATTACTTCCAAATCCTCCACGAGCTGCACGTACGCCAGCAGCAGGGAGACAATGTTCTGCAACTAGTGCGGGAGATCAAAGAACACATAAAAGCTCGTAAAACGCAACAACTTCAGGGATATTTGGCCAGAGTACACTCAGAGGAAGTGCTGCATGGGGAGCAGGCGAGTTTTTTTCATTTGGCAAAGGAACGTAATCATGGTCGCCGGAAGTTAATCACTCAACTTGAAATAGATGGACGGGAGGTTTCCACTACAGCCGAAATTATTCGTGAAGTGAACAATTTCTACGCACAACGATTCACCGACCCCGCAGATCTCGCACACAAAGTAGAGGCATATATGTCAAAATTCCTACCAGAGCTACCGGAAGAATTGTGGCAGGACACGCTGTCGCTGTCCAAATCAGAGTTACGTGAAATAATCCAAAAATCCAAATTGCGTGCCTCCCCAGGACCTGATGGCTTGCTATATGAATTTTAAGAGCAATGTTGGTGTCACATCCAGAACGAACTGTTACAAGTCTTTCAGGAAATGTGGAATACAGAGCATTTACCACGCACATTTGCAGATGGGATAGTGGTACAACTTCCGAAGGTGGCTAGACCCAAGTCCTTACAGGATTATCGACCGATCACGCTGTTAAACTGTGATTACAAACTGTTCGCTAAAATAATTGTTGGTCGTATGCAAAAGATACTACCATATAGCATTAGCGAGTTCCAGGCCGCAGTAAAGAAGGGAGCGACCCTGCAAAATGCGTTAGCTGCCTTGAGAGGATGTATACTGCATTGCGCACAGGAACATCAGTCTGCAGCGATTATTAATTTGGACCTCCAAAGGGCCTTTGACAGCGTTGTTCATGACGGTTTGTGGAGACGTATGATGGAATTAAAAGTGCCTGATAAATTCTGCAACCTGATTCGAGCCATGTATGCTGGTGCCTCGTCAAAAGTTCTCTGCAATGGCTATTTAACGTCTGCTATACCGATTAAACGCTCAGTCAGACAAGGATGTCCCATGTCCATGATGCTATTCTCCCTGTATGTTGACCCACTACTCCGACAGCTGCAATCTACACTTGATGGACTTGAGATATATGGGCAGCGATTGGTTGTGAGGGCCTACGCAGATGATATTACGGTAATAGTTACCACCCCCCAAGACAGTCCTCGCTTAAGAGATTGTTTACAAGAGTACGAGGGATCGACAGGGATGACATTTAATATGCAGAAGTCCGAGATTTTAGCCATTGGACCAGATCCGCCGGACACATCCATCTTAGGAATACCTATGGTGCGGCGTACGAAGATTTTGGGAGTTTACTTTAGTGATAGCGAGACGGACATGAGGGAATATAACTGGACGACCCGGATTAATGTACTGCGTGGGATGATGTACAAGCAGAAACTCCGGATGTTGAATTTGGTACAACGTATACGATATTGTAACAGTTTCGCGCTCAGCAGGATTTGGTACCTTGCACACGTGCTACCACCAACAAAGCGGGATTCCCAGAGGATAGAACAGATATTGGGCTATTTCATCTGGACAGGGAAGCTCTACCGTGTTGCGCGGGCTCAACTACGTCTCCCGAAGGGGCAAGGTGGTTGGGGATTAATAGAGGTGGCTCTCCAGTCGCAAGCGTTGATGATCAAAATGCTTCTGCTTGCCCTAAATAATCAGAGTGATCCCGTGGACACCATGATACAACGCACGCACATGGATTTTTGGCGCCAAGGACAACGAGGCAAGGTACCCGAGATTTTACGGGACACGTATTACGCGTTGGAGTGGTTACCCCCGGAGCACTCAATAGATGGTGATAAGTGCACAGTAAAGAACATTTATGCTTATCTTCGTCAAGCAGCTAGAATCACCCCACAGGTACAGATAAAATATCCGCAGCTGCCCTGGCAGCGCATATGGAAATGTTTTGGCTGTCAGCAACTGAACACCACATGGTTAGCGGTGACGTATGAAATTGTCAATGAACTTCTTCCAACGGCAGACAAACTGTACCGCCACAGAATGGCTAACTGCCCGAGATGCCCTATTTGCTCGGAAGCAGATTCACTTCCGCATCGGGTGATGGTATGTTCCGGAAAAGCTGGTATATGGAACTGGGTGCTAGACAAATGTAATAGCTGGATACCTGCCGGATGGGATGCTTCACATGAAGATATCTTACATTTGAATCTTCCTATGGTGAACCCTTCATTACAACGTGCACTGCTCTGGCTGATAACGGGTACATTTACCTGGATAAACACACTGGACACGCCGGGTGATTGTTCAATATCACGGCTCAGACGATTTTTACGCGAAGAGAGATGGACAATGATCCAGCTCAAGAAAATAGCACCCTTCAAACCGTGGATACTGCACGTTTAAGAGATATAGGCAATATAATATCAATTTCCGACATCATTCCCCTACATGTAAAACAGTGAGGTACAATAAAATAAAGATAAAAATCGATCCCCTCCCTTCCTCCCTCTCCTTGTCCCTCCCCTCCCTTCCTCCCTTTTTCTCTTCAAAAATAAAAGCAAGTAGCTTAAGTTAACAAAAAAAAAAATAAAAAAAACGGTAAATACAAAAAAAAGAAGAAAAAAAAGACTGAAAAGGTCGTTCGGTATGATGCCCCGCCCAAACAATTTACGACCAGTTATAGCAAATCCGATTTCATCAAAGTTACCAGCAAAACTGCCAGCCGAAAGCAGAGTTCTAGGGCATCTAAAAGTTCCTCCTCTGAGGAGTCTTCAGATGAGGACTCTGATCAACGCATGTCATCCTCGTCGATCTCTGTATCGAATCGGTTTCAGGTCCTTGAACCGAAGTTTTCTATCGGGAAAGGGGCCTCATCCGGAGAAGAGATGGACAGGAGGATACGTACCGGACTTCCAGGACGGCTTTCAAAAACTGTTATAAAAAATTGGATGGTAAATGTGTTAGCCCCACACCCAAAAAAAGGGTAAATTGATTCGGCCGCCCGCGAAGTCGTCATAAGATGGTGTACTTACTGGATATTTTAGCGGACAGATATTTTATTTTTAGATTACATTTAGGGATAGCATATCACATTTAGCGGACAATACATTTTGTTGCTTTTAACATTTTATTTTACATTGCTTTTAGATTTTGACCAAGAGCGTGTTTTTGCAATGATTTTATTCATGATGGGTACATTTTAGAACTCAAAATACGTGTAGTGTTAAAATCCAGTTGAAAAGGGGGCGCTGATGACCGCGCAGTTGAGCGCCCTTAAACTCAACAATCCATCCATCGATAATAAGAAGTAGCTAGAACAAGGTTTTCTAAGAATAATTTATAGAAGAATCAGCAGAGAGTTATGTGAATGCAGTACATTAAATTTCTTTTTAGTACAAATCATAGTTCTGATATAAAGGAAGCCGCTGCTAATGATGTATGTTCATGTGTTACAGGCGGATCTGTTTGCGTTCGAGCTGCAGAATGGACACATCTATTTGCATCTGGACTTGGGCTCTGGTGCTGTCAAGGTTCAGGCTACCAAACGTAGAGTGGATGATGGACTGTGGCATGAAACAACCCTTCGTCGATCTGGTAGAGAGGGAAGAGTTACCGTGGATGGAACAGCAGCAGATTTCAGTACCCCAGGTAAGCGTTTAAGTTTGCTAGTCTCATACCAAATATTCGGAAGCCCGAAGCTGGGAAGTTCAAGCAAATTTGATAAATTTAACTTACCAACTATTCAAATGTTCAACACAGATGTCAAAAATTTACGTATATCCACAAATGCTTAAACCAAGCTGCTTTATAGACCATGCATCATGTTTATTATCAAACAGAGAAAGGAGATAAAAGGTCATCAGCTTTTCACTGCACAGTGTTTATCGTTGTATATTACAATCAAAGCTAACAAAAACTACTCGCCTTTATTGTAAATTTACTTCCAGTAATGTTTTATATTTAATAACTTCCTTTCAAAGCGTTCTTTACAACCAAGTACATGCATTCAATTTTGAGACAACCGCAAATAACTGATGAAAAACTGTTCTGAAATTGTAGCAGTATCTTATGCAGTGCGCGAGAATAGTTACATAGTTTAAACATAAATGTTCATATAATACATATCGTGCGATAAAGTGCCAGAAAGTATTTATTCAATTAATTGAATGTAATCCAAATATTGAATATATAAGTCGTCAAATTCCTTCAGGTAGTATAGTTTACGTGGAACAGAAACGCTAAATTGTGCTTCTTGCAACAGCGTTCCTTGCAACAGAAGTTGACTTTCTCTAATTCCAATATTAAAACCACTATACTAAGTTGGAAAGAAGCTCTTTCGTAGACGTACTTTAGTTTTTTGTATATGTTGTGAGGATCACATTCTTCGAAGACTAATTAGCTGTCTAAATTTAACTTAACGTAATTTCATGATGGCATAAGTGAAGCCAAAAGCTTAAATCGGCGCTTCTCCAAGCTTCAGAAATATAGAGCCTATATTGTGCATAGGTAGCATAGGTGGTAGGGTGACGAATCGCGGTCAAGAGGTCTCGAGTTCCAATCTCGGTCAGGTTGAGTTACTTGAATAAGCTTTCTCCCAGGTTTCCCTTATCTTGAAAGATAAATGCGAGGTAATTCTAAGCTTTTATGGACCCTGGACTCCTATGAGCACCCTTTCACCAATTTATTCATCGTCCGATATGACAACGTTAGAGGAAATGAAATGTGTAGTGTTTAACGCCCGCTTTTACTACATTCGGCACCGCAGGCGGTGACACTGATGATGCATGAGATGAAGATGGAGCACCGGTGGAATGATATGGCGGGGGAAACCGGAGGTCCCGGAGAAAACCCGCCCCAACGCCGTGTTGTCCACCATGAATCTCACTTTGCGGTCGCCTGGGATCGAACCCGGGCCGCCTTGGTGAGAGCCAAGCGGTCTAACCACTGAGCCACGGCGTGGCCACAACGTTAGAGGACGTTAATTACTACAACAATAACAAAGCTTATAAGTAGACAACAATGTAGTCCAGCATATTCTAAGGTTACCCTGAGGGAAGATGCTGGTGGTACGCTCGAGTGTAGTATAATGCACGAGATTTAACTTGGTCCCTGATTTATAGAAAGAGAAAGAAATAAGTACTCACGATCTCTTTCTAATCCACCCCTCTTTTATGGCCTGCCAGGCAGAGAAGACACATCAGTGACGGATGATCCTTCCTCGGCTGTTTGTTCTTCGTCCTCCAAATTTGGTTCATGTTCCCCTTCTTCAGTGTCAGAAATTTCAAAATGTTCCTCATCTTCACTATCTGAATCATCTTCTAAATTAATTATGAACCTATCACTAATTTCATATATTACTCTATCCTGCTCCCAATAAAAGTATTCTATCTTTTCAGCATGTACACAAGTTTCCCGCCAATTTTGTTCGGACACTTTACCTCCTGCACTATCAAATAACAGTTTTACCTCACTATGCTTAAATGATATGTTGTGTTTCGCAATATATGTTTTATCTGTGCCCGTATAAATTCTATAGCATTTAAATCACAATTATACGGAGGTAGCCGTATTACAGCGTGGCCGTGTATTCACGCTATGCGATCTATTTCATTAATTTTGAGACCGTCTTTTTTCAGCTTTATTAATTCGTAAAGTACAGCTTTGGTGATACACGGATCAAACTCTATATTATTGTCACGTAGTCACAATTGCATTACTGTTTTAAGTGAAGATATCGGAACCTTGTCGATTTGAGTAGAATGATAAGATGTGTTGTCTATTACTAAAGCACTATTGGGGAAATGTTGGGTAACAAGTGATTCATAAACCAATTTTTAAATGTCTCACTATCCATTTCTTCATGATAGTCTTTGCTTAATTTTGATTTAAAGCTCAAAACAGCGTTGGGAATGAAACCTGTCGAACTCCGCGCGTGTAAGAAAACGCTGTTCTTCGCCTATTGGGATGCGTAGTGGAAATTCAAAATCGTCCTCTTCACTTTCCCATACTTTGTTTTTCGTATGATTTATACTGATCCAGGTTTCATCTAAGTAAATAATAGAAGTGCCGGAAGTCCTTACCTCTTTCATTTCTCTTAGAAATGCGAATCTTTTTGCAACGAGTCTGCCGTTCCTCCGCCTGAGTTCTTTACAAATCTAAATTTCATTTGTATAATCAGTCCGATAGAATGAATAAATATATTGTCTTATTGCAGCGGCACAGAAAGAGTCTATTGCTGTTTCTGTGGTTTTGCATTCGGATGTCTCTATAAAGTTACCACTTACTTGCACTTCATTTTGTTCTTTAAGTATTGTTTTCACAGTACGAGATTAAACACCAGTAGCTGCCGCAGTTCTTTGAATTGTGCTCGACACATATAGTTGGTTTTCCGCATTTTAGGGCCCCGCATTCGTCTGTAAAAAGTGTATGAACCTTAATTACAATTTCCCTACCATCTGATCTTATAGCTTTTCCCTTTCTTCCCACGCCTCCTAGAACTAACGCAGACACTAGCACTATTCCCAGTAGTTTATTTAAAATAATTACAAAATGTTCAACTTCTAAAAACATTTGTCACGTTTCCAACACGTTACAACCGATACTTCACTTGCAACACCACTGTTGCCCGCTTGTGCTTACCCTCATACCACAGCAGGTAATTAGGGAATACAATAGCGCTTTAAAAGGGACTGACCATTTCAAGGAAAGAAACCCAGCACCCGTGCTAGACAAGGATAGCGAAAAAAGTGCCAAGTTAAATCTCGTGCATTATAGTACTGTTCGAGAAGACGTGTATCATCGCGGCGCTAGGCTACCGTCGAGCTAGCGCATATCGGCCCGAATACCTGAACTGGCGCGCCAAATAGGCTTTCGCCCGCCTCGGTAGCGTGAATAGTAACGTGTCTGCCTCACGTTCAAGAGGTCCCGAGTTCGAATCTCGGTTAGGGTGAGTTATCTGGATAACGTTTTTTCGGGGCTTTCCCTTATCCTGAAAGTCCAATGTCGGTTAGATATAAGCTCCATGGACCCTGGGCCCATTTGAGCATCATTTCACTCATTCCATTCATCGTCCGATATGACTTAACGTTGGAGGACGTAAATTACAAAAAAAATCGATTTTCTTATTCATAAACCGGGATTAGCGATAGTCCGAGGACCAAACACAGTGGTCCGGCTCAAATTTTGGCCGTCTCCGAGGGGTAGATTAAAGGCGGACTATCTTAGCAAAATGGACGACAATGAAGTGATGAATGTAGCTGCGGTGCGTAGAATTCGTGAAGACGACGGAGGAAAACTTATCTACCAAAAATAGAAATTATTGCGAAGTACGACGACTTAAACTTCAAACGCAGATACAGGTTTAGTAAAGCGAACGCCAGAAAGTTGATAGAAATGGTTCGTCCTAGCCTGTACGTCATGGACGATAACCGAGGCCTCAGTATATCAATTAACACTCAAACCCTATCAGCTTTTCGATATTATGCAAGAGGATATCAAGACAACACTGCTCACTTGCACGGTATTAGTCAGGCATCAGTAAGCCGCATTATCAGCAAACTCATTATAAATTTCCCTCCTTTCTCATATTTGTATTCGTCGACATGGATTTATTTTCTATAGTGTTCATTCCTTTTTTGACTAGAGAAAACATTGGTCTTCCTCTGACCGAAGGATACCACGCTTCTTCATATTATCCATATGCACAACACACCCAGGACATCAAACTTTGTTACTGAACCCAAACAGCAGCAGGACTGTAAGAATGATTAAGAAACAGCTGTGAAACTAGCACAGAGATTTATAATCTTGTAGGTACACTGTGGTTTGTTTAGCACTCTATGAGACTCGTGCATGCCCAGAAGAACCTTTCTACGTCGTGTAACATTTGCTCCGTGCTGGTCCACGGCTTTACTTGGTCCGAGGCTTTTTATCGTCTATGAATACCAAAAAGTTAGACCGCCTTTGGTTCGGACCAAGTTAGTCGGAAGATTATCTAATCCTTGTTTCACATAAGCTTGCCCCGTACCTCTTAACGGTCACATGACCTTATCACCTCTCATTGTCTGCTGTTGTAGTATAGACTGTTGTGCGTTAAAAATTAGTTCGTTATTTAACATGGTGATATATCTTTATGTCTTGGAAGATAATTGTCAAATTTATATTTTCGTAACTGTTTTAATTAAATATATTGCGCAACAGAGTTGATTTATCTGAAATGCGTGTTAATTCTTAAACGAAGTATAGAGGAGGTTCCTTTGCTCTCAAGCACATGGCACGATAGCACGTGCTTTAGCGGTAGTGATGACATATTTGTTTATATGACTTATCACTGACCTTGTTTGAACTGGATTAGTCATATATCGCTATTCGAAGGTGTGTTGTGCCGAGTGCGAGAGCTAAATTATTTTATTTATCGTTTATTGCCCGTGTACTTATTATATTGCAACGGGAGCGCTGGAACACCCTGTGAACCAGCTGGGAACGGAAGGCAGGGGGAGAACCGCGTTAGCCACACCTCCCCCTCGTTTGTCTTGTAGTGGTGACAGGCAGCGGTTGGGAGGAAAAACATCAGTGTGCCGTCTGTTTCTGTCCACCTGGTTCCAGAAATTACGTAATCTGGAACATTCTCCTGGTCACTAGAAACCGGCGATATTCCTATATAAAGAAGGATACAGACAGACGGAGTTGGTTTTGGTTTAGTCAGTCAGTGAGTTGGTTTTGTCAGTGAGGAGACAGTCGCAGTTCTTGGTGTAAGAGTTAGTCAGTGACGTGTTAATGAACGAAAGGATTGTGCAACGGAAGACTGTACGTAACTTTGAATGTGTACCGGAGCTTACGTAACCGCGAGTACAGTGAAATTGTAACGGACGGACTGGTGAATTGTAACTGTGTGCAGCAAGTAATTCTGTGTAATTGGCAAGTATTAAAGTGTAAGTCGGTGGAAATAAAGAACATTGTTGAGTGGTGTAATTGGACTTTTCATTTCACGAACCCACAAAGTCACACTGGTGTCAGGAAGCGGGAAAACAACATCACCGAACATTACAACCATGGACGCGGCATTGGAAAAATTTTTGGAGAAGATGATGGAAATGAAGGCCGAACTAATCGGGAAGATGGAAGAAATGCGGGCCGAATTAACAGAGAAGCTGGAGACTAGAAATAACCTGGCCGCGGAACTGAAACTGATCAGGACGGCTAGGGACAACATCGCCGAGAAGATGGAACAAATGAAGGCCGAGTTAACCACGGAAATGAGAGCAGCGAACGACGGTCTGGCTACCGAAATGAAGGTGGCGAACGAGGCTCTCGCCGCCAAGTTTGAGGAACGGTTGGCCGGCGTGGGGGATGACGTCACGAACCTGGGCACGCGGAAGGGTCAAGTAGACGACCGCCTTAATGATTTAGAGGAAAAGGCCGACAACATCGCAAAACCCCTCACCCGCCTGACGGAGGAAAACCGGCCTTATGTGTGGACGGAGGACGCCGAAGACGCTTTCCAGCACCCGAAGGGGACCCTGTGCAGTGCTTCAATTTTGGGTTTCCCACAACCGGGTGGCGCCTTCATTGTGGACACCGACGCCAGCGACCATTGCATTGGAGGTGTCCTATCGCAGATCCAGGACGGCCACGAGCGCACAAGAGTGGAAGAGGAGGAGCGTGCCGCAGCAGTCCGAGTAGTTGTGGCAGTGCCTGCTGAAGGCTGGGATAGCGCAGGCCTGAGGAGGGAGCAGCTGGCGGACGCAGACTTGGGGCCACTCTTGAGGGAAGTGGACGCAGGGACGAGACCGACCTGGGAGGACATCGCACCGAGGAGCGCCACCTACAAGTCGCACTGGGCCCAATGGGACTCGTTGAAGACCAGAGAGGGCGTGCTGTTCCGGGTATGGGAGTCACCCGATGGGAAGGCGCAGAGAGGACAGTTGGTACTTCCCCGGAGCAAGGTCCCGGAAGTCTTGGAGGAAGTGCACGCCGGTACTTCAGGAGGACACCTGGGAGCGAACCGAATGATTCACAAACTACGGCAGCGCTACTTCTGGCTCAGACTCCGGGCAGATGCTGGTGGTACACCTGGACCGCCTCGCACGCTACGATGGGGCTGTTCGAGGCGAACAGCTTTGAGGAGGGAGCAGTGTAACGGGAACGCTGGAACACCCTGTGAACCAGCTGGGAACGGAAGGCAGGGGGAGAACCGCGTTAGCCACACCTCCCCCTCGTTTGTCTTGTAGTGGTGACAGGCAGCGGTTGGGAGGAAAAACATCAGTGTGCCGTCTGTTTCTGTCCACCTGGTTCCAGAAATTACGTAATCTGGAACATTCTCCTGGTCACTAGAAACCGGCGATATTCCTATATAAAGAAGGATACAGACAGACGGAGTTGGTTTTGGTTTAGTCAGTCAGTGAGTTGGTTTTGTCAGTGAGGAGACAGTCGCAGTTCTTGGTGTAAGAGTTAGTCAGTGACGTGTTAATGAACGAAAGGATTGTGCAACGGAAGACTGTACGTAACTTTGAATGTGTACCGGAGCTTACGTAACCGCGAGTACAGTGAAATTGTAACGGACGGACTGGTGAATTGTAACTGTGTGCAGCAAGTAATTCTGTGTAATTGGCAAGTATTAAAGTGTAAGTCGGTGGAAATAAAGAACATTGTTGAGTGGTGTAATTGGACTTTTCATTTCACGAACCCACAAAGTCACAATATGTATAATGGCAGAGTTTACCGCCAGTTTTTCGCTGAAGCGTCGCAGTGGAAAACCTTTACAAAGCGGCGAAAAAAGAATTGTGGTGCATGTGTTTAATGCACTCACAGAGAAGGATCTGTCTTCGTTAGTGAGAGAAGTCGAATAGCTGTGCTCTGAACTTACAGGTGTGAGTGTTAGATGCGTAGGAAAATCGCGACATGAAATTGAGACAGCAGGAAAACTTACCACTCCAGGGGCAATATTGCTGTGTAGCGAAGACGTTATTTAAGTACAATCAAACTGTACCGGGATACAAATCGCAGAATATACTACCTTGACGAGACTTGGATGAATGAAGGACACACGACAAGTATGGCGTGACACGAATTTTAAGACTGAAAGACAAGCAGTTTTGCAAGGTATGTGTGCTGGTTTTAAAAAAAATCCCAGTTCAAAAGGCCGAAGATCTTTCATTATAAACTTGTTTCAGTTTCATTGCTCTTTGATTGAGTTTCAACTTGCTCAGTTTCATTATAAACTTCATTATTTTTGCATTCCTTCATATTCCTATTTGTAAAATTTTATCTATCTTCCTGACAATTATTATGACGTTTACTGCAGTTTTAAATGTGACGGGAAGACACCGCCTATGGCCTATGGTGCTAAGGCATTACCCAATTACGATGAGGGGGAAGGTAGTTGCACGCGGAGTGATACATGTCAGCGGGGCAAGGTTATATAAAACAGAGATTAGACCAAAGTGATAACTTTGAATACGGCCCTAAGATTTTATGCGTTTCATCGGACATTGCACAGTTTGATAAAGAGGTGCAATGTTAAGTACATGTAAAATATTTATTAAAATAGTTTTGTGGAACTTAGTTTGCAAGACTGTATGCTCGAGATACCTTTGTTATATTTTCTTTGTTATCAAAACGCACACAGGCATCCTGTGGGCTCAGGCTTTTAACTGCAAATTTTCTGGAGGAAAGAGTTTACTCCATCTCCCTTATCTCTAATGTACGCTGTTAGCTGTAATTTGACGAGCCAACCAGCCAACTTTGCAGCCACCAAAATGGTTTACTTTAGATGCGTATTTGAATATAGTTCACACAAACCGAATATTCCATTAGTATTATTGGGTAACAGGTTTAGTCAGCTTAGAGTTAAGTAAACAAGGCAATACTAATTAAGCTAAGTGCACATCAAACTAATGCTTGTAGAAGTTTTAGCTGTGTGCACCGTACAACCAGTGCAGTGTAGTTCATGCAAATAAATGTGTACAACACCCACCGTATTCTGTTACAATCAAAGATAATGGAAGTGGGAAATATTAGCATCATAGTGCAGAAATTAAAAGTTGGTGATTCTTCTCCAAGTTTGCTTTGTTGCTTTGTTACGAAAAGAAGCTGATTTACACAGATTTGAGAACGCCATACTGAAATATATTTGTAAGTAATTAGAATGACATGACGTAGTACTCGAAACTATGTGACATAAAAAAGAATCCCAGCGAAATTCCTGGTAAATGAGGAAGAGAGAGTCATACGTTACATTAAAACTTTCGCAAAGGTTTGAAGCATCCTTCAAATGTTATTTCTTTTACTATTCAACATTTGGTAGTGATATAGCTCGGAAGAGCTTTGAACTTTAAAGACAAGAGTATTGTGTTATTTGCATGGATATACGTTAAAGTCTGTGCAACCTTCCTACAATGGCATTTATTTCGGCAGCATGGTATTCGCAGGAACACATTAGATTAGAATTAGCATCACTACTGAGGGGATTCGGCACCGAAACCTGTGATTTATTGCACCTAAGCCCCAAGTGGAGCATCCCCAGCAGGAAGGGTGATGCGAGAGGAGACTGAGGGCGGTGACCCAGGAGTTAAGATAGCGCCGAGACGCCCCCGACACTTCTACCCTGAAAGAGACCAACAGATGAGAGATGATGTGAAATGATAATGGAGATGAAATGGAGGGACAGGAAATTGGGGGGGGGGGTGTACGAGGGTAATCCAGAAAGTCCCAGACGTTTTGAAATAAACACTTAACAAAATGAAATTATCAACGTTTTGTACATTTGAAAGGTACACGGTTAAATTATTTTTATGCATAATCGCCATTCAAATAGAGGCGTGTATCATACATTGGCAATATCCTCTCTGTAGAGATCTGTCGCCTACCACTGGCTTACACCGGCGACAGTGTCAAAGCATCGTGTACCGAGCCATTTGTTTATCGTTGGGAAGAGGTTGTAGTCCGGGCTTTATTGTTGGATGGACAAACACCTCGCATCCAAAACCATCCAAGATTGGCCGTGTGGGAGCGTGCATTGTCATGAAGAAACAATACCTTAGTGCTAAGTTTTCCCCGAAGCTAAATGGCACGCCTTAACTTTCTTAGCGTTTCGCAATACATCTCTGAGGTTATTGTTGTTCCACTGCCCAGAAACTCAACAAGAAGCACTCCCTCAGAGTCCAAAAACACAGTAGTCATGGCCTTTCTTGCTGACAGTGTTTGCAAACATTTTCTTTGTTTCTTGGAAGAATGTGTGTGCCCTTTCCATCGACTGCATTTTGCTTCACCCAAGTCTCGTCTCCGGTTACGATACGATTGATTGTGTTGAAATCTTGAAGGGAAGTCAATGCTGCAGCTAGTCTCTGTTTTTATGGTCTTCCGTTAGGATTTTCGGAACCCACCTAGCATAAAATGTGTGGTAACCAAGCTTATCCATCACAGTATGATGCACCAAACCCCGTGAAATCTGGAGAAATGTTCCGAAACTTCTGTAATCGTGAAACAATGATTTTCACGAATTTTGTCACTGACTTTCATTGACAGTTCAAGTTTACCAGTGCGATTCATGTCGTGAATATTGGTATGGTCATTGCACCATTACCTGACTCGGCTTTCACTCGTTATTCCCTTCCCGTAAACATCACAAAGTTGACGATAAATTTCAAATGTTCCTTTTTTCCTTTTAGCCAACAAAAACCTAATCACAGACAGCATTTCACAAGTGGCAGGATTTTGTATTGCAGCGTACATTTTAACAACTCACAGAGAGTACAGTATGAAAGGCGCACTCCTAACGCTACCACAGCTAAATGCTACTGAATATAGGAATGTTCTGGGATCACGATGGCGGCTCTAGCCCTACTCGTCGCCACGATAGGCTAAAACGTCTGAGACTTCCTGGACTGCTCTCGTAATTAACCTACCCAGCATTCGCCTGGCGATCCGGAAAAACCCATGGGTCATGTGGGCCAGCTATGGGAATCAAACCCGGACTTCCAGAATGCTTGCCACAGATAAAACTGCCTGAGCAATCGCGCTCGGCTACATTTGAGTACGGTAAGCTTTCATATCAGACAGACAGCTCCCAAGTGTTCTATTTGTATTGCGCTCTTACTGTACGCCAAGCTACGAATATTTTGCTTGCTGCAGTAAACAAGATAAACGAATACAGCGGTCTCTCAGTGAAGCTCAATAAGTCTTGACTCTTTGCCAGGTAGTAGTACCAAACTCGGCATTTTAGTTCAGCAAATTTCAAGGATGCGATACGAAGACTTTGATATAGTCCTTCCATTCCTTTACACGGAAAATTTTTCAAAATTGTAACTTTCTCAAAAAATTACTATTTTGTTTATAATATGTTTAAAACATTTTCAATAAAAATAAAATGCATATCTTGAATTTCCTGAGGATGTGTAGTGCACAATTTCGGACATATTCTTATTACCCATATTTTTCTGAGTGTTCCTATAGTCATATCTTTGCTCAAATGGGAAGCCGATGCAAAGAAAACGTAATTTTAAGGACATAACAAGCGATCAGCTCTTTAAAGAGTTGACTATTGCTTAAAGCCTACAGCATTCGCATAATGACCTTTACCTACAAGAAAATTAGCAATAATATAGCGTTTATCTCGATTGAATTGAAGTTGATAGACCAAAAGCATATGTAACAATAGTTTTACAAGAGTAGAGAAAGGCATCAGATCCTTTTATATTCTGCCTACGATGCTATTATGTAACATTACGAGTTAATACACTGCAAAACGCCATAAAGAAAGCTATACAAACATCAGGGCACGTAATCTTTCAGTACCACTTTTTTACTTTCTATTATTGTTCTACTTTTATTTATATTACGAGGTACGTCCTGTTTGGTAATAAAATTAAATTGTGTAATGATACAGAAAAATTATTTATTGCACAAAATTCTACAGCTCTTAAACTACTTTTCCACATTACTGCCGAAATTTTGCAGGCATTTTTCATATACAAGTTTTTGTATACCTTCCTCATAGAAGTTTGCCGCCTGTGTCTTCAACCAGCTCTTCGTCATTGTTGAAGTGTTGACCGCCAAGGAAAGATTTGAGATGCAAAAACAGATGAAAGTCGCTAGGAGGCACATCAGGGCTGTACGGGGGGTGGTCAAACACGTTCCAGCCAAATCCCTGTAGGATGTTTTTCGTCGCATTTGCAGTGTGTGGTCGTGCGTTTTCGTGAGGAAACACAATATCTTTTGACATCGCAAATTTTCCGATAAATTACAATTGGTTTCACTTTCCTCGCATTCAGAAAACGAATCACAGATCTGATTTCAGAAGAGACGGGATTTTCAATCAACACCGAATTTATAAACAAGCACAACAAAGCGTACGTGGCTGACAGCGATCTCTTTCTTCTCCTTGATACAGAGCGTCTACCCCGCATGTGCGGAAATGCGATCGCAGCACTGCAGCGGAGATAAATTGAAACAGAACTTACTTTCTGGACGCCCCTTGTATTTTGTTGTTATGCTATTATTATACGGCGTACAGTTTAGAAGGCATATGAGTTGAACCAATGCGTGCACACGTGGCTGCCCTATTGCCAGTTGATGCGCCAGAGAAATGATGATAGAGGGAACGAGGAAAGTAACATTTGTCATCTGATAAATTGTGAGAACAAACTTACGCTGTAACGATAATTATAATAACATTATAAACTATAACTTTTAATATTAATATGCTTATTTACTGAAAATAACATACCTGGATTTCTAAAAACAACTTATTGTTGAAGAGTTGAAAGCTTAAAGTAAATAAAGTTTCACCAATTTCTGTGCTAGAAGTTTTGCCCTGTTGAACAATACGCGACACAGTTTGCACAGTCATTTTGTAAGCTCTGGTCGTTAGTTCCTGGCTTTGTGAAAAATTGATCCGGTCCCCACTTTCTGGTTAATGCATAAACACGGGAGTCAGGTGTTTATTCTCGTAGCGATAACTTGAGAACCATAAAATTATCTTTGTACAGGCTGCCTCAAAAAATTCCGTCGCATATGCCAAAGCGTATCGGAATGTTGAAATTACAGTAGAAATTTTGGGCGTATTAGAAAGAGAAATCTCTGTTTCTCACGTTTGTGCTGTGTTGAGTTCTTTAAGTTATGCATTCCGGATCTTGACATTCTCTCTCTCTCTCTCTCTCTCTCTCTCTCTCTCTCTCTCTCTCTCTCTCTCTCTCTCTCTCTCTCTCTCTCTCTCTCTCTCTCTCTCTCTCTCTCTCTCTCTCTCTCTCTCTCTCTCTCTCTCTCTCTCTCTCTCTCTCTCTCTCTCTCTCTCTCTCTCTCTCTCTCTCTCTCTCTCTCTCTCTCTCTCTCTCTCTCTCTCTCTCTCTCTCTACTGATGTATTAAGGTCAATATATTTTGGATATGTACATTCATTGCTTTCTAATGGCATAATTGTCTGGGGATCTTTTTCAAAAACCAAGGAAACGCTAATTTTGCTAAAGAGGATATTAAAAATTATATTGCAAGTGCCCGTTAGAACTAGTAGTAAAAAGGTGTTTACAGATTTGACAATTTTAACTCTTCCTTGAATTTATATCCTGGAATCTGTGTCTTTCATTTAACAAAACCTAAATCTCCTGCAACTTAATTCTCAATTATATGATTACAATACTAGAGCTCCAACAATGTCCATTTAAATTGTCATAGACTCATTAGATGCCTTAATAGTACATCACATCTAGGTAGTATTTTGTATAATCACTTGCCTCAAAATATTAGACTTTTAAATTACAGAAGGTTTAGGCAATCGCGCAACTGATATTATTAAAATTTTTATGTTTTAGCATAAGTAAAGTTTTAAATATAAAATTTCAATATAAATGTTATTTTACTGTATTTTTAAAATGTACTATTTTTTTTTAATTTTCGTCCGCCCCAACGTTAAGTTATATCGGTCTGTGAATGAATTGGGTGAAATGATGCTCAAATGAGTCCAGGGTCCATGGAGCTTAGAGTTACCCGACATTCGTCTTGAAGGATAAGGGAAAGCCCCGGATAAAACCCTTATCTAGGTAACTCACCCTGACCGAGATTCGAACTCTGGACCTCTTGAACGAAAATGTATTATTGTATCATACTTTATATTAATTTCTAACATTTTCAATTATATTGTAATGCATATTTATTTTTTGAAAATATTGTACATATACTGTGTTTTTGACGATGCCATGAGTCTAGTTGACTCCTACGACATAAATTTTCTGAATTTGAGCCTGCTTTCCGATCTAGACAACGCTGCACGCCTATGATAGGACAGTCGCTCTAGGCGAGCCTTCTGATACCATACACCTTATGAAATTGTCATCATAGTTATTATGGACTTGTCTTCTTTTTGTGGAGTAGGTATTTGGGACTTCGTGGTTTAGACCAATTTTGAGTCAAATGATGGAAACTTTTATGTGTTTCTAAAGGGAAGAGTTCTCGTTTGTAGCGAATCATATACGTTAGAGCCTTCACCGTCGCCATCTTGTTATCCCCACTCTTTTATATGTCCCTCTCTCTCGCACACTTGCGAGTGTTCGTGGCGCTAGACGTAAGGGAACGCAAACTGAATTTTCCAAAGTTTTATAATAATGCAGTTGCTGAAATCACAATTACAACATGAATATACGTATATTACAAAAATGGTTTAAATATTTAGTTTAAAGTTAGTTATAGTTTATGAATTACTTATTTTTCTAATTCAACGAAAATACCAGCGGTGCATCCGTATAGCTGGGAATGTTACTTACGTTAAGAGATTATTCGTCACTGTCATTGTCTTCAACGTCTGAGTACTGCAAATTTATGATGACAGTTTCCAAAATCTCGTTACGTGCTATTTCTTTCCAAAAGTCGTCTTCTTGTAGTTTATCTGACGTCTCACGCAGTTTTCCCAATCTTGTTGTGTTCCTTGTCAATTTCTTCGTGAATACGTCGTTCAACGTCAGTCAGCTTAAAAATATTATTTCTGTTTGCTACATTATTTGAGCCCACATTAACTCTATTGGATTGTTCTAGCAGTAGTAGGGGGGATGGATCGCGTCTCATTCATCCAGCTGATACACTTTTTCATGGAAGAGTAACTGAATAATGCTGATTTGATGTCTCTAGAGTAAATAGAGATTACGAACCATTCGTAAACAAATATATAATGTGACCAGACACGTTCTGCCAGACCAGCAGGAAGTGTATCGTTTCCTCTCATCGAATTTAACAAACACCTTGGCTTATTCAAAATACATATTTCTTTTTCCACGTCATGTCAAATGTTTACTTTCAGTTCTGAGTAATTTCAAATATCGTTCATGCATACACGCCAACCAATAATGATGCTCATTACAGTGTTTACGTCGCAATGCATTGTTATAATATAATGGTATCTACTTTATTTGTATTAGGGAAACTATTTGAGCTAAAAAAAATATGGGGTTTTTATGTTAATTACTCTCTCCTTCCTCATGGATCAGCTTTTGCAAAATCTGAATTTTTGTCTTAGCGCGAATAGTATTTATTAGAGGTTCATTAGTTTGACGCTCGTCACACACCACATAGAGGGAATGCAACACAACAACACCGCAGGACTCCGATTGGTTGCTCATCTAGTAACGTTCAAGGACAAACACCTTCCCATTTTTAACACAATAATCGTTCTTTCACGCCAGTCGTGTACAAAGTTACGAAAGGTAGAGCCAGATTTGAAAATTATAAGGTAAATTATATACGCTCATTTTTTATATGCTTCACGTTAGTCGAAATCGAATTAGTTTCGTTAAACATTTTGGCTTCGAAATAAGGGATGATAAAGTAAAACGAATCAATAATTAGATTTTTTTGTTGTAATTTACGTCCCCCAACGTTAAGTCATATCGGACGATGAATGGAATGGGTGACATGATGCTCAAATGAGCCCAGGGTCCATAGAGCTTAGAGTTACCCGACATTCGTCTTGCAGAATAAGAGAAAACTCCGGAAAAACCTTTATCCAGGTAACTCACCATGATCGAGATTCGAACTCGGGGCCTCTTGAACGTGAGGCAGACATGCTACCACCACGCTACCGAGGCGGGCCCAATAATTAGAGATTGACTTTAAAAGTTCATACTATTTCCATGATATTAACAGAAGCAATTGAATTTCAATATCGCCTTGAAAGAATGACAAAAGTATTGAACATTTCAAACCAATAATAATGGGTATCTTGGAAATGGCTGATGTCACAAAAAATATATTTGAATTAGTGTTTCCTTTAGAGTATTCTACAGTTTTATACAGTACATATTAGTCAACACATTGAGGTTTATCAGATAAAGTTTCATGGAACTCCTTCCAAGTAAAAATAACTATATATTATTTTCAGAAAATTCAAAATATGCATTTTTACTTTCTGTATTACGTACTTACGTAGTTAGGGAAAGAATTGTGCTTTACTTAAAAATGCAATATCGATATTTCACCTCCCAAAAAGTATTTTTAGACCCTTTGAGAGGAAAAAAAAGTATGTGTTTAAGAATTGCATAAGTAATATGTGATGTATCTCTTGAACTCTCTGCCAATAGCTCTTATAGTCCCCTTTAAAATCCAAATGAATTTTGTACTATTTTGTATGATTGTGACGTACTGTAAACTAATGGTTAGATGTTTCTTATGTACGCAGTTTTGTATGCCCTGAAGTAACTATTATTTTGTTCCGCGGCTTTCATGGAACGAGTGTAGAATTTGAAGGTCAGAATTTACGGAGTGGCATTTTTCAACATTAGACTATCGCTTTAGTAATAATATACGACGTAATAGACTAACCCGACTGCCGGCCTCACGCCCACATACGCAAGGTAGAGGAGGGCTTTTTTGACCGGGATTTGCTGTATTGTAGCTCAAATTCCTCACGATGCTGAGAGGGCACCAGTTCTGTACCCGGAACTTAATCCACATCCCCCAAGGGTGGGATCGAACCCGGATACTTCCCGTGACAGGAAAACAAAGCCACAGCGCAGGATTTCACTATCACTTTAGCCTCCAAAACTTCCTTGTACTTGTAATTAAATGTTTAATGAAGCCAATATTAATTTAGTTGCTCGAATTTTTAAATTGCAGACGAATACATTTTGAAATCACTGTCTACTTTTCAAAACAGATTACCAGATAACAATCACATAGTCAAACACTCTTTATTTATTTATTTATTTATTTATTTATTTATTTATTTATTTATTTATTTATTTATTTGTTTGTTTGTTTGTTTGTTTGTTTGTTTGTTTGTTTGTTTGTTTGTTTGTTTGTTTGTTTGTTTGTTTGTTTGTTTGTTTGTTTGTTTGTTTGTTTGTTTGTTTGTTTGTTTGTTTGTTTGTTTGTTTGTTTGTTTGTTTGTTTGTTTGTTTGTTTGTTTGTTTGTTTGTTTGTTTGTTTGTTTGTTTGTTTGTTTGTTTGTTTGTTTGTTTGTTTGTTTGTTTATTTATTTATTTATTTATTTATTTATTTGTTTGTTTATTTATTTATTTGTTTATTTGTTTATTTATTTATTTATTTGTTTGTTTACTTATTTATTTATATTTTTATTCATTTATTTATTTATTACCTATTTATCTATTTCTTTATATATGTATTTATTTATTTGTTTATTTATTTATTTATTCATTCATTTATTTATTTATTCATTCATTGATTCATTTATTCATTCATTTATTTATTTTTTGTTTGTTTGTTTGTTTTGTAGTTCTTTCTTGTAAGTAGAGCTACGCGGTTTTGTTTTTTCTTTTCCACTTTATTCTTACGAAAATTTGCTATGAAAATACATGTATGTGTGAGTGTAGGTATATAAATGCATTATAGCTTTGCTAACAGAGTATATAGTAATCCACATTATACCGTGTTCGAGAGATCCATTGGTAAGCAAAGAGTGCAGTGTCCAAAGCATATATTTGTGTTTTTTCTTCTTCAGTCTTTTTAGATACGATCGGTAGTTGGTTCTCTGTGCAGTAGAGGATTCATACATAAGTTGGAAGTAATGGTCGGTGGCGCCAGTTATAGCTGATACGGACAGAAGTCACTCAGAAATGCCTAAGTCGTCGTAGAAAGGTGTTTTACATGTACCATGAGGCATCAGTTGTAAGTCTAAGAATTCTGTTTTGTTGAAACTGGATTTGCTTTTGTTTGTGAGGATGGAGAACCATATTGCCAGATCGTTTTCATTTGCAAAAAATAAAGCAGACTTTGTTATGAAACGATGATATTAGATGCTTCAGCTGATGAATGTGGTTAAGAATTTCAAAAATTGTCGATGATGTGCTTTGATCATGTGACTTTGCGGTCCAGAATGTGACCAAGATATTTCACTGACTCGGATATAGGAATTGAATCATTATGTTGTGTTACTGGATAGTGGGAATTTTTATAGGAAAATTCAACAAGATGTGATTTCTATGGATTCATTTTAACCGTTCATAATATTCACCAAGAGTGAATGTAATTACAGAAAATCTAGCATTCGAGTTTTGTCCCTTCGCACAAAGTCAATTGTACATTTATTTACAAAGTAACTGGCAACCAGCTGCTTCATTTATTAGTGCTAAGTGTCAAATTATATACAACGTATAACAATGGTCCCAGAGTGAACTTTCTTGGATTTTGATTGCTGATTGCACATTTTTCATTCGACTTTGGAAGTTCACTTTTACAGAAGAGACTGGGTAGCTAAAAGGTGAGAAATAGCCTAAGATATACTGATGTTTCTTCGTAAGTGTCTAATATTGTAGCAACTAGCCGACGTATGTGATATAAATGAAAATGTGTGGGAGGTGTTATTCCTCGGTGATGGGTAAGGAGAGATGGTATCTAATCATTAAAATAATTCGGAAAATGTCAGCATATTAATGGTGTAATTTTGTGAGTTATTTTATTTCATTTTAGGGCTTGATAAGTTTGCTGCCTACCTTTTCTAAACTCTTTGAAAAGATTCTTCTTCGCCGTCTCCTTAAATATACTTCTGAAAACCGTATTATTCCACCCTTCCAATTTGGATTTCGTTCCAGACATTCTACCTCACACCAATTACTACCTTTAACACAAACAGTAATTCATGGTTTTGAGCAACAAAAGCACACAACCGCCCTGTTCCTCAATGTAGCACAGGCCTTTGATAAAGTTTGGCATGAGAGGTTAATCTTCAAACTCTATAGCATTGGCCTTCCGCAGTATCTTCTCACTACCATTTGTAGTTTTCTATCAGATCGCACATTTACTGTTCGCATTGGGGGTTCGGAGTCCTCTCAGCGCCATACAGCAAGAGTTCCTCAGGGATCCATATTGGCCCCAATCTTATTTAGTATCTACACATATGATCTTCCTGACTTGGCCCCTACCTCCATAGCCTTATAAGCTGATGATACTGTTTTATATCATTCCGGCACATATCTCCCTGCAACTATTCATTCGTTACAAACCCCTCTTGATTGCCTCGTTGAATGGTTTGATACTTGGCGCATACGTCTTAACATTCAAAAGACCGCAGCTAAGATTTTTAGCCTACGTCGCATCCCCAATTCTCCCGAATTGCATATTAAGCATGAATCAATTCCCTGGCTATCTCCCACCACCTTTGTCAAATACCTTGGAGTAATGCTGAACACCACATTTACTTGGCGAGCCCATATTGATCGACTTGTCTCGTTGGTATCAGGATGGCTTTCAAAACTCGGTCCGCTACTTCATAGACACACTCCTCTTGGGATTGAATGCTCTCTGCTTCTCTACAAATCTCTTGTCCGGCCACTTATCACATATGCTTCCTAGGTATGGGGTACTGCTAGCAACACTTATCTCCGTAGGCTACAGGTCCTGCAAAATCGATTTCTGTGCATTGCCACGGATGCCCCTTGGTACGTAAGAAATCAACAACTGCATAGATAATTTGGTCTCCTTCCTCTTCACCAGTATATACGTCAGTTCGCCTCTCACTTCTTCTCAAACCTGCCAGATGTTCCAGGAGTTGCGATGTATGATATCGGCGTACGAACCCGCCAGCCCACACGCCTGAAGAGACGATTCCCACAGTATCTCCTCCTTAGTGACTCTGACTGAAAAAACTATGAATATTGTTTTACAATGAATATTGTTCTTGTTATCTCTTTGATTACTTGCTTTTTATCAGTTCTCTCTCTCTCTCTCTCTCTCTCTCTCTCTCTCTCTCTCTCTCTCTCTCTCTCTCTCTCTCTCTCTCTCTCTCTCTCTCTCTCTCTCTCTCTCTCTCTCTCTTGTGTGTGTCATTCTTGTTTCTCAGTGTTTAGTAGATAATAGGAGCCAACTTGGTTTTCCTTACATGTCCTTATATAGTTCATAAACATTCAATTAGTTTACAAGGATCTGTAAAGCATGTACTGCTCATCGATCATTGAATTTAAAAAATTAGGGTTTAGGAACGGAAAAAAAATTATTGAATATTTCACTGTATGAAAAATTTACTATCCTAAGAACAGCATAATAAGGAAGGAAATTGTCAAGGAAATTAGTGTTTTCTTAGAAACGGCTTTCGGCAGAAGCTGAGCAATTATATCGTATCCAGGAAACCTCTTCTGAGGGATTCTTTGTATTACATTTTTCAATTAGCAGGGGAAATAGTCTATTTAAACGAAAAAGTTGTAAGGCTTGTGAAACTGAGTTCATTGATTCATAAAACAAATCATATCCATTACTGTACTTGACTTAAACTGGTCGCTAATATTTCAGAAAAGTGCTGTGTTATTTCTTCTGGAGTAGTAAATCTTTCGCTGCTAATTCTTAAAATATTAGTTTTCTTCCATATGGAATGATGCGTGTATTGCTTTTCCTTCTACGTTTATGAACTTTCACTGTGTAGTATCGAGTAACAAGTACTATAGGTACTTCCGTATCCTCAACACCCATCTTGGAAATGCTCTCCTTGTCTTTTCCTCGCTGTATAAGACGTGTGGAAATGAAGTCCAAAATAATGATGCTAGCGCAGAAGCAGGCCTTCGCTTTCCAAATACATTGTCCAATTTCGCATAGAAATAGAAGTTAATGGGTTAATATCGTAATTTTTGTCACGTGGTAATGTTTTCTCCCACTTCGCCTTACTTCTTATCTGAAAATCCGAACTCATTAGTTTCAGCTTTAGTGCAAAATTGTTATTTTAGAATACATAGTTTTTTCAGATACTGTAGAAGATTTAGATTCGTTCAAGGATGCTGTATAAAGGTTCACATGATCAAAATATAAATCTTGATTTTATAAATGTATGTTTGCAAAGTAATTCTGAAAACTGGAAATTTGATCATTTTTCCACGATAACCGTGTGTAGGCTAAGATTTGAATAGATAGAGTCAGACTGAAAAATTCAGTGCCATGACCGGGATTTGAATCACGGATATCCTGTTCTCCGTCCGGTCGCTCTTAACCATTGAGCTATCATGGCCAACATGCCGTCATGACATTAAATTCTCCAACTGACTCGTATGTTTCCCGGAAAACCACTAGGGGCTCTCATATACAATGAGATACATACTTTTTTGTGGTGTGTGTGTGTGGGGGGGGCGACTTACTAACTCTATAAGTACTTAATTCCCAGACTTTATAGTTACCACTATTAGGTAATTTATTGGAAATTTAATCATTTAATTTCTGTTATTAAATTTCCAATACATAACCTAATAGTGGCAACTATAAAGCCTGGGAATTAAGTACTTACAGAGTTAGTGCGTATTTCAGTGTATATGAGAGCCTCTAGTGGTTTGGCAGGAAACATACGAGTCAGTTGGAGAATTTAATGTCATGACGGCACGTTGGCTACAGTAGCTTAAAGGTTAAGAGCGACTGGACAAAGACCGGGAGATCTGTGGTTCAAATCCTGGCCATGGCATTGAATTTTTCAGTCAGACTCTATTTTAATTCTGAAAACCACTCAACCGATTTTGAAATGCTTTCATCATTGGGAGACCCTGTTCTCTCTGAATAGACATGGGCTATAAAACAATAAATTCATAAGTTACTGTTAAGTCTAAAAAGGATTTAGAAATAGTTCGTTAACAATGTGTTAAGTGTGGTACCATAAGACTCACACGAAAGTATGATATCGTGTTGGTATTTGCAAACTCGGCCACAGGGACAGTTTGTTGGAGAATGCTCTTCGAAGACGGTGTAATGATTATAGCAGTGAAAGTTTAATACAAGTAATAATTCGAGTATAGCAGAGAGCCAACCTAAATATCTTTGCAATATTAATGGTGCATCGTCACTGTTATTTTGCGGCAACCATTGGTTAAAAATAATAAGCAGTTCAACATACTGCAAAAAGTATTAATATACGCTTAATGAACTGCTGTTTTCGAAAATGGGATACCCTACAATTCCAATTAGCTACATCTCTCTCCCTTCCTCTCTTTCAGTAAACATGCAGTTCATAGCCATTTGACCGAAACCAGAGAATGCGACAAAAATAGCAATTACATCACTCCTAAACTCGATTTAACTGTCCTGAAACAAATATCCGGCCACTAGTACCAGTTTTAATTACACTGCTAACGGAAAAGCCACAAAACAAGTAAACATCAGGGGCGGTGGAGCGATTCTAAGCTCCAGCTATAAATTGACTGTCTTGTAAATGCACCCTTAGACAAATGGAAATTGGGACGTTTATTTTGAAAGACGAAGGCCAAGAAAAAGAACAATGACAAGATTAGAAGGAAACGGGAAGAATATGGTGGAGAGTTCATTAAAGTGGTGAGGTCAATTAATGGCGGCTCTAGATGTAATAGCATCTGGATCGAGGTTGTTTATGTCACAAGAGTAAATTTATTGCAATTAATAAAACTGTCACCCTCAACGTGAAAGCAAAAGCAGCACATGTAAGACTGTTCTTTGTTTCTGATGTAAGAGAACTGTAATAAAAACAATTTATATTTTATGTTGATCGTTATAAATATTTAGGAAGAAGAAATCTAGATATATAATATTAAATAGACATTTGCTGTTCATATTCCAAGTATCTAAAACTAACCTACGATGTCATATGTAGCAAATGTTGTGAGTTAGGTCGCTATATGAAGATATATGGGTAATACATACAATGATGGATTGCTAATTCATAGTTTCAAATTATTATAATATTTATATTGAGGAAACTTAATTTTATGTAGCTTTATTTTATTTATACAATTAGTAGACTATTAGTAAAGCTCAAGCTTCCAACATAAATTAATCTTGTTTCTGTTTTATTACTAGTGTGATATGTACATATTTAAAATTTAATGTTTTATTTTTAAAATAAAAATATTTTTCAAGCTTTATGGATACTAAATCCAAGTTCCGCTTGACAAAGTGCTTTAAGCTAGTCCTCCTTGAATATGTTGTAGTTAATTGTGTTACAAACCATATATATATATATATGGTCGCAAGGCAGAGGTGGGCGATCATCCAACCAATACGGGGTAGAGATTTTGTCATAATCTCGGCACCCGCAGCCGGAAAGTTAGCGTTCTAGACCAGGCTTCGCTACCTAGCCGTATATCCTCAATTTCGTCACGATGCTGGTTGGGCACCAGTCCGATACCAGGACTTAAAATCCACAGGGTGGGATAATCCCGGACGACTTCCGAGGCAGAGAACCAAAGAATAGCGCTCTAGCCTACTACGCCACGGCATAGGACGAATGCTAAAAGTACTTGTGGAAAAACATATTCCAACGACTATTTATTTCACTCCTATTTTAGTCATCTGACGTGGATGTAATCTCGTTCTGTAGAATGTTAAATATCAACCAGTCGCAACTATCTGAGGATCACACCCTATTATTACAAAGTATATCACAAGGTATACGCAGATTAATCCGTTTGAGGTGTCAGAGAAGTAAAAAATTATAATTATGAAGTTAATGTACACATCTCCGAGCACTTTTCGGTATGTAAGTGGAAAGCTTGTAAATTAAAAAATAAGTGATTTTCCCAGTGGCCTGACTACGGTATCGTGCAAAGAAAACAAAACAATATTGTGACTTTGTGGGTTCGTGAAATTAAAAGTCCAATTGCACAGACTCAAAATGTTCTTTATTTCCATCGAATTACAGTTGGAACACTTGCCGATTACACAGAATTACGTAGCGCACACAATTACAATTCACCAGTTCGTCCGTCACAGTTCCACTCTGCACTCGCAGTTACGTACACTCCTCCGATGCACGTACACAGTCGTCCAGTCCGTTCGCTCACTGGGCGCTCCTCACGGCTGCTCGCCAAGTACTGAACTGCCTCACCAACTACAGGTCTTATATAGGGAAGATCGCCGTTTCTGGAAGGTTCGCGGCGCGCACAATTATCCCGAGGTTTCGAGACGTCTGGTGGGAGGGGAAAGAGACGGTACAGGGCTTGCGCCGCTCACCTAATCATCCCTTCAGTTAGTGACACGAGACCAATGGGTAGGAGTGGCCTGAATGCTTCCCGTCTGGCCTTACTGCCGAGCGGTTCTATAGGGAGTTCCGACGTTCGGGTGACAATATAGTCGTGCTCAGTGTGTCATACGGTATGCGAAATGTTCGAGTGTAATAGGAAGCCAGCGAGTTTTCATAATTCAGTACAACTGTCGGTATGTCCCACCACATAGAGACGTTGTTAAATGGTACACGTTCTTGGAAAATGGTCTGAAAATGCCATGAATTTATGGCCTCCTAATAGCCCAGACTTAACGTCTCCAGATTTGGGGGGGCTACATCAAGTCAGTGGTGTATGCAACTAGCCGACTTTGCGGAGGTAGGTTGCATTGGCCTTTCACCAAACCACTCAGAAATTTTGCAAGCCACATGGTGCAACATGGGTGCGAGGCATGAACTGTACCACTTTCGTAATGATGGTCATGTTGACTGTTAATGTACTAGACACTAAACTCCTGACTTTCCTACGCAAATATACAACTGAAAATTGAATCGTTTCCTTTATATGCAGTCTTACTTGTCTGACGTCTCAAACGGATCACTCTGTATAAACTAACCCCACCTCACTCCTGAAGCAAGGCCTGCGTCGCCCACATATGCTCACTAAAGGCCTCGTGAGTGGAGTGCAGTACTGCAGGGTAGGCTCATGTATATGCCTCAAGTTCTCAATGAAGTAGCAATTGGCACTTCGCGGATCTAACGACGCTGAGTGCACCCCGGAACAGTCTCCCAACGGGAGAAAATGCCCACGACGGTACCAGAATTCAACCTTGGTTTCCCACTTGGCCACAGCAGTGCTACCACTGCGCAAACGAGACAACCATGGCCATATATTAATAGTTCCTCAATGCAATTGTCAAATCGCTTGTCTTTTACAGGAACACATTGCCCAAATTCCTTTGGGTTTTGTACAGCATATGGCTTATACACTGCTGCATATTTTCAGATTTGTGGAGATTAGGGAGTAATCTTGGGTAGGGAAAAATTCCCATTCCCAGCTAGGAAAGCCGCATATGTAGCTGGAGCTCGTCCAAGTATACAAGTAGGACAGACAATTTCTGAGACGTACGCTGTGCCTGTGTTGCACTGTATAGTATTGTGTATTGACTCGTGCCGTGCGCCGCTTTGTGTCCATAAGAATGGATCATAGCAACGCCGTCTGTAGCAGTTCCGTTAATGTCAAGATTTGTTGCCCTTCCCGGAGAACAAAAGACATGCGCAGCTTCTCACAAAGGACTCTTTTTAAATAGGACTGACTCTGATAAATGACAAACCAGGCTCTGCGAGTTCATAAGCGCCGTATATATAAGAAGACCCTGCACAAGAACAAAGTTAATTTTTGTATTTAAAAAGGACAGAAAATCGCTAAATTCCCTAAGTTATGACAACAGAAATGTTAAAAGAAGTCTGAAGTGGGGTAGATGGCCATCAACTGCACAACGTTAGCTGTCGATAAATCATCGCGAGTCAACTAGGAGGAAATAGCTTATACATGCCTTGTCCAAAATATTTAAGACTAAGTCAGTCGCTATAAGTTTTGATACTTGATTACAGCAATAATAAGAACTTCTGGACTTCAGCAACAGTTAGGGTGATGTTGCTCGTCCTTCAGTAGAACTTGTTTTACATTCTAATAACTTTACGAACATGTCACATCGAGTAACTCATTCCATTGTTCTAGGTGGTGATAGAATTCCATTTCACATAATGTTCAATCAATTGCTCAACCAGAACGACGTGAATCTTTCAAGATTTCCTTCTTACAGATTTAAGAACATTCATTGAGTTTATAAAGCAGACAAAGCATGTACATTAACATTAAATTGTACACTCCGGAAAAAACGAATACAGAAAGCATCTAATGGGAATTGGAAATATTTAAATCGGAATTCACACATTAAATAAAACAATGAAGCTTCTCTACTATTAAATCTGAGGTAATCTATAAGTAAGTTAGACAAGCGGATTGTATTGGAAGGTGTCTGCACAACTAGAGGCACGTTTCCAACATATGCTGAGTCACGTGAATCAAAGAACCTACAGGTCATTAAGTCTAGTCTACCTGTTCAAGAGACGTTAAACTTGGGAAGCAATATTCCAGGAAAGCGAAGAAATATAAAGAAAGTTAAACGATAGGGTAATAATTAACATTTTCGAGAAACGAAGATTTTAAAAAATGTCCAATGAGTAGATAGTTTATGTTTAATGGGCGTTCAGCTACAAGGTCATCAACACCAATTAGAAAGAAAACATTGCAAAGACCAGAGGTAAGGATGATTACAAAATAAAACCTCTAGCAACAGTCACACTTAAGGTAAAACGCAATCAATGCAAAAGCCATTGGTAATTTCTAAATAACAAATAAAGAAAGCCAGAAGGTATAAAATCATTATATATATTTCACTACATCCTAGGGTGAAAGTCCACTCTCGACAAGCACTTAAAAGCCTTCTCGACCGCTTTCTTATTGTACGCCAGGATCTCTGCAAAACTTACCGGCAGTTGCAGAGATTCCCGAAGATGTGCTAGGGAAGCAGACTCAGCAACACATGACGGATCGAGACAGTATTTCTGTAGAACGGACAAACTGATGCAAGATCCACCTTGAAAAGCTTACAGTGTGTAGAACTGCAGTGGCCAATGCGCAACCGAGCCAAATTCCCGATGAGATGAAGAAGGAGAGTTGGCGGAAGTTACTTCGTTGTTCGAAGCTTATTTCCTCAGAGAGCTGATGTTGAATAGAAAACGGATTTAAACAATACATATGTATACCGGGGATTAAATCGTGAGCACCTAGAATTAATTACTCGCATTAAATCATACAGCAATCATTTTTCATCCTTGATATAAAAGCAAGATAATTGTAATGTTGTTAGGGAATTCTTGTCTGACACAATGTTAAATGTTTCAGGAGAATCAAACCAGTTGGATTTAGAGGGTCCGCTATATATTGGTGGTGTAGGATCTCCCACGGCACCCTTAATGGTACCCCCTGCACTGTGGGCTGGAGTGCTCAGGCATGGTTACGTGGGCTGCATGAGGGATTTGGTCATCAACGGCAATGCCATTGACATCGCAGGATATGCTCGTCAACAGGACTCAGGTATGATATATTTTAAAAACTGCTAGTCCTTAAACAAAACTGAAAAAGCTTAACAATATTTTAATTTCATAAGTATCACACAAGCTAAAATAAAGTAAGCATTGTATAATGTCCTAGAAGTTTTTTGGTGGCATTTCCATACTAAAAGGTTTATAACTTTATAATTGCCACGCCAGTTACTGCAAGAGCATGTTCCAATAGTAGGCACTGGTGCAGAATGTAGAATTCTAAAGCTGATAATATCAGAACAAAAATGATATTCTAGTTACCAAGCGCCACTTCCTCAAAAATTTCCCACTTCAGATACCTCAGGAATGGATATAATGGACGATTACCATCAGCTATCTAGGAGTGAAGCTACCCCAAGTTAAGATCCGGGCTGCGTATACCTGAAATTACGTCTTTTTCGGGCTCTCGTAATCCTCGTCTTGCTTTATGCCTGCGAGATATGGTGTAGGTCGCAAACTCCAGTCTGCTGATACCGCAATTATTGCAGGACAAGGTTACAGAACCATCTATTCTGTATACCGCTCCTTTCCCATGAGACTATTACACGAAGCCTCATCCATTTTATGCGTGTATGACGAAATTTGACACCGGACCACAAATTGTTACTACTTTTTGCCACTCCATTGGAGTGCCTTAGTTCTGTCTTTGGAGATTAAAACCTCGAAGCACCTGTCTTGAAGTTTCAACAGCTTCCCCGCGTGGGTACATCCATTAACATCAGAGCAATTCCAATATAGCAAAAGCTGACTCCCTATACAATATTACCTAGAAAGGTCTGGATTTTTCAAAATTGAAAATCAATCCCAATAATCATTATATTTACGACAGGTCACAACAGAGTGCACAAAGGCCACTAAACGCTGACCAACAGCCTCGAGGATAAATCTTGTTCCCTGATCTAAGTTACATCCACCACCCAATGAACCCCACATCCCGTCGCTGCAGTGGTTAAGCCCTAACAAAAGCAGCTACATGGATGACGTACACCTCAGTCTGTCCTCGACCTGCCATAATTTTATCATCACTTCATCTTTAGCTTCTCTGAATATCTACAGTTTGCATATCTTTGTATTCCTTATCGGAAAATATGTTGTATTTCTGTTGTGCGTGATATCTTAGTATAGGAGATCGATGCTTTATCAGTTCTCTGCCCTCCAAACTTATTTTTAAACAAATTATCGTTTCTCTTTAATATGTTAGGTTCTCCAATGTTTCACTAACGTTCACATATGCATTTAAATCAGTATAAGCTTTAAATGATGCGTATAACCTATGCCTCTTTCGCCGAACTTTTACAGTCTGCCATTCAATTTCTTCCTGAAATATTTACCTCTTCTTAAGAAGTTTATATCTCTTTTGTAGTTTTCCTAAAAATTCAATTTGATTAACTTTATACGGGTCTCAGCATGCTACTCCATATTGCCGGCCGCACTCAAGACCAGTGGACTTTCCGCACCCCTCTTTCACCTTCCGCATTAAGAAATGTAGTAGTGTCCACTCATTCTTAGATGCAGAATTTATCTGTCATTCTGCATTACTCGCCAAGTGTTTCAAGACCTTTCGCTGTTTTTTCTTATTTTACCTTCATTGACTATTTAAGATTTATTTTTTTGCGGATTTGTTCCGTTTTTATTTAAATTTCATGGTTTGGTGAATGTTCACTTGAAGCTTTCAGTCAATTTTATTTATTATTGATTGTTATTAAAATAAAAGTTGACGTTTGATTTAATTGAATTCAATAAGTTGTCAAAATTATTTAAATATTTGCAACTGTCAGTCTACAGAACTTTTTCTTCACCCATGTGATAATTAAGAAGAATTGTCTCTCTAGGTCTGCTAAATGCTACAGATTTAATTTTGCTAGCATTGTCATTTTATTTTGCTGAATTACTTATTTCGTTTAAATCACCCTGAAGCGCGAATTTGTCTACATATTTTGAAGTTTAATGTAAATAATACAATCGTCTACAAACAATCTTATCTGATATTTAGCATTTAGGTATAGTTATTCATCAACTAAAATAAAAAAATAGTATTGGACCTAGTACTGTGCCTTGAGGGACTGGACTGAACTATGCTACAGAGAAGAATCGGCACGGAGGTCCAAACTTGGTCTATTGTACCTATGCTCCCAAGTGGGGCACCTCCGGGTGAAGGGATGAGGTGAGAGGCGAGACAGAGAGCGGCTCTCCCAAGGAGCCACGACAGTGCGGAGGAGGCTACAATTCCTTACAATTAACCAGTTGGAAACTACCCATGTAACCACAGTATCAGGCAGCGATTAGGAGGCGGCGAATTAATCGAAATCAGATAACTAAAAAATAGGATAAATTAATAAAAATGCTTTGCTAAACTAACATAAAAATCTTGTTATAATAATATGAAATTGGAATGGATAGAGTAATGTTTAAAATAGCGGTTGACTTAAAGAATAAGAAGGGAAGAATATAATTTAATATAACATATATACTAGCATCTGGGCAAGAAAGAGAAAATATTCTTGTAAAAATCTGTACACGTCGGAGAGACAGGAAGGAAGGACCGTTACCTTCTTTGTGCTAGGAAAAGTTCAATGTCTGAGAACTATAGAACACTTCCAGCCAGGAATGTGTTAGGACAAAGGGCTTTCAAAATGCAGTTGAGCCTGAATGCTAAAGAGATTTACTTCGCTGATTTGATAACGATGTATACCGTTACAAACAACTCAGGTTAGGCGTTCCCCAACTCAGGGTGGGATGAACGTCAATGAGTTAAATGAGTTTTGCAAACCAATGCGAAAATTCGAAATAAATGAAAAATCAATAATAATGTAACATTTGAGAAGGGTGAGCTAGTTTGGTCATGTGATAAAGTTAGAGAGGGGTTCAGAATAAGGTTCGAACTGAATCATGAAGTAAGAAAAATTTACTTAAAAGGTGATACTAAGACAGGAAGGACGTGTTCATGCGCGTTAAGAAGAGAAGCGAAGATGTATAAGTCTGAAATGTGGAGAAGTTAAGAATAGCGCAACCAGCATAAGGGGAAGCAGCATTAGAAGTTTATTAGAGCAAAGTAGTCGCCGTATAAAGAAGAAATAGAAACCGCGCGGAAATAAATTCAAACAAGTAATCCAGGGTTTCAAGTAAAATTGAATTTATGTTAGTTTCTTTACTAATAGGTGGTCACCGATCCAAGTCGATAAGCAAACTTAGTAGGAATTAAACCAAATAATTCTGCAACAAAATGTTATTAATACGACTGAGTAGCCAACAATCACCAAAATCCATTTCGTACAACCATCCACCTGAGGATAAGAGAACTCATAGCTACAATTAGAACCCAATCAATTTAACACTGGTATGCGGGTTTGCCGCTCCTGGCAGGCCACTACAAACGGCATCCCAGCCACCATGGCCTTAAAGCGGCCCACCAGGTCAGCCCGGAGACCGTCGCACCGGAGGAGGAAGTGTCTACCAGGAGCATATCATCCTGCCATGCACCGCCGAGACACCAACCGACACTTCTGCCCTAAAAGACCACCAAATGAGAGATAATGTGAAATGATAATGGAGATAAAATGCGGGGAAAGGAAATTCGGGGTATGTAATTAACCTACCCAACATTCGCCTGGCGACTTGGGAAACCCCCGAAAAAAACATGGGTCAGGTAGGCAGACCACGGGAATCACACATGAACCTCCCGAACCACAAACGAAACTACCTGAGCCAACCTTGAGGGAAACTCGAACTCAGGGCGTCCTTCTCCGGCACTTCCTTAGCTGCTTTTAGCTTTTGTTTTCTCCCTTGCATAAATAATAATCCATAAAACTACACAGTTCTTTTATATGTATCCGGTGTATCTGCCAACTCTTGCTATAAAGAAACTGTTTTACTCTTGTACTCCAGGGCTAAATTCATATTGTACTTTCTTGAAACATTGACTTACAATTTAAAACCTGGTGTGTGATATCGTATCGCTTTTTCTACTCGCTCTCATAGAAACTATTCCTAAAAATGGCATATTTCTATCTACTCTAGGTCACTGTTGTAATAAAACCGTTTTATTACATACTTGCTGAAGTACCCAATGTTGCCTGTGGTTTGACGATTTATCCCTGCAACTTTTAGACTTAGGTTACACTTTCTCATTATACTTGCGAACGTTTAAAAATTATTAATTAATGAACTTAAATTGTTATTTAAAACTCTTAGGATGCACCATAAAGAACAACAAATAAGAATAAATAGAAATACGAAGAAACATTATGCAAAAGCACTGCTGAATGATTACGAATATCATTTGAAGTATGAGCTAGAACTTTTGAGCTAAAAAACAGGTGTCACTTATGTGACCTTTACACAGCTTTAAGTAAACATGTACTTCTTTTTCTTATAATCATTATTTTCAGAAACATATAAAGTATGAACAGCTCAATTAGGTTATCTTTTATTGTCAGCTGTGTAACCATGGTGCAAGTAGTGTCTTGAGGTAGTTTACTCAACATCCTAATGAGATCCTAGATCCCTAAAAATATTCTGTTTTTAAGCCATAACCTACAGCAATAATAATACAATGACAAAGATAATACCGATAGTACAGATCATATTAATGTCATTAATTATCTGACGTCCGTGGTTTGATAGTTACTCCCTAAATTTAGCTCTAGGTTTTACTTGGCCTATAGCTGTACGTTTCATGGGAGGCTTTTAAAATATATTACACATGACACTTGAAGAGTGAATCAGGTCATTGCCATTAATCTTACAACAATATATTTTCGTTGTATATATAACCCAAATAATACAGTTTGAAATGGTGATTTCCGTTTCATGCCTTACACGCTGTGACACTCTAAGTCAGCATAACAGTGTTTACTCACAGTAACAACACAAGAAAGTTAAAAACAAATAAGACCAAATTTGATTGTGTTATTACTAGGGAACGGATTTTTAGGTAAATACACATTGTTATATAATTTAATATTTTCCACAATTTAGTTATTAGTATATATTTTATGCATTTTACCATATTTTATGCATATTTGATATATTTTTGTGTGTGGCAAACAACATGACCTTGTTTATGAGAAAAGAAGCCTTCTGCTTATCCGGCCACGCCGTGGCTCAGTGGTTAGACCGCTTGGCTCTCACCAAGGCGGCCCGGGTTCGATCCCAGGCGACCGCAAAGTGAGATTTGTGGTGGACAACACGGCGCTGGGGCGGGTTTTCTCCGGGACCTCCGGTTTCCCCCGCCATCTCATTCCACCGGTGCTCCATCTTCATCTCATGTATCATCAGTGTCATCGCCTGCGGTGCCGTACGTAGTAAAAGCGGGCGTTAAACACTACACACATTCTTCTTATCCTGCAACCTTATATTAGATTACATGTTGTCAACAGCTCGCTACAATATAAACATATATTATCCTACTGCTCAGAAGATTACCCTGGCTTTTTTAATGCAGACATTTCAGTTAACGCACTGATTATTCTCGAAAAAGTGAATGGGATACTGGCCCGCTTCTCGGAGGTTTGCTAAGCACCAATGAACTCATCACTTCAGCCAATGGAATGCGCAGGAATCACAAATGACAGATCGATGTTGTGTTCTCATGGAGTAATCAGTGCATTATCTGAGAGGTTTCTATTAATAAAGATAAAGCCAATATAACCATTTGAGCAGTAGGATTATAGACGAAGCTCTCAGGAAAAGGGATTTCGATGTCAGAGTATCGCACAATGTACTTGAACTCAACACGACTAGTATAGGTTGTGCGTTAGTTCTTGACGAATGACCAGCGGAAATCCAGTGAGCTGTACTACCCTTTATAAGAAGGTCAGCTAATAGTTTAAGTTTCGATAACAAACAGCTCTTCTTTCCTCTGTACCTTTTCGAGTTATTCCTGTTCCTTTAATTCAGTTCAAAAGTGCCGGACAATGCTTAACATGCGTGTTGAGTGATTCGTATATACAGCATAATGCCGAAGGTAAAAGGTAGGGTTAGATTTCGATTGCAGCAGTTCGTTAAAGAATTTTCAGATACACTCAAAACAGATGGAAACATTCTATATTGTCAGTCTTGTAGAAAGTCTATAACAGCCAATCAACGCTCCCACGTAACGCTGTACTTATGCGGCAACAAACATATCCTGGTGGCTTCACTTCTTCTATGAAGCAGGTGCTTCTAAGTGAAGAGATTTCTGATGAAAAATGTAGAGAAGACAGGTGTTGTGCACTGTAACTCCGAACAGTTTCCAACAATTGACATGTGCCATTAATAACCCATCACTGGTGAGTTATCAAAACAGTTCTTTTTATTGCAAGCTTTTCTACTATGTAAAATATATTTTGTTTTAGTAAATATTTTGAGCTTTTTAACAAATATTTTCTTGATTTTTAATGCATAAGAAATAAATTTAACTTTTTAGCAGCTAAAAATCCGTTGCCCGGTTATTACATCATCAAAGAAGTCAGAGAATACGTCAAGGAGTATTACATGCAGTTGCTGTTCGTTTGTTATTTAATGAGGTCGTGGGAGCCTAAGTAGTTCTTATGTTGGCAATGTTCGAGTTATGGCGATTACAGCCTGGTCTTGCAAGCTGTTGCAGGCATTACATCAAATTGAACAATTACTTTGTAAAATGCCATGGAATTTGAATTCTAAGCTAGACAAACATTTCTTGCTTGTTTCAAAGGTTATTTGTGTCGAGTTTGGCCAACATGGTTCAACGGTGTAGAAGCATATAAGAAATATACATATTACATAAACTCGCATATACGCTGACTTTTATTTATATGTTTATTTATTTACGTCAACCGGGCTGCACAGCGCTTACGGCAGTAAGAAGGGGACTGGCATACTGGCTGGTACATAACAACCGAGGAAATTGTATGTCCTTTACAGTGCGGACGATGGTTCCGTGCCGGTGGAGATCGTGTACGCAGTCGTTTGGAATCCAGTTGCGAGCCTACACACTCGGCCATGCGCAGTACACTGAAATAGCCAGTATTGTGGAGAGGTTTGACCGGGTAACTTGAACGCTTCGGTGCCGTCACGTTAAGATTTTAAAGTTTTAGAAATTGTGATTCTTTATCTTATTCTGAAACGGGAAGCAGTTTCTGGCGATATGCTAATAAAATCCAAGGGAGGGTGAGTGCAGCAACAAAATTATCTGAGAGATAGTGACGAGTCCGAAAATTCGGATAACAGAGGTAACTACGTAGAGCTCTTACGCCTAGATGATAAGTTGGAGGAAAGTGGACGAGTTTTCAGGAATGTCAAATGACATTCAGAATGATATTATTGAGTGCATTTCTCGTGTTTTGATTGATGATATAAAGAATGAAGTGAATTAGACAAGTTATATATGTAATCATGGACGAAACCACTGATGTGTCAAATAAATCTCAACTATTAACTGTTCTTCTTTACGTCACACCAAAGGTACAGGTTGAAAAAAGATTTGTAGCGTTTTGTGACGTTTAGTGGTGACCGCATAGCAGTTAGTTTGTTCAAGCATTTGTTCGAAATCATGGAGGAATTCAAATCTGGCGCGAAACTCATAGCACAAACATATAATGTGGTGGCCGTGATGGCTGGAGAGCGTAATGGTTTAGACACTTGTTAGAGGGAAATATGAACAACTTTATTTGTGCATTGCTATGCCCACAAGCTTAATTTAGTTTTGCAGCAATCAACCTGTCACATAAAAAAGTGTTTCGGTGTCAGGACCATCTATATATATATATATATATATATATATATATATATATTCAAAATCGCCCAAAAGAACAGAAGCTTTACACACTGAAGTTAGAAAACGCATTCCAGCAGTGTAGGCCACGATATGGAACTACAAAAACAGAATGATTGATGTCATTTTCAGCTTGAAGACTTAACTTGCCCCCCTATATAAATTAATGGCTGAAGATGATAAATAACACCATTCTAAAATCCCACATTTCACCCTACAATATCCCGAAATCTACCTTACCTGCGGTAAAACCCTTAACGGGTGGGCATGCAGCAAAACCCTTCTGGCTATATACAGCCAGTCAGCACCACATGGCATGGCATGAAGATGAATGGGATGCTGAAAAAAGAGCTTGTGCATCGAGCTACTACCACAAGCTTCTAAGCTTTGATTTCAGATTCTTACTCTTGGTGTTTTCACCCATACTTCCTAGGTCCGATTCTTTGTTTAGCATTCTTCAGGAAAATATGTTTGACTTTGCTTTCTGCAAACAAAATTGTCAGAACTGAAATGAATTTAAGAACTGGTTAATGCCAAAAAATGTTAGTTAGTTAGTTACTAACACTCCCCACATGGCAACCTTGGCCTTCGGGGTAACCTCACCCCACCAAGTGATGACCGGACCCATTTCTCAGGTGGAGGCACCCAGAGGGCGGTGTCCATTACCTCCGATGATAGGGTGATAGTGAAGATGGCGGTGAGGTGAGAGGACCTACAGTTTTTACCGTGGACTCCGAACCACGTTGGGCATAGGGGATACTTCACGTGTGCTAGACAGAGGTGAAGGCGTGGATAGGGCCGACTTAAAATCGCCAACCCCAGAGCCGGGAATCGAACTCGGGACCCTTAGAACGGGAGCCGCGAACGAAACCACTGCGCTACCCTGGCGCCCTCGTGCCAAAAAATGTTATCTGTCAAAAGGCCACAGATTGTTTTGAATGTAAAATCCTTAGCATGGCTTCCTTGGAAGAAAATTAAAACCAGTGGGGCTGTGAAGTTTGCATAAACTGGAACCTCCTACTCTGAGAAAAAAGGGCCCTGAGTAAAATGTGGCACTTACTTGTCACTATCACTGTATACTGTGATGGCAAATATCAAATAACCTCACTATAGTTTCCTCTACTTCCAGCAACTGTGACAGGAATAGACAGTTAAGTCAAAAACTAACTTGCCATCTCTTTGAAACAAACATATAATTGCAATACAAAAGCAATTAATACTGTAGTTTGTTTTCAGTCCATAACATTTTGTTTCTGCCTGCAGTTTTCTTTCTTTACTAAAAATAATTGTGCCAGAGGGAAGGTGTAAGTGAATTAGCCTTAAAGTGGAAATAAGCAGTATAGTTCAGCAATTCACAGGAGAATAACAAAAATGATCAGTGTGCATGTCCAGTGTGCCTTGATATTGCATACCCTATACATAACTTTGGGATAAATAAAAAGCACATTTAGTACTTCAGTTCTATTCCTTAAAATGTGGGAAAATTCAAGAAAAATAGTAAGTCCAAAATCACAAATCTAGCAAATTTCTATTGGATCTTAATTATATATTTCAGTGCATTAGACTATTTGTTCTGCAAAAAGTATTTTTCCATCTCATATTGATTCCTAATAGAGAAAATTCAGGAAGAATGAAGAATGCAATGAAAGGTTATTTACAAACTATTTTAAGAATTACGCTTTATTTATTAGTATCTCAGAGAACTGTACTTGTAAAACAAAATATAACTAATTTTTATCATATAAAAATGAATTAGAGTGATAGAATTTCCAGAATAGGCTCATCTTGAATTATACTTGGCTTAAATAAAACTTTGGGATTTATTTGACCCCTCATTATATCATTTATAAATTATTCTGTTCACAAAGATGTTTTTGTTTTCAAAAAATCAAAACTTATACTTCCAGTGAAATCCTCAAACTACCTATGTAGAGAAAAGAATAAAGAACAATGATAAAATAATAATGGTCAACAATTAAAATACTAAATAAACTTTTCAGCTGACTCCTATGTATTTCCATTTGCAAAATCCAAAAATGACAACAGAAATGTTCAATTACCCCCATTATTACCACCATAATATTTAAAAGCAGCACAAGGGCTGAGCAGATATAATGCAAATTTATGTTGTCATATGTTGTCAAATTTATGTTGTCACATTAAACATGGTGTTTAATAAATGTTATAATTGAGTCTGCTTGGTATCTGATTCTCCTTTAGAATCATTAGCCTTACCTATGCACTAATTGGAAGAATAATTTAGCATTAACTTCTTAATTTTTTTATCACTTAATTGAAATGTGACAAAATATTATTATTATTAAAAAAAGTAATTTTATGAACAAATAGATTCTTAATTGCTTCTAATGTGCACTTTCTGTTCCATTGAAATTAACATATTTATTAATATAATTTAATATGGCGGAGTCATGTACATATTTATATTACAGGTGCAATACGACCATCATGTCATGTACAGCTACCCCAGTGTGATTCTGCACCATGCATGAATGGTGGAGTGTGTACCGAAGGATGGAATAGGTTCATATGTGACTGTAGCAGCACTAGTTTCACTGGTCCTACATGTGGCAAAGGTAAACTACAACTAAAAAGTATTGGCTCAAATATTTCAGAAAATTGTAACCTGTTTCATAAGTTATATGCTTATGTTTTATGTGCTTAAATTTCCTGCAGTAATTTCAGATAGTAGCATTATTTTCTTTATTTAAAGTTTCTTGCAATTAAAAAATAATTTTACACTTTGCATATCCCATGTTCGCCCCCTTTGTCTATTTCTTATATCAATTCAATTTATTTCCTAGTTTGCTAGGAATATCTTTTGCATATGCAAATTTTAAGAAATGTTTCAGCAATAGAATTTCTGCTAAGATGCAAAGCATTAAAGAAATTAGGATTACATAAAATATATAAACTCCTACAGAAAACTTGATAAACGTTATGATTATGGATACCTGAGTGTGAATCTATTGGAATAAAAATGTAATTGTAACTAGTAATAATTTCAACATCACATAAATCAATTGTTTTAATTGTTTTTCTTTTTATTTCTTCTCTTTTTCTTTTCTCCTTCATTTGCAATATGCATACTGCATTAGCAGTTAGCAAACTATGTAATTTATAAATAAGTTTATAGAAGTAGTAAGAGACATGTCATACCACTTTAACAATAGTCTCTCATCTTGAGGAGGTAGCACTTCTTGTGATGTTATAGGTATTCTTCTTGGATAGAAAGTGTTTACTGTACAGTAGAGTCTCAGTTATCCACCTTTGGTAATTCAACATTCTGTATTATCTGGCACATATTAATAAAAAGCATATTTCTCAAATAACAATCATTTACTAAAATTTTTATTTTGTTGGTGACTAAATTCTGTGGCAGTCTGTGTGATGATTGGTTATAGTACACTCACCAGTGCTTGGTCAGCAGAATGTTCATGTTTGAACCTTCAGTGAGTGTGCAGGTATAGCTTGGGTATGGGCAATATTGTTTTCATTTCCTGTAAGTACAATATGGCAAGTAGTAGAAGGAAGAAAATGGTTGATTCCATGGAAGACAAGTTGACATTAAAGAGACTGGACAAGGTGGAAAAACTCTTCAAAAGACAAGTTGACATTAAAGAGACTGGACAAGGGGAAAAACTCTTCAAAAGACAAGTTGACATTAAAGAGACTGGACAAGGTGGAAAACTCTTCAAAAGACAAGTTGACATTAAAGAGACTGGACAAGGGGAAAAACTCTTCAAAAGACAAGTTGACATTAAAGAGACTGGACAAGGTGGAAAAACTCTTCAAAAGACAAGTTGACATTAAAGAGACTGGACAAGGGGAAAAACTCTTCAAAAGACAAGTTGACATTAAAGAGACTGGACAAGGGGGAAAACTCTTCAAAAGACAAGTTGACATTAAAGAGACTGGACAAGGTGGAAAACTCTTCAAAAGACAAGTTGACATTAAAGAGACTGGACAAGGTGGAAAACTCTTCAAATAACAAGTTGACATTAAAGAGACTGGACAAGGTGGAAAACTCTTCAAAAGACAAGTTGACATTAAAGAGACTGGACAAGGGGGAAAACTCTTCAAAAGACAAGTTGACATTAAAGAGACTGGACAAGGTGGAAAACTCTTCAAATGACAAGTTGACATTAAAGAGACTGGACAAGGTGGAAAACTCTTCAAAAGACAAGTTGACATTAAAGAGACTGGACAAGGGGGAAAACTCTTCAAAAGACAAGTTGACATTAAAGAGACTGGACAAGGTGGAAAACTCTTCAAAAGACAAGTTGACATTAAAGAGACTGGACAAGGTGGAAAACTCTTCAAATGACAAGTTGACATTAAAGAGACTGGACAAGGGGGAAAACTCTTCAAAACACAAGTTGACATTAAAGAGACTGGACAAGGGGGAAATCTCTTCAAAAGACAAGTTAACATTAAAGAGACTGGACAAGGGGAAAAACTCTTCAAAAGACAAGTTGACATTAAAGAGACTGGACAAGGGGGAAAACTCTTCCAAAGACAAGTTGACATTAAAGAGACTGGACAAGGGGGAAAACTCTTCAAATGACAAGTTGACATTAAAGAGACTGGACAAGGGGGAAAACTCTTCAAATGACAAGTTGACATTAAAGAGACTGGACAAGGGGGAAAACTCTTCAAAAGACAAGTTGACATTAAAGAGACTGGACAAGGGGGAAAACTCTTCAAAAGACAAGTTGACATTAAAGAGACTGGACAAGGAGGAAAACTCTTCAAAAGACAAGTTGACATTAAAGAGACTGGACAAGGGGGAAAACTCTTCAAATGACAAGTTGACATTAAAGAGACTGGACAAGGGGGAAAACTCTTCAAAAGAAAAGTTGACATTAAAGAGACTGGACAAGGGGGAAAACTCTTCAAAAGACAAGTTGACATTAAAGAGACTGGACAAGGAGGAAAACTCTTCCAAAAATGGCTACAGATTATGGTGTTGGGTGTGTTACAGTGGGGGACTGGAAAAAAAGAGAGAAGAAATTTAAAACTTGTATGCTACTAGAGCAACAAGTGGTGAACTAAAATACAGGAAAATAAGGAAACAATGTGAATATGAAAAAGCTAGCGAACCACTGTTTCTTTGGTTCACTCAAAAATGATAAAAAGGGTCTACCAATAATAGGCCCCATCCTGCAAGAGAAAGTGCTGTATTTGCAGAAGGCATTCAATGAAGGGGATCCTAATTTACTGCCAGCATTGGGTGGTTTGATCGTTGGAAGAAATAGTACAGTATAATGCAGCTTAACTTTCCACCAAATCTGACGATGTTTTGAAATTTTAAAAGGAATTCCAAGAATTAATTCTTTCTGAAGGATTAATTGGTGATCTATTTTTAATTCTGATGAAACTGGACTAAATTTCAAGATGCTGCGATCAAAACATCTTGCAGCCTGAGCAGAGGTTTCTGCCCCTGGCTGCAAGCACAGTAAGGATACGGTTACTATTCTTGCCTGCAGCAATGTTACGGGGAACTTCAAAGTTAAATTACTAATGATCAGTAAATCTAAAAGGCCTATAGCACTTAAAACATTTCTGTTAATGAAATACAGTGCATTACACTAAACAGAATTCTGTCTGGATGTCTGCTGCCATCTTTAAAAACTGGTTCTTTACACAGTTTGTGCCATCTATAGAGTAGTTTCTAGTTTCCAACAACATCTCAAGAAAAGCTCTCCTTCTACTAGACAATGCCCTATTACACCCAAATGTAGAAGAACTTAGAAGTGGTGATATCAAGGTCTTGTTTCTCACATCGAATGTGACGTATCTGTGCCAGTCAATGGACCAAGGTATGCTGGAAACATTAAAAAGAAAATATCAGCGACAACTCCTTTTGTCCCTGATAGAGGAAATGACAATGGCAAGGACATGATGGAAAAGTTAAGATCTATTAACATGAAATATGTTACATACTGGGTGGCTCAGGCTTGGGAAGAAATTGAAGCAACGGCATTAGCAAAGTCCTGAAACATTCTGTTAGGTGATGATGAAAACGAAGAAGAGATAGTACAAGAAGACATGGATGACATTGTTCCCTTATTGAACCTCATTCTTGGCTGTGAGGACGCTATGACTCAAGATGCGAGTAGCTGGTGTGCTGAAGATCAACAGTTTGAACTCTCAGACTCTGATATTCTTGATTTCATGAATGATAATTACAATGAGTATGAAGCAGAACAGGAATTTGAAGAACAAAACCAGAAGATGAGTCATGCTAAAGGTTTAAGTGCTTTAAAGATGGCATTAAGATACATGGGGGACTATCTGGAGGGAAGTGCTACTGAGGTATTGATATTTTGTCGATAGCAAAATCTCGCAGCAGGGAAAAGTCATTCAGCAGGCAAGCAGACTTCATTGAAAAGTTTCTTTTCTTAAGACATTTGGAGCTTCTTCTTGTTCAATATTGCATGTAGAATTGGTTTGATTATTCAGTAAACATTGCAAAACCAACAACTGTTTTAATAAAACAGTACACCTACCATTTTTTACTTCATTTCCCAACTTATTTTATATTATCCAGCATTTTCGGTTAGCCAATCCTGTCCAGGGTCAGTTTAGGTCAGATAATGAGACTCTACTGAAATTACTCAGTCTGACTACTGTATTACTGTATGAACTAAAATAGGATAATGACATGAAAATACCAAAATAATTTAAGAAACAATATAAAATAATGTTTTGCATGCCATATACAAAGGATATTACAGAGATAGTGCTGATGTTATGAAATGACTCTGCTACTAATGAAACAGAACTTTCTAATACTATTTAAATAATTTAAATTGCTGACATAGTATTTAATGATAGTGCTGACATAGTCTTTGCCCCCCACCAAAAAAAAATAAATCAGTTTCTGAATTATCCCTTATGTTCTAATACAAAGGCTAATGCATTTAAAGTTATGAAGTTATATATTGTTTTGTATCAATGTTCTGGGAACTTGTTGTCTTTTCACAAACAGAGCCACTTATATGTAAATTCACAATGCAAGTATTACTTGGGGCATTTAGCATTATGTATGGATTGGTAGCACTGTTATCGGGTTTACTTATGCACCATGTACATTGGTTAGGCAGAGTATATGTAGTTCCTCCATTTGCCACAGATAAACAAATGCAATTTTATCTGTCCTAATATATAGAAAATCTTTTGTATTCATAATGTAAGACCCGGCTTCATTAAACTAAATTAAATTCATATCCTTCCTCTATATTGTCTTGACAATATTGCCACATATTTCAAGAGAAAATGTTTATTTCCAATTCTGTGGTACAGGCATAGTGTGTCTACTTTGAATTCAAAGATCCAAAGTTTGGATCTCGCTTAGGGTGAGTTACCCAGATAAAAAACTTTTCTGGAGTTTTCTCTTATCCTAAGAAGACAAATGTCAAATAAATCTAAGCTTGAAGGACCCCAGGCTTGCTTAAGCATCATTTCACTATTTTCATTCTTTTATTCATTATTCGATATTACCTACAATGTTACAGGATTAAACTTAAGCAAAAGAACATACAAAACTATGCATTTATTGTGTTGAAAATTATGATAAATAGATAATAATGTTTCTCATTAAACTCTGCCACCAGATTTATTAATGCCACTATGCTTTTCTTAACCACTCAAAATTTAAACTTAGCTATTTTTATATAAAGATGTAGAAAATGCAAAATTTTCTTTTTAAATTGTTGTTATGTTTGGGCTTAATAGTCTATATTTCTATATAACTTTACAGAACCATGAGAAATTATATTCTGTCAAAATTAGTAGCAGATACAACTATTAGACTCATAAAGAGTTGAGGAACAGGTATCATTCAACTGTGTTCCTCAGTTCCTATAAAGAGCTAAATCTGTTAGTGTCACTATTGAAATATTTATCTTTTTTTCAGATGCCACCACACTAACCTTTAATGGCTCACAACATATGTTAGTAACAATGCCAGATGAATATCGCAGCCAAACTGAAGATATTACTTTGAGGTTCCGCACCACTCGACCTTTAGGTTTGCTGCTGGTCACAAATACAGAGCAATGTTCTGATCGATTGGAGCTAGCTCTTCAAGGAGGCAGATTAAAATTAGCAGCCAGAATAGGTGAAAGAGAAAAGGTAATATAATTATTATGTAACTGAAAATGTTATTAGAATGTTCAGTGAAGCTTGCATACAGTTATGCTATTTTACATTATTTTTAACTTTTCTCCTCCATTATTTAGGGAAGATAACTAGATTTGCAGCAATATTACTCTGCTAAAGGCAATTTTGATGGTAAGCTTGAAGATTTCAAAGATCTTTTAAAAATATGAGAGTGATCAGTAGACAATGGATTCATATGCAAATGCATATGGTGCATATATTTGCATATTTAAGATATAGTAGCATATTTCCTGATTATTGCATGTTCATACATATATCAAATGTTTTTGCACTATTTACTCATATTTTATAAATTAATAAAATAATTAATTCCTGATTTGTATAATATAAGTAATAGACTGTTCTCATTCAAGTGAAGCAACCCATATTGAGCCTCCTGTGTGTATATGACTCATCTTCACGTGATACGAGTTAGATATTTGCAGATATCCTCATCAGGGACTTCCTGCTTTGCTATCAGCACCTGAAGAGAGAGTTTTGTTCTGCTGTTAAGTTAGTGGTTGTGCCCTGTTCATGTTGTAATGCTGAAATTGAATAAACGTACAAAAAGTGAATTTTGAAACTGGGCTTCAGGACTATGAGCCGTTGGATTATACTACAGACGGAAAAGTGTTTTTTGTCAAGTGTGTAATAAACAAATTACATGTGTGAAAAGTTTCAGGTAAGCCAATATTTGGCTTAAAATGAATAAACGAAACAAATAAACATCTTGCAACTGAAAAGAAAAGTTCCTTGAAACAAACATTATTGACACAACAAAAACCCTTTTCTTCTACTTTGAAAAATGAATATTCCAGTGATCTGTGCCAAGCGCTAATGTCAGCAAATATTCCATGGAATTCACTTAACAATCCACATTCCGGAATTTCTTAGATAAATATTGTAATCATACCATTCCAAATGAATCAACCGTCAATAAAAACAATCTTGAAAACTGTTACCGAACAGCAATTAATGAAATCAAAGATGATTGAAAGATTGTTTTATATGAAGTGTGGTGGACGAAACTACTGACTCCAGTGGACATCATGTGGCAAATTTTCTAGTAGGTAAACTCTGTGAAGATGAGTTGGAAAAGCCATTTTTGATCACTTCTGGCATGTTAGAGAAAACTAATAATTCCACCATTCAAAGTATAAACTTGAAAGAAGCGTAGGGACAGTGAAGCACAAATTAGTACAAAAGTGAATCGAGAATATATTGACACATTGCTTCACTCACACTGTTTATTCACATACTGATACTGAGTCGAGTATCAGCTGAGGATAGGAGCAAGAGCTCTTGAAACATGTCCTGTGAATAAACAGTGTGAGTGAAGCAATGTGTCAATATATTCTCGATTCACTTTTGTACTAATTCCACCATTGCTCGCTTGTCAACAATGCTTTAAGAATATAATGACCAGAAGCAGGTAATGAACGCAAATTTTGGGGTTTTCTTTCAGATGCTACAACCTACATGCTACAAGCTTCCTCAGCTCTGAAAATATTTTATCCCCATTTAATCCACATTACATGTATTGTGCATGGGCTTCAAAGGGAGCGGAAGTCATACGGAAGCAGTTTCCTAACTAAATACCTTAATTTCTACTACAAATAAAGTCTTTGTAAAAGCCCCTAGCCGAGTGGCTACTTATAGGGAGAAACTCCTGGAACATCCTCCACCCCCAGAACCAATTCTTACCCACTGGGGTATGTGGATAAACACTGCCCTCTGTTATGCTGATAATTTCAATGCAGCTAAAGAAGTTGTCTGCAGTCTAAATCCAAATGATGCTTTGGCAATTCTACATTCACAGGACACTTTCAGAAATGAAACATTGCAGAGAGACTTGACTATTATAAAAACACATTTGAAAATTATACCTCAAACAATACAAAAGCTAGAAATGCGTGGCTTCTCCCTTCATGCATCCACATCAATTTTTGGAGAAGTGAAGAGTGAACTAAATATGAGGAAATGTTTAGTGCAAAACTGTGCAGTGTATTACAAAGAAATCCCAATTTTAATATTTTCTGCTCTATTAGCAAATATCTTCCAGGAGAAATTCCTCCATAGCTTGTTAGTGCTTTTAAATACTGTCCAATTACATCTGTGGATATTGAAAGGTGCTTCTTCGCATACAAACACATATTATCTGATAAACGTCATAAATTTACTCCTAAACATTTGGGAAAAAAAATGGTGATTGTGTACTGCAAATCAAATTATAGCCTCCAGGATAAGGAAGAAGTTATTTAGTTATTTACTATATATAATATATGTAGTTTATATTAGCATATTTCAGTGCATATAAGAATATTTTAGAACCTATTTTAGTGCATGTAAATCCAAAGTCTAGTGATCAGAAAGGCTGAATGGATTTAAATATTTTTTACATATTAACCACCAGTTAATATAATACATGATGAGACTATTATATGCAGATGATACTAATTTTATTCTCAAATGCAGTAATTCCACTGATCTACAAATTAAAGCTGACAATACAATATGGAGAAATGACTAACAGCAAATAAATTAGTGTTAAATGGGAAAAAGTCTCACTGCATGTGCATCACTCACTCTAATAGAAGTAATAAATCAGTAGGACCAAAAATTTTATATAACAAAGAAACTACCTATTCAATATGTCTCTGAAACAAAATTTTTAGGGATTGTAATTGATAAATACTTAGATTGGAGAAGTCCTATTAAAAATGTTATAGCAAGGATTAATAGAGCACATTATGTAATATATGTCTTAAAAAGCATCAGTAACCTCCAAACACTAAAAATGATTTACTTCTTTTATGTGCAATCTGTGTTTGCTTATGGTATATTTATATGGGGATCCAGTAGTGAAGTAAGTGCGTTATTTATAATGCAAAAGAAAATACTTAGACTAATGCTAAATCTGCATAGGACAGCATCATGTAAACCAAAATTACATTAGGCAAAGGATTAGGCAAAATCACATCCTCACACCACTAAGTCTGTATATTTTAGAAACTGTGTGTTTTATAAGGGATAATATTCACTTATTTAGCATAAGTAACACTGTTAATACACATAGCACTAGAAATCGTAATAAAATACACATAAAGACAGCCAGAACAACAAAAAAGTAAATTCCATATTGCATAAGGGCATACACATATATAATGAAATCACAAATAGAATCCACAATAGCAGTCAAACTAAGTTTAGGAAAGAGGTTAAAAACTTTTTAATTGAACAAACCTTCTACAGTGTGCAGGAGTTTTTGATTACTTTAGAAACTAGTTAAAGATAGTACACATCACTAACATAAATTATTGTATATACTTTCCCTGAATAATTTTTATCTCTAACTTTCTACATATGTGAATTAGTCTCTAAAACCTGGTGGAATTGTGAATCTATATGTTAATCTGTAACTTTGTATATTTGATGCAATTCTTATTATTGTAATGTTGCCTCTGGATATATATTATTTGTAGTCATGTTATTGTTTAAACCAGTATTCAATATCTATACTTCTTGTTTAAAATTGACGAAGCCATGAATTTGTAAAAAAATTCTTATGGTGAATAAAGACATACATACATACAAATTGTTCATAGCACATGGGATCAAGTTCTCGGCTGAAGATGCAGATAATGTATTTGTGAAACTCGTCCTGTGTACTGTGAAAAATTTATAATTTCTTAAAAAGATAAGTGAAGTGAAGTTTATAATGAATTATTATATTTTATTGTAATAATAATTAATATGCTTAAGAGTCAATTAAATAATAAACTTGCAGCCATCATTTCAAATATTTAGCTCTTCTTAAATATTACACTTGAATTTACAATTCTAAATAAATAAATTTCACTTTCCCAGAGGTCTTAATGAATTATTATAGGTCAACAATGGTTAAAATAAATTTCCAATAATTAGTGCTAATTTTGTTACCAGTATACTTGAGCATGTTGTTTTACTGTGCCCCTTCCAAATAGACCATTAACAACACAAACTGTAAAAATATATGACATGCCTGATAAAATGACTGGCCAAATTTTTTTGTCCCATACTAGTTCACTATATATATATTTGGTAATTTACTACCTTTCACTTTTTAAGTCATAATGGACAAATGGAATGGGTGAAATGATGCTCAATTGGGCCCAGGGTCCATGGAGCTTAGAGTTACCCGACATTCGTTTTTTAGGATAAGAGAAAACCCCGGAAAAATACCTTATCCAGATAACTCACCCTAACCTATATTCGAACTCGGGACCTCTTGAACGTGAGACAGACATGCTACCATCTACGCTACCGAGGTGGGCATTTTTATTATTGTTTTAATTTATAATATAAATTAAATTGTTACTTATGCCCATTTTAATTCTCCATTACAGGTAATGATTGTTGGTCAAGGACTGAATGATAACCAGTGGCACACAGTACGTTTCTCTAGACGAGGTCCAAGTCTTAAGCTTCAAGTGGATGATGATACACCAACAAGAAGTGAGGATCTATATTCCAAAAATAGTGCTTTATCATTAAAAGAGTACTTTTGAAACCTTTTATTAGCTGTTATTTATGTTCACTGCCACAAATGTTAAGATAGGTTGATAGATATTTTATTCATCACATACGAGGGACATCCAATAAGTAATGCAACACAGTTTTTTCTGTGCCAATTTGGGTTGAAAAAAATTTAAATTTTGTTTAGGACATCTTTAAATATTTTCGCTTGACCTCATTATAGGTTCATTGCTTTCCATTAGCTGGCAGCACTATTACTAGCCTTCAAAATGGCATCTGTAACGTAGGCGCATTCCAAACAGAGAGCACTTATTGAGTTTCTTTTGGTGGAAAATAAGAGATATTCATAGGTACCTGCAGAATGTCTGTGGAGACTTAGCAGTAGACAAAAAGCATGGTGAATCATTAGGCAAGCCATCTCTCATCATTACAATGAGATCAAGTACACCTGTCTAATCTCCTGCATACCAGCCAGCCACACACAGCTGTGACTCCTGAATGTTGTGCTCCCTCATGGTGAAACAATCAACTCTGAAGTATATTGTTCTTCTAAGGAAATTAAAGAAAGGACTTCAGCATGTTTGTAGCCACAAAAATGCAAATGAACTTCTCATTCTGCATGATAATGCAAGGCCTCACACAAGTCTGTACACCTGAGAGGAGCTCACAAAACTACAGTGGACTGTTCTTTCTCGTCTATCCTACAGCGCGAACCTTGCACCTTTTGACTTCCACCTGTTTGACCCAAAGAAGGATGCACTCCACAAGAAGCACTAAGTGGATGATATGGAATTTATTGATGCAACAAGACATTGGCTCTGACATAGACCAAGTGGTACTATGCAGGCATACAGGCCCTCCAATCAAGGTGGCATAAGGCCATAGCAATGAACGGAGATTATGTTGAAAAATAGGATTTTGTAACCAAAACATTGAGGAATAACATGCCATATTTGAATCCTGAATAAAACCAACCTGCCTTAAGAAAAAAAATGCACCTCATTACTTATTGAATGCCCCTCATATGTTTACATAATTTGGGTAAAATCCAGTAAACTGGTGACTCGTCTCAACTTCACAGATTTTTGTCTAATGTACACAATAAAAAATTTATAGAAGCATGTTCGTGTACAAACTAACATACAGAAATATTTTTAGTATTGAAATATAACTAAATTTTACGTCTAAATGGCTTATACTTTCCTAGACACTGTTTTCCATATGTTCTTTTATTGAATTGTATACTTTTTCTATAAGGTTTGTTTTCATTGTATTGAGAAATTCATTTTTACATTTTAATTTCTATATTTTATAGCAATCAATTATAAAGTTTTAATCCAGAATAGAAAGGCCATTTTTCAAATAATGTGAGTCTGTGGCAGATTCTTTTAGACAATTATGAGTTCTAGTTCCATGGTTATGTATATTCTGGTTATTATAGTATGTATCAAAGTTTTTATATGTATGTTTATCTGTTCATAGATTATATTGCGAAGGCAGGGTAAATAGTTAAAAGAAGAGTACTAAATGGTTTTAAAGCTTACACAGTAAATAGCTACATCTATTTTTAAATTTAATTTAAATTATACAGCATACTAACCAGTGGATGTGCCTTCCCTATCTAATAAAAGTTTAAATATGAAAGCTAAATAGAAAAGTCTTTATTTAAAGTACATAACATTTTTTGAGTTGGCTTTCATCTTAAAGCCATACTGCTCTTACAGTGATGCTTACACCATTACTTTGCATTGGCTTAGCCCATCATTTACTTGGTAGCATCAAAACAAGAATTTGAATTCAGGAAATCCTTACTACTGAAATTAATTAACTTTAATGCTTCGACCAAATGCGTTATATACCTAAAATAGGTAATATATTTAAAATATGCTTTCAAATCAACAAACCTGTATAGATCGGAAATAACCAGGACTGAAAGGAATGATTTGATATATAAATAAAAAGTATATATCATAGGTTTAAACAACTGGTCTTCAATCTGTATCATTAACCCTTAGTTGAAATGCTTCCTTTTCTATGATAAACTATTGTTTTCTTTACACATATGCAATTAATTTTAGTTAAGCACAAGAAGAAATAATGTGTTAAGTTCATGAAGCTAATTTGAAGAAAAAAGTAGTTCACATTTTTCCCATAAAACTATAATCTACACATTGCACAGATACTACCAATTAATGGTAGCCAATCTATCTGGCATAGAAAATTTTCTTCCCTGACTAGTATATGCTTAAATCTTTATAAACTAGTTTATAGTTTTTCTGCAAACGGCACAAGTGTAATTCACATTCCTTATATTACCTAACCAGATCCTCCACTTATTGGTCACAAATTTTATGTATTTGGATTTCATCTTTGTTGACTGAAAGTGAGTTGCTGATCTGGAAATGATTCTCCATGAATTTTACATCCTGAAACAGTAGATAAGTCTAATTCTAAATTGTTAGATGTCACTTATTTGCTGTTAGACTTATCTTCTTTTGCAGGATATAATGCCTACCATAAAAAATCATTATATGCTAATAACTATTTTTAATCAAAAAGTGATTAACTGTTTTTGGCTCTCTTTGCAGATATATAACCTTTCAAATTCAAGCCTCTTATTAATATCAATAATGCATATTTAAGTTAATTGATGGAAATAAATAATTTCTTCACACCAGCCATATATAGGCTAAGATTTTGAATAGATAGTTTAATTTCCATCAATTAACTTAAATAATAAGAGTTTAATGATGAAGCCTGGGAGTTAAGTACTTATGGTAGTAAGTCGCCACAAACAGTGTATCTCGGATACGAAAGCCCCTAGTGGTTTACCGGGAATTATATATGAGTCAGTTGGAGAATTTAATGTCAGGATGGCACATTGGTCATGGTACCTCAATGGGTAAGAGTGACTGGACGGAAACCAGGCGATCCGTGGTTCAAATCCCAGCCATGGCATTGAATTTTTCATGTTGACTCTATCTATTCAAAACATATGATGCAGTTTACCATTTAAATCAAATCACAATTTACATATACTATACACAAAAATTATCTTTGATTAATAACCTTAATTTCAAGTGTATACTTTAAATTAAACAAATTGTCATTCACATTCTAGCGGATGCTATATTTGGGAAACAAAACACACTGGAGTTTCGGACAATGCATATTGGTGGCCTGTTTCATGCTGAGGAAGAAATTCAAATGACCACTACAGCTCCAGCCTTTGTTGGTTCCATGCAACAGCTGAGTTTTAATGGCCAACGCTACTTTGAACTAGCTCGTTCATCAGGAGGACATCATCATCATACAGGAGGTCTTGGAGGGCCTGCAGGAGCCTCTACATCACCATTAACACCATCATTACGAGTGACTGCACGTTTTGGTAAACGTGATTCTCAACTTGTGCATCACCCAGTAACTTTCAGGTCACGCCATACATTTGTGGGACTACCAATGCTCAAGGCTTACTCTCAAACCAACATTTACTTCCAATTCAAGACAAGAGAACCATCTGGTTAGTTTCTGGTTACTTCATATTCATATTGCTCACCTTTTTTAGGCATTTTAAACTTACCATACCAGTAAATTTTCGAAGTTCTTATAAGTTTTAATATAATTTAAATTTTAAATTCCTTTACCTCTTATTTCATTTGCCAAGTTTTCCCACATTCATAAAAGGAACTGTTTCCTCCAAACTTTGCTTCCAAAATAAAATGCCAAGTACTCAGTTCTTCCTCACACTTTGGACATTTTCCTTTCTTATATTCATTTTTTACCCCATTTAGACACATTACTCCAGTTTTAAACCATTCCAGTCCTTCCTATACCTTAGTTATTTACAAAGCACATTTTTTATTCATAGGTTTCTATTTACTACTTCTTGTGTTGTGCTGAAGCCAGATATGTTGCATTAAAATTAACACTTTTTATTACATTTGCTAGGACTGATAATGTACAATGGAGGAAGAGATCAAGACTTTCTTGCTGTTGAACTTGTGAATGGACATTTACATTACATCTTCAATCTTGGTGATGGGCCAGTAAGAGTAAGAGACAATGCCAGGAGTAGTCTCAATGATAATCGATGGCATGCAGTCACCATAGGCCGTCCCAGTCCTAAGCAGCATACGCTCATGGTGGATGATAATTTTGCAATTGTTACAAGTCTGGGAACAAATGAAAACCTTGATCTAGCTGGTATACTTTATTTGGGTAAGCTGCATTTTAATGTTGAAATGTAAATTCATGCTTTGGAATACATTTATATTTAATACTGTGTTTTACTTTTCTTCCACAATATTTTTATAAACTATATGTAATTGAGCATTATTTAAGCTTTTACATATGCAGGTTGGATGAATTCAGGGAATATCTACGTGCAGTAATGAGAAAACAGGAAATTTGTGTGCAGCACAGTTGGTAATAAATTAATAGCTATTGTTCAGGTTGGCTCAGTTGATTAGGTGCTGGCTTATGGTTCCTAAACTCACAGGTCAGTTAATTCACTGACATGTACATGAACTCCCAGGAATGAAATTTGGGCACACCAGCTACACTAGTATAACCTGGCAATTGACAGCTTTGTTAAAAAACAAAATATTTATCTTTGTTGACAAGTTATTACAACAATATGCTGAACTGTAAACTTTCCTTGTTTTCAGAAAACATTGTCAAATATTGTTTAATTTCATTCAACCTAAAATTACATTGATTGAACCTATGTTATGCCTAAGCTATAAATGTTTAATTATGTTCTTCTGATTTCAAAATTATTATGGTCTTCTCTGACATCAACTGCAACACTATAAGCATTAAATAATGGCTCTGCAATTTTAATTAAAAACTTCAAATCAAAGTTTTTTTCAGAACAATCCTGTTGAACTATATATGTAAAATAGTGTGATGTCCGAGTTTTACACTTTTTTCTTATGGATTTGTCTCACTTGAAGAACTCTGTATGCATTTCAGTGTGTAAAATAAGGGTGTACTCTCCATTTATGATCAAAGAAACCCAAATTCACATTACTCATAAAAAAAATTGTTGAGAAAGCTGCTTATTATAATAATTAATTTATATTCTTGCATTAAGTCTGCAGAAGTATGTTTATTTTATGTATTAATCTTTTGTGAATATATACCTAATGTTTTTGCATACTGAAGGTATATAAATTATGTAATGACAAAAGCTATAAAAGCTAAGTGCAGCAGATTTTATACAGGGTGTAACAAAAAGGTATGTCAAAAATTATAGAAAACATTTATTGCTGATAGAGGATAAAAGCATGCTGTAAGAACATAGGTCCAGAAGTTGTTTATTTCCTTTTTAAAGCACTTTTTCTACAGCTGAACCCACACAACAACACTCAAGGACAAAACTGTGAGAAAACAGGAAATTACAACTTATGTTCAAAATGGTCTCTATTAGCTTTAATGCATCCGTCAACCATCGTGACTCCCTAATGTGCTGAGTTAGGCCTGGAGAATTTCATATGGTCTGGCAGCCTCCCACAATACAAGCATGAAGAGTCTCTACATCTAGAACTGAAGTTGCATAAACAAGAGATTTCAAATATTCCCACAAATAAAAACATAGTGGATTTAAGTCATGGGAGTGTGGAGGCCACAGAAACGTCCACCTCTACCTATCCATTTACCAGGAAACCTGCTATTCAGAAATAAATGGACAGAAAGCCTAAAATGAGGAGGAACTCCATTGTGCATGACTTGAGTACCGATGCCTAATAAGCAGACTACGTACTGTAGTGTAGCGCAATGACAACAATAGTGAAATGCATCACCTCCACCAATTAAATCAAATGTAAAAGTGAATGTTTGCCACTGTAGGATTAAGCCACCATTCTGTTATGGAGCTATGGCCACAGAACAGCTACCAATTACACATCTCAGCGTATAAGCAGAGTTGTAGAAAAAGCATTCTACCAGGGAAATAAATAATTTCCAGATATATGGTCATACAACATTATTTTATCCTCTATATGCAAGAAATATTTTCCCAAAGTTTTGACATACCTTTTTGTTACATACTGCATTTTAGTTTATGACTTACTAGAAAAGTTGTGATGTTTTATGTGATTATTTGTATGCATTTTATCAGCGGAATTTAGCTTTTTGTACACCTTATGCACATATATTTCTATTTGCACAAATTATGTATGGTTTTAACACATACATTCTAGGCCTGCCTGATTGTTATCAGCAAAGCTATAGAATACAATCTAATCCAACCTAATTTAATCTAATGATCTGTGTTATTTCTGGTGAAGCACTTATTACCATAATTAGGTTAAAAGAATGCATTAAACAACAAACAACATTTTCCTACGATTATCAAACAGAAATGTCTTTAATGCCTCATACAGAGCTATTCAAATGTGTTCCATCAAAAACATCAAAATGGTATTATTAAATTTTAGATGAGTTGCATTTTTTAACACATACAGTTGAATACAGTTGAATACAGTTCCAATACAGTTGAATCTCGATATATCAAAATGGTAGCTCGTTTCTTGCCACAAGCAAATCAGTTGGTCTCTATTTATTACATTTACAGCTTGAAAAATTCAATGTTTTAGATTTTCAAGAAAGTAGTGGTAGTGATGCAGCATTTGCAATAACTGTAGTGTATACAGCGTCAGGTGCAGATGGTGTTGCAGAACATGCCATACTGTTTGGTTGAGGAATGTTAAATTTCTTGTTTGTTCCATGTTGTGTATTTTTTTGGGCTCCTATTTCAAACTGTAGGAATGTGCTAAACATTTTTATTCACTGTGTGTGGATGTCCTGTGCTTTTCTGTTGCAGATGCAACCATCTTCTATTAATTTTTGATGTCATAGTAAATCTGCTTATGCTAAGGCAGTTTATTAAACTGATGGCGAAATGCATGTTGAATTCCAATTATGAATTCATAGTTTTGTTAACTGCAGCACACAAAATGCTTTTTCCTGATATTTCCCATTTTAATACAAACAATCAATATGGCAAGCAACAGCACCAATGTACCAGTGATTGGAACTTCTACCTGAACTGTTTTTAAACTCAAATCTGCCCAAGAACGTTGGAATTATGGTTCTACTTTATATAATTTCGAAGAAATAAATGTTTGAAATCTGTTCCTTCTTTTTGAATAGCTCCATATTTGCAAGGGATATCAAAGTTCTCAAAGAATATTTGTAAACAACCTTCATAAAATCTGCACATGTAAACCACTAGGTGCTAACATTGTGTCATAGACTTCTATTGTAACATGTTCAAAATCTTTCTCATTCACTAATGATTGGAAGTTTTTGTATAGTAAGATTAATCACATTAATTAAACATAATCAACATTCAATTGATCATTTTAATGTTTAAATGGTTTGAATTTATAATTTTTCTTTCACCGCTACAAAAATGGTAACACCTCCATTCTTTAAAAAAGAATAACAAAATATTAAAATAGATATATTTATAAATATTTTAATTTGATTCCAGCAACACTGTCATCAACTTCTAGCATCTATTGATAGCAAAACATACCTGCCTTATAAGTTTTTGCAACATTTTTCACATTAATATAAGTAGATGTCGATTATGGGCTTTAATAATACCATTTGATGTTACAGGCGGAGTGAGAAAGGACATGTATGCTTTGTTACCTAAACAAATACAATCCAGGCATGGGTATGAAGGCTGTCTTGCAAGTCTTGATCTTAATGGAGAATCACCAAACTTGTTAGTGGATGCTGTAGTACCCAGCTCTCAATTGGCTGCTGGCTGTGAAGGTAATTATTCCAATAAAACTATTTTATGGAAGTTTTATTGTATCCTTTCTTCACATTTCACATTGTACAATAAGATAAAAACATAAAAATCTGATATGTTACATTCATATAGTCCTTAATATGCATTTTTCTCATAAAGGTTTATTCTTCTATCTGCATCATGCTAACTGAGATAAGCATTTGCTTTTATTACACTTTGTTATAGATACAAGAGGAATGCAGTAGAGTGAAGCAATGGTACAAATCTTTTAAAAAAAAGTTTACTGTGGAACAGATTTAAAATTCCTTTCTCTTTGTATGACCATGAAAAACAATAGCAAATTAGCATTATTATTATTAAAATATTTGTATTGTTTTTCTGTCAGTAACCATTTGAAAAAAATATAAAGTACATAACATAACAAAATGCTCCTTTTATTGTTTGAAGTGGTTGATAAGAAAAAATAATTTGTCATATATTGTGAGTTATATTTAGTATTTTTCTATCTTTTATGATTCAAAAATTACAGAAAATTGTTACACAAATATAAATATTGTAACAAAACACTTCACTTATCTTAAGAAAATGGTGTTAATTCTTCTTTCTACTGGAGATCGATTTCAAAAACAGATTGTTTTCATAGTCCATCAATAAACTTCGTAGTCAAGGATTCCGGTTACCATGTACTTATGTTTTCTTTAGTATTACCAAAATCTGAAAACGAAACAAAGCTAAAAACAGAATCAACTTCTGGTATTTCAAAATTCAACATGCAATGTTTATTTTTTAAAATAAATATCTTTTCCCAAACCATTAAATCTATCGGACTATTTAATTATTTTAATAATTTAACTTCAGGATTTATTTCATGGTTAAATGACCAAAAATGATCTGCTACAGCCGATTTATCAGTTTGTTTACACTTAATGTTACGAAAATGTTCTTTCATTCTGTTTTCCAAATTATGTTTCATCTTTCCAATATAAACCTGATCACAATCTAAACAATTAAATTGATAAATACCAGATTTTTCATTATTAGGAATTTTATCTTTTTCAGAAAAATGTAGTAAAGTTTTTATACTATATTTATTTTGAGGAACTAAAGTATACCAACTTCTTTAAAAAATAAAATTGAAAATGTTTATTAACCCAAGGATGGTAAGTAAATTTTTTAAAATTATAATCGTCTTTTATTTTTTTAAGGGTAGAAATATCATTAACACTTTTTTGATATTCAAATCTTCTTTTGTATAAAGTCTTTGTTAAAACCGTTAATTAAAGCAGTATTAATAATATGTTAATATTCTTTATTAAATTCTTCTTTATTCACAGGTATATTTATTAATCTATAAATCAGACTATTAAAAGCATCAAATTTATGTGAAAAAAGGTTAAAGCTTTTATTTTTTATGTAATTATCAATATGAGTAGACTTCCTATAAATACCAAAATCTAATTTATTATTATTTCTTATTATCTTCAAATCTAGAAAAGGAAGAAATCCATTAATTTCACTTTCTAATGTAAATTTTATAGCTTTATCAGAAAATTGCTTCAGAATGAACAGAACTTGACAGGAAATTCAACATACGTATTTTATTTATCATGCAAATATCTTAAACAAAGGTATTTTAATCAAAATCATTAGAGCCATTTTTGAGCAAATAGAAAATAACAAAAATGTTCCCGTATAAAAAGTAGTTTGGGGAGTTTTCTTGACAAACTGCTTGTTATAAGAAACTGAATTTAAATACTAAATTTCAGTTAGCTGTTCATAAACTGACAGAGAGACAGTGAGACAGACAACAGATGCATACAAACATACACATACAGACAGACACATGTGCATCTTTTTCCAAAAATGCTATTTTGAAATAAGACCTGAAACTTTCCTGGCAACAAATTATTCTAGAAATTCTCAAGCTTCAAGCCAGATGTATAGATGATTAGCCATCAATGTTTTGGGAGAGTACATCTCTCCTACCATCAGAATTATGGACCTGGTAGGAAGTATCCCATTCTATGTAGGTCATGAAAGACCATTTAATTTTGTTCAGAGACCTCTTTATTAGACTTGGAGTTAATTTATGTACATAAATCTATGACACAGGATCACTATAGTTTTACTCTCCTTCTGAAAGAAGCCATGCTAAGGAACTTTTACATCTGAAAAAATCCATCACCTTTTCAATGCCATTGAATATTTTAGCGGAAGTGGCCCAAACAGATGGTTATTTAATATTGTGACTTTGTGGGTTTGTAGAATTAAAAGTCCAATTTGCAGAAATTGAAAATTTTCATTATTTTCGTAGAAATACACTTTGGACAACCCTTACAGTATTAGAATTGTGTAACATACACAATTACAATCTGCAAGGTCACCATCCACACCCACAAAGAGTTCACTTTCAAAACACAGTTTTACGGGTCCAATTCAATTACCACTCTCTCATTACGACTCTGTTTACAACTGTCCCTTGGTGAGTCGCAGCTTCCTTAAATACCTCTACTCATATTACTAGACATATCTGGAATATTCTGTAACAAACAAGAAATCGAAACTTCCAGTCAGCTATCTGTCTCGGCAAGCTTTTATCTCCACGCTGCACTATCTGTCCTTTTATCTACGCACGGCACTATCTGTCTCTTCGGCCGCGCTTCTTCGCAACAAATGTGGTCGACGACAATATAAATTTTCTTGCAAGTGATATTTGAATCTCTTGTTCATTTCAAATTGGGTATTTTAAGAGCAAGCTCCTCAAATTTTCACTTCATAACACACACTAAGTAGTAACATCATAATATGAAATGATTTCAGGACCGAGTACAAAGTGTAGTCACAATATCTGTGCTAACCGTGGTGTCTGTGTACAACAATGGAACTCCTATGCTTGTGATTGTGATATGACTTCATTCACTGGTCCAACATGCAATGATGGTAAGTCACATATACACACAATCCCTCTGTATTTTAGGTTTTCTATGTGCTTAATGATCTGTGTACAAAGATCAGTCTGGAAGTAAAGACAGTAATTTGAAATAAAAAGAGATATTTTGCTTCATTTAGCAAAGATTCCCTGATATTACTTCCATAAAGCATGCAATCTCTTCAAAGAGGCTCTGATTTTACAATAGAAAAGTTTGGATTATGAGACATGGTTATGAAATGGGACAACTCAGTTATGCTTGTTAGTTGCTAGTTGCCTTTTATTTAACAATTCTGTATGTTATATCATTTGATGTGTAATTGTTAGGTACACATTTTATTTTTATATTTTTATTTGTTTATAGTGTAATTTTTTTATATTTTATTAAAATATTGGATGTAGTTAGCTGCACACGCTGTGATAACTCGGGCAATGCCCTGTAATAGCAAAATGAAATAAATAAATAAGTAGAACTAGTGATATCTGTTAGTAGTTCTGAGGAAATACTCAAAAAGGTACTAGAATCTTGTAGGCAAACCAGTGGGTCAGTAGCTTGAGTTCTGATGGTGAAAGGAATTTGTTGCTTGAAAAATTGTCCTTGAAAATTTTTTTTATGAGGTGGATTTCAGTTTTTATTTATAAATAACCAGGTATGAAACAACAACTTATTTTATCCAATAATTTAATACATACCTGCCACCTTACTTCCATAGAGCTAAGATACCCATCCATCTTACAGGATAAGCAAAAACTCTGGACAAAACCTTAACCAGATAATTCACCTCACAGAGATTCAAAATTTAAATGTTGTATAATTTAAATTTGATTTAATTTGATCTATCTCATTTTTATAGAACTGGTCATATATCATGAATGTGGTACTGGTATAGGTATGTCAGTCTGAGTGGCTCAGAAGGTTGGTTGCTGGCCTACTGATCCCAAGTGCGGATCCTAAGCCCTTAAAACACAGATCAGACTATATAGGCCAGTTGGAACTGGGGAAGTATGAGCCAAATGTGAGGTAATATCGTGCAGCCGACCTGTGGGGTCAGCATCATTGCAAGACCTGGGACTGAGCTGGAAGGCTTACTGAAGAGAGTGGCAGACCATCTAAATGTGGTTCAATCAGAGAGAATTTATTTGTAAGCTAACATTCAGGTTCCAGCCAAGGAGATGGTAAACACAGCCACACCACAATTATGCCATCAAAATGACATCTGATCTATCCAGCAAATATCTAGACACTTCCCTCTAGCGAAGCAAAGAGTTTGATCATCCTTGGTGCTTCCCTGTGGTCCTGCAGAATAAGAAGGAAAAACAAAAAATGGTGAATTACACTTCTGCATAGACTACAGGAAGTTGAACACTGTCACTCAGAAGAACTGTTTTCCCTTAACCTGGATTGACAAAAACCTGGAAACACTTGCTGGTGTGCAATGTTCAAGCCTTGAACTTGTAATGTGGATACTGGCTGGTGGCCCCAGATTCCAAAGACAAGGAGAAGATGGTATATTCAACGGGCAAAGAGCTGTGACAGTTTACAGTTATGCCTTTTGGTCTCTGGAATGCATCAGCCACCCAGCACTTAATGAAATCGGTTATTAGGGGCCTAATTATGATGCTTGCTTACTATAAATGGAAATTATCTTGGTTTGCAGCTCATTTAAAGATCAACTGTAGTACCTGATCAAGGTACTAAAAAATAAATAAATAAATAAATAAAAATCTGAAATACTCCGTCCTGGTACCTAATTCCTTAAACCAGGACATATATTTCAAACTTTTAATTTATTAAAATCAAAACAACACAATTAACTACATAAAAATTTTTCAGATGAAACCTACAACTAGAATAAATAGAAAAGAAAGAAAACTTAAAACTAAAGTAAAACCTAAACAAACTTCCTGCTCAACTACCATAACAGATCCCTAAATTAAAATAACTTAAATATATTAATATAATCAAAATTTTTATCCTTTTAGTTTTAAAATACAAATATACCTTCCTAAAATTCTTCAGTTATTTTAAAAAATATATGAAACTTCATAAATTACTAATTTTAAATTAATTTCATTATTTATGTACTATTATTTAACTATATCACTTGTAAATTATAACTACTATATATAACATATTATCTCAAATAAAACAATTTAAAATTTATAAACAAACAACAAAACGATTCATAACATCATCAATAACAAACAATCAACATTTCATTAACCTAACACTCTTCAACATCAACTTCCTCAATTCTACTACAATAAACACATTAAATTAACAATTTCAATAACAATTTCTTAATCACTCAATTATAATATATATTGTTATATAATTTATTCTACCTCAATATATTATTATTATTATTATTATTATTATTATTATTATTATTATTATTATTATTATTATTATTATTATTATTATTATTATTATTATTATTATTATTATTATTATTATTATTATTATTATTATTATTATTATTATTATTATTATTATTATTATTATTATTATTATTATTATTATTATTATTATTATTATTATTATTATTATTATTATTATTATTATTATTATTATTATTATTATTATTATTATTATTATTATTATTATTATTATTATTATTATTATTATTATTATTATTATTATTATTATTATTATTATTATTATTATTATTATTATTATTATTATTATTATTATTATTATTATTATTATTATTATTATTATTATTATTATTATTATTATTATTATTATTATTATTATTATTATTATTATTATTATTATTATTATTATTATTATTATTATTATTATTATTATTATTATTATTATTATTATTATTATTATTATTATTATTATTATTATTATTATTATTATTATTATTATTATTATTATTATTATTATTATTATTATTATTATTATTATTATTATTATTATTATTATTATTATTATTATTATTATTATTATTATTATTATTATTATTATTATTATTATTATTATTATTATTATTATTATTATTATTATTATTATTATTATTATTATTATTATTATTATTATTATTATTATTATTATTATTATTATTATTATTATTATTATTATTATTATTATTATTATTATTATTATTATTATTATTATTATTATTATTATTATTATTATTATTATTATTATTATTATTATTATTATTATTATTATTATTATTATTATTATTATTATTATTATTATTATTATTATTATTATTATTATTATTATTATTATTATTATTATTATTATTATTATTATTATTATTATTATTATGATCATCGTCATTATCATTATTATTGCTGTTATTCTTTTATAAACTTTATTATTTATATTTTAAAATTATTGGATTGAAAAATACTCATTTTAATTAACTAAATTTCTATAAACTACTAGTGCTGGTATCCAGCACAACAAAACTGGTATCCAATTTCCCAAATCTAGCTAATACCAGTAACTGGTAAATAAAGGTACTGGTAACCAGTAATATATATATAAGATATTCACAATTATAAGAGAAGAATTATAAGCTGAAGAATTTTGAAACATATTATATAAAACACTTGTAATAAACAACCTTCAAAATTTATACTACCATTATTTATTTCTTCTTATAGCAAACGCTAAAATCTTTTCAATTCTTAAATACACCATTTCACTTGCACTATAAAAACACTTTTTCACTAATAATAAATAGAAAAAGAAAGCAATATATGTTTCAAGAGGTCCCGAGTTTGAATCTCGGTCAGGGTGAGTTACCTGGATAAGGTTTTTTCTGGGGTTTTCCCTTATCCTGATAGACGAATGTCAGGTAACTCTAAGCTCCATAGACCCTGGACACATTTGAGCATCATTTCATCCATTTCATTCACCGTCCGATATGACTTAACGTTGGAGGATGTAAAATTACAAAAAAGAAACAAAATTCACTTGCACTATAAAACACTTTTGCACTATTAATAAATAAAAAAAAGAAAACAGGTATTTTTAACTTCTTCACTATAACTTTCATATATAATAAATAAAACAGAACCTACTATTATTACACTTCATTATTACGCACTATTTTTCATTCTTCATTGGCTACCTGCTGAAAGATCACATCTGAAGACAGCATCGCCATTTTAGAAATTCATTGTACCACCTCCGACCTCTGCCCCTGGACCCAACTTCCTGAAGTCAATGCCGCCATCTTACTGGAATAATGACACTCCCTCCAAATTAGCTCCCCGTAGGCTTATTGGATTCATTAATATCCCATCATTCTTCCTCTTCTTCTTCCTCTTCTTCTTCCTCTTCTTCTCTATCTAGGATATTTGATTAATATACTATCATTCTTCCTGTTGTTTTTCCGCTTCTTCTCTGATTAGAATATTAGATTGATACATATCCCATTGTTCTTCCTCTTCTTCTTGCTCTACTTATTCTTCTCTTTTCTCTTCTACTCTTTGTCTATTTGCCGATTTTTCACTCCTGACAATTAACTCTTCCTGATGTTGCTATCACTTCGGGTAATATAATAACTTCTCTCCTTTTCTCATTTATCTTATGAGCCACTGACTCCATATAAATACAAGATTCCTTATTTCTTAAAATGTCACAAATTTGTAAGCCATTTAATATACATCTTTCTTCTCGAACAAATTCTTCAGTTATTTTACATTCAAATAATACATGTTCCAGTGAATCAATTACTTTACAATGTTTATTAATTTTCTTCCAATAAGTACTATATGGACCATGCCCTGTAATGTAATGAATAAATCCCTCAGAGGGATTCAAATGCTTTAATTTTAATATTTCAATAATACTTGGAAAAAATGTATATATTCTTCTGCCTGCTTGTGTATTATCCCATTCATGCTGCCTAATTGATAATAATGTTCTATCTAGTAATTTCATTTCTGGTAAACATCTTGCTCCTAAAATTTCTTCAATTTTACTAAAATTATTTCTCTTTAACCAAAACATGGAAGCACAAAGTTTGATTAATACATCAATAGGCCAAATTCCTGTGGTAACTAATAAACCCAATGTTGGTGTCATATTTAGGGCACCAGTATATCTTAACAATATAATTCTCTGGGGGCTCCGGATTTGTTTCACTAATTTGATGTTATTCATCCTATGAGCCCATATTGCTGCACCATACATCACAATTGAACCAAAAATAATATAATGATATGTTATTATCGTTTTCAAAGAAATATGAAATTTAATTTGTAAAATTCTTGTTAATTTCATCATTACTGATTCTGATTTTTGTTTAATATATTCAATATGATTTCCAAAATTTAATTTTTCATCAAGTTTTAAACCTAGATATTTGACATTTTGGAGCGTTTTATATTCTCATTATTTAATTTAATTTAATGATCGGATCTGCTTTTAAATTTCCTTTAAATAAAATATAATTGGATTTTTGGGGTGCAATATTTAATTTTGATTTTTACACCACTGAATTAAAATATCCTCTAAGACTCTTGATTTAAGCTCTAATTCTGTTCAGGAATTTCCTTCTATAAGAAAAACAACATCATCAGCATCTGCGATGGTTTTTAAAATTTCTGATTTTTCTTGTATTTCTTCCAAAAGAGTTTCCATAACGATGTCCCAGAAGGTTGGTCCAAGAACTGACCCTTGTGGACATCCCTTTGAGATTTTCTTCTCTATATACTTATCGGCACCTTGAATAAAAGCCTTCCTATCCATACAATACTCATATAAAATATTATAAATAGTCCTTGGATAATTTACATTTCGCAATCTCTTGAAGAAAAACGCTCACCATAAATTACCGAACGCCGCACTAATATCAATAAAATTGAGTATTTTTTATTAGTATTCTTTATAGTATTCAAAATGTTATAAATAGCATCTTCTGTTGATCTTCCTTTTCAAAATACAAATTGACAATTATTTAATCCAATCATTATTCTAAATTTCATGATTCTTATATTTATTAACTGCTCAAAAATGTTACCAATTATATTTAAAAGGCATACAGTTGAAACTCCTTTATTCATTATTCACTTCTATTCACTTCTTTTTCGCACATATATACTAAATTTTTAGCGACCAGTCATTCTGCATTAAAATTTTGCTCAATTATACTTTTTCCAGTTATACGTTTTCTCGGTAATGTGTCACTTTTTCTGATATCCATACACAAAATATATCCATTTGTACATCTTTCTAAAAAAACTTACGGTGTTATGCTTGCTTTAGATAGCTTCAGAGCTGCCTGGTTTGCAGTTTCCATTGTTGCTTATTGTTTCATTGTCGTCATATCGTTCCAGCAATCTATTAACCTTGGTTCCAACTGTCACTTCTCTGCTTTAAGTCGAGTACTGCTAGTGTGCTGCTTTCATTGTGATTTATCCTTTTGTTGTCGGCATATCGTTCAGTCACTTATCTATTTCAAGTGCACTTTCGAGTTGCAAACAGGAGAAGAAACATGTGTAAATATCAACCAACAAGGAAGAAAACAAAGAAAATCCTTAACTCTTGGTGAAAAATTAAAAATTCTGGATGAGGTTAAAAACAGTCCTAAAGAAACAAGAAGAACATTGCTGAGCATTTGCTTCTACCTTACTCGGAACCATATATAATGCGAGATTATCTACCAGGACAGTCTGCACAAAGTGAAGACCGACCCTACTCTGACGACCAGGGAGTTATCGAGCTGTCCCCGAAGGGCACCAGGCGCCTCCGTGGGGCTTTCCATATGGCAAGACCTACAAGGCCCCCCCCCCCATCTGGTCCGAAAACACAAGAAGGGATGGAAGTGGATACGCCACTTACGTGTGCCAACCCTAAAGGGGAAGGCTACCGATCAAACTCGGTAGGGCCACCTGGTGATCTAGCGCACCTTCTACTAGCCATGCAGGCTAGTACACAGAAATATATGGCTTCCCTCAAACCCGTCCAGAGACATTCTGATCTCCCACGGGTATTGGGAACCACTACCCCCACAGGTCCAACCCAATCTGAAAAACTCCCATTCAGGGAGGGGCTTGAATGTTCTGCCCGAGGTTTCTCTGATAACGTCAGAGGTACCGCGAGTGCTAGTGGTCCGCAGCGCTCGCACTACAGCAGCTGAAGGGGACGGATCCACTCCCCTACGGGAACTCGAAACCTTAATAAAAATGAACAGAATAAACGGAACGTATCAAAGCCTGGATGTAGCTATCAAAATGTAAAGAGAATACAAAGGGGGGTTTTGCCAATTTATAAAACTATCTTATAGTCTGGTTCAATCAACATCGTGAGAAAAACGTTTCCATCGATGGAAAATTGTTACAAGAGAAGGTACTAGATTTTGTGATGATGGGTACTAGATTGATGAAGGTTCTAGATTTAACATGACAGATGACTTGAGAGCTTCTATTGGCTGGCTCCAAAAGTTTAAGAAAAGATACGATATAAGTGGCCGGAGAATTTGTGAAGATGCCAATAGTGCTTATAATCAACTAGTGTATGGTTGTACAGAAAAATCCAAAAAGCAGACAAAAAAGAAGTCTTTTTAAAGCTATGTGAAGTGTACAGTGTATACACTAATTTTATTTGTGTAATTAATTTGCATTTCCATACCAGAAAAGAAAATCTGTTATACGTTTTCTCATTTATACTCTATTTTACTAGTCTCCCTTGAAAATCGTATAAGTGAGGTTCCACTGTAGGTCTATAAGATTTTGGTTTACTGGAATTCTTATCATTGCCTTTATTTAGAATAATACCTTTGGCAAGGTACTGAAACTGAAATTGAGCGCAAAGAAATGCGAGTTTTTCTGCAAGAAGGTTGTTCCCCTCCAAACCTTATTTTCTAAGTTGTCGACCTATATGTGTCTGAAACCTCAATCATCTTGATACATATGTCTAGATGAGAAGATTAGAACGGAATAATTGACAGCTGAAAGAGAAAAAGACAGATATATTTTAAATAATAGAGGATATATACGTAATGTTTCAATCTTTTTTGTTGATAAAGTACCTGGAAAAAGAGTGTGAAACAGTATTTATAATTAATTGCAAGAATTGATTCTATTGCACATTAATTTTCCTTTTCAAAAGGCTGTTGTCTGCAATTTATGCATACAAAGTGCGACTTTGGAGACACATTCTTGTATGATGATGAATATTGCTTTAAAAGTACTCGTATTAATAATGTTAATTATTTTAAAATAAATTTTATATGGGAACTTAAAAATTATGGTTGATAATGTATGCCTCCAACAATACTTGTGCATTCCTCTCCTCTCTGTTTTAGCAATCTGATATTATTGCATGCCAGATTCCATGCTCCAAAAGCAGAAATTACAGATTTCATACTGTTCCCAGTTCAGTAAAACAATTTAAATATTTAAGAAAAGGCAAAGGTCTGCGTAGCGATTATATAAGCAATGAAAGCATTTAAAAATAAGCAAATGATTACATGAAAGGACTTTATGGCCATGACCACATTTTGCAAATACATTGCCAAGGGTATATTTTGGCATATGTTTACTATTATGACTGGCAATTTTGTGTCTTTGTGGCTCAGTAGGTTAGATGTGGCCTATATCCCAGGAGTAGGTTCAAAACCTACCCAGACCAATTGTTTTTGAATGTGCTTAAAAGCAACAACTCCTTGTCAGTAGTTTTACTGGCATGTAAATGATATGCAGTATATGGTTCTGATAATTTCCATTAATTAACTAAAATAATAAGAGTTAAATGATGAAGACTGGGACTTAAGTACTTACGATAGTAAGTCGCCACAAACAGTGTATCTCATATGCGAGAGCCCCTAGTGGTCTACCGGGAAAATATACGAGTCAACTGGAGAATTTAATGTCAGGACGGCACGTTGGCCATGGTAGCTCAAAGGTTAAGAGCGACTGGACGGAAACCAGGAGATCCGTGGTTCAAATCCCGGCCATGGCATTGAATTGTTCATGTTGACTCTATCTAAATAAACTATTTATTTATTTTTGGATTTTTCACCATAGGTTTAGCTTAAGTTGTAATTGAGACAAACTTACACTACTTCTCTAAAAGTTTAAATTATATACTAATATATACTAGTTATATACTAACAGAAAATTAAAATCATTTAATTTTCATTTCCTTTCAGAATCCATAGCATATGAATTTGGACCAGGAAGAGGCCTGGTTACTTTCACATTTCCTGAAGACAGACGGCCAGAGATGAAGAGTGATGTCATAGCTTTAGGTTTCATTACAACCAAAGAAGATGCTGTACTTGTGCGAATTGACAGTGGAACTTCAAATGATTACATGGAATTGGAAATAGTAAGTCTAATATTTGCTTTAATGAAGAAATGCATTATTATGATGTAGAAGATTATTTGTAATTTTCCAGAAAAAAAAAAACAGGTCATGCGGCTAGTTTATTTTAACCAGGTTATTATTTTAATTTCTATGTTTCCAGGAACTATAAGACTTAATAGTTTATTATTTGAAGCAACTTAGAGAACATTTATTTGTTGATATCACATTAAGTTGCATTTAGTATTATTATTGCAGATGCAAGGAAGCATTTATTATTGCTGTGCATTATTTATCAACTGTACTAAAATGAAAATTTATGTACAAGCACTTTCATGCCATGTTTTTATTACTATAAATGAGCTCTCACCTAGCAAAAGATATTTGAAAAAATTATAGAGGAAATTTTAAAATTCTGCTCCACCTTGAGCCTGGTTTGTTGAATTAAATGAGAAGCATATCAGTCAAGCAAGAGTTCTGACTGAAGAAATCAACCACTGATAAGGAAGTCTTAAAGAAAACTTATCCATAAGTGACTTAAAGTGAGACAGAATAGTTCTTGACATTTACCAGCCTTGCATTTGCATAAAAATCTTCTTATGGAGAAACTTTGTTGTTACTAGGTTCCTCATAAACTTACAATTATTCTTTTCTTCTACAAATACACAGAACAAACATGTCAGTACTAATATTTCTTTATGCTTGTGTTACACAGACCTATTGGTGCTGTTCAAAAGTTCTTGACGCTCGCTGCTCACAGACTTATAAACTCACTTTAATACTTAAACTGCTTGCCAATTCTCTAATTTCCTGGACAACTCACTCACAACGGACTGAACTAACTTGGTTTTTGTGCTACATGGAAGAAATGTTCTGGAAATCGAAGTCTCTGAAATGGACTGAATGAAACACTGTCAAAGTTGAATCTTGGTGCAACAAAGAGGCACATACTTCCAGCTTGTGACATCAGTGGCTGTCCTTCAGTGTTACACTTTTTGCTCCTCTCAGCAGCAAATAACAAAAGCAGTGGAATAGGTTTACACATATTTAATCCCTTTCCAGCAGACATTCACAGCCGTAGTCACACTGCTCCTCAGGACTGGTCATCCCATCCTGCCTCATACTGTCTGCATCTTTGCTAGGGGCAACCTTCTGTATGTAGTAGATTTCATCTGAGCTTCTTCTCTACTCAGTGCAGCTTTTGCTTCAATAGTTAGAGCTTGGGTCAGCGCCCCTTAATCCCGGATGAGCGATGTACAAAAAAAGAAACTTTCTTGTAAGGTCACTGGTCATGTCAAGTCTTCCTCTGATCGCCGCTCGCTACCTGGAGCTGAGGATGCTCAACAAGGTTCCATGAACGCTGTTACTCTTGATGCACCTTTGCACCTATCTCACTCCTGGCGAGCCTAGCCGTAGCCTATCCCAGTAAGTAAAATGTCTGCCTCATGTCAAGAGGTCCCGAGTTCGAATCTCGCTTAGGGCAAGTTACCTGTATAAGGATTTTCCCAGGGATTTCTCTTATCTTGAAAGGCAAATGTCGCGTAACTCTAAGCTCCATGAACCCTGGGCTCATTTGAGTATCATTTCACCCATTTCATTTATCGTCCGATATGGCAACGTTGGAGGATATAAATTTAAAAATAAAAGATAAAAAAAATTGCAAGGGTTTGGGGCATTGGAGCATTACCTCGTTTCATCCAATTTGCAGGTCATCCTCAGGATCAGTCAATGATTTCTACGTGGCTATACAGATCAAGTATTACCTCCTCAGCCATCAGAGATGTCATGTCATGTTATGTAGGTCGAGGGCAGGCTGCATTATGGCTGAGTAGTTAGACCGCTCAACTCTCAACAAGACGGACCGAATTCGATCCTAGGCGTACACAAAGTGAGATTTGTGGTGGACAACACGCTGCTGGGGCGGGTTTTCTCCGAGATATCCGGCTTTCGCCTGCCATCTCATTCCACCGCTGCTCCATCTTCATCTCATATATCATCAGTGTGGTGCCGCATGTAGTAAAAGTGGGTGTTAAACACTACACATTTAGGGTGAGAGCTATCTAAGTCGGATGTCAAACGTCCCTTTCTATGACCCGGGAGGCTGAAAGCTATCTCCAGAGGAGCGCCTGAGGCACTCAGAGGTTCTCTCCAGTAGGGCAGGACCTAGAATCTAACAAGCTCTCCCCCATCATAGGGTGGAAGTGGATATACCATTTACGCATGTCAAACCATCCGGGAAGACTACCGATTGCATCGGCAGGGCTGCCAATGATCTAACACACTGAGTACTAGCTCTGCAGGTTAGCACCCAGGAACCTTGAGGCGACCCTTAACCCGTCTGATCATTGAACCATCCAGACGTTCCCAATCTCCTATGGCTATCGGGAACCATTGTCACACCAAAGCTTACCCAAACAAACAATTCCCCAATGGGAGGGCCTCGAATATTTGACCCGGTGTACTTCTAGTAACGTCAGAAGTACCATGAGGGCTAGGGATCCGCAGCGTTTGCACCACAACAGTTGAAGGTGACGAATCTCCTTCCCTATGGGGACTCAGAGATGTACAATGCTCTGCGCTAAGGACAACTCCAGTAAGGCTTTCTTTTCCACAGGCAAGGTGTCACCCGATTATGTCAGTGTTTGGGAGAGTCAATCCATTTTCCTTGATGGCAAGTCCTCCGCCACTTCGGATCTGTTCATGGTCATTGTTATACCCATGTCCACCATTATCCAATACTATTTTTCCTGTTTCCTGTCGTCTGCAATGGGGTTGTCCTCCAATCTTTTAGCCAAGGCTTACAGCGTCAATCGAGGAAATAGCTCCAAAGCGTCACATGCCATGTCAGCCATTACTCGTTTCATCTCAGCTCATCGACTTGGCTGTTGATAATGCGTCACAATGTGTCCTTTTTGGCTATATCCAGAGCATATCCTGCTTGATGCCTGGCTTGGTATTGGATAGTCTCTCACAAATATCCCCAGTGTTTCGTATCCCAACACAGGTATCTGGAGGATCACCGAAGTCCTCAACCCTATACACTAACCAGTCAATGTGCAGACACCTTTCACTCCTTGATTCTGCTTTCCTGGATGCTAGGTCGTCCTCCCAAGTCTCCCAGGATAATAATGTGTTGATTGAAATCTTCTTTTCCACTAAGCGTTTCCATGTCCATGTTCATTCCAGACCATTGTTTGTCTATCACCATTATGGATTTCATTTTCGCCATCTTCATCTTCTCTACCCAAGATATAATTTTCGTTATCTTTTTTACCTCAGATTTTATTTCTTCCATTGAGGAGTTTACCTTCATTATTTTCCCTTCCATATTATCCATTTCAGATTATATTTCATTCATTTTCTCTTCATTTCTTCCATTTAGCCAATAATTTTTCAGACATCATCTTCATCGTGGTGTTTGTATCCCACTTCTGACACCAGTGTGACAAAAAGACACCACCAAGTTGCACTAAATTCACCTTTACTTTTTGCTTCATCAAATATACAGAGCAAACACAGAAGTGTTAATATTTCTTCATGCCTCTTTTCGCACACCTACTCACATAGCTCAAAACTTCTTGATGCTCACTGCTCACAGACTTTAATGCTCAATTTAACACTTTAACACCTTGCAAACTCTCTGACAACTGACTCTCTGGCCAACTCACTCATAACTGACTGAAATAGGCTGGGTTTTGCACTACCTTCTATACCCATGGATCTCAGAAGAAATATTCTGGAAACTGGTCTCAGGAATCGACTAAATGGAAGACTGCCAAATTAAATTTTTCTAGATTTTCCAAAATTAAATGGTCTGGAAACATTAGGGCTGTACAACAAAGAGGTACATATTTCCAGCACATGATATCAGCAGTTGTCCTTCAATGTTTAATTTTGTACTTCTCTCAGCTGCAAATATCAAAAGCAGTGGAAACAAGTGACTCACACTTCATTCCTTTATAGCAGGCATTTCCATCCACCATGGCAATATATTTCTGAGTATAAGAATTACCAAGGTTCAACGATGATTTTGAAAAGAAAAGTCGCCAGTATTTAATATCACTTAAGTTGATTTTAATTCTACATCACTTCTTTGTAGTGTCTACTTATATACCTATCTATATCTACTTATACATCTACAAATAAATAATGTAGTGTTAAAAAATCAACTCAATCATACTGAATCTAGTGCACAACGCTGATAAAAAATCCAGAAATTCTAAGTAAATTGCTAGAATTTTTCAAGATTTTTATTCACTATAAATTATTACCCCAGATAGAAGTCTTATCATCAAAGACTAATTATTTCTCAGGAAAGTGAACAAACATGATAAACTATTAGGAAAAAATAGAATATTGGAAATTAATTATTCTTTCACACTGGCCGTGTGTAGGCTAAATTGTGGAAACGTAGAGTCAGACTGAAAAATTCAATGCCATAGCCGGGATTTGAACCACGGATCTTCTGGTTTCCGTCCAGCCGCACTACCATTGTGCTACTATGGCCAACATGCCGATATGACATTAAATTCTCCAACTGACTCGTATTTTTCCCGGTAAACCACTTAAGAGTTCTCATACACACATGAGACAACTACCTTAATGGCGACTTACATATTGTAAGTACTTTAAGGCCCAGGCTTCATATAGTAAACCACTATTAGGTTAATTAATGGAAATTAATTATTCTTTCACACTGGCCGTGTGTAGGCTAAATTGTGGAAACGTAAAGAATAATTAATTTCCATTAATTAACCTAATAGTGGTTTACTATATGAAGCCCGGGCCTTAAAGTACTTACAATATGTAAGTCGCCATTAAGGTAGTGGTCTCATGTGTGTATGAGAACTCCTAAGTGGTTTACCGGGAAAAATACGAGTTAGTTGGAGAATTTAATGTCATATCGGCATGTTGGCCATAGTAGCACAATGGTAGTGCGGCTGGACGGAAACCAGAAGATCCGTGGTTCAAATCCCGGCTATGGCATTGAATTTTTCAGTCTGACTCTACGTTTCCAAAATAGAATATTTGTTAGTATAGCAACATTAATAGTAAAAAGGTGCAAATATTATCATCTCGAGACTCAAGGTGACTTGTTTATCTGTCGAATAAATGGAATACTATAAATAACAATTTTCAGGCAGCTTGAACCAATCAAGATTTAAGGCTATGTTAGTAAGGCAGAAGGCAAGAGTACGTGAGTGTTTTCCTTAGTTCATTATAGTGAAAAATGTTTAAAAATATTATTTTCACTGATTCACTAGTTTTCTATTTCAGGTGGAAGGTAATGTTTTCATGGTTTATAATATGGGGACTAATGACCATCCTAATGGAGAAACAGGAGTAAAAGTGAATGACAACCAATACCATGTAGTACGGTTTACAAGATCTGGAGCAAATTCCACCATCCAAGTAGATGACTATAATGTACAAACTGTTCATCCCCCAGGTAAGATTCTTTTTCTTACTTTATAACTCCAACAATATATCAGAACAGTATAAAAGTGGTAGCATGTAAGTGTTATAAATCCATTTTGCACCACACTTATTTATTCTGTATAAATTTGTACTGCTGTTTCACATTACTCTCGATGATTGGCAATCTATCAGTTCAGCGTACATAGTTAAAATTAGCTATGTTTGAGGGAACAGATATCACACTTACATTTTTATCATTTTTAATAAAATGTGGTGCAGATTAATATTTCAAATCATCCATCTCCTGTAATCCTTTTGAAATCTGTTTGCAATGAGTACAATTAACATTCAAAAGTGAATCAGACCTGTGAATCAGTGAAGTCTGGGTCCTAAAGAAAAAGAAAAAAAGAAAAATTTCAAGTAGAAGAAATGTACTTCCTATGATCTGTGAAAGGTTGCACAAGGTAAGAGCACATTAGAAATGAAAATATTACAGAAGAATGAAAAGTATAACCACTTCTTCAACAAATAGAAGAACATAGGAACCAGTGGCAGCTCGTGAGCATTTTTCTTGGTTGGGCCTGGTTGAAGATGTTTGTAATGAAAACAAAGTGGGCTATACCTTTTAAAACAGGTCACCTTTAGTTGCAGTGCCAAAAATATTGCAATAGCAGAAATGTGTCAAAAAACAATACACTTTTAATCATTAACCAAGAGCTTCTTATATTTTTACATCATACCACCCATCTTCCTGGTCAATCTTTTCAAAACACTGTAATAAATGAAGTTTGTTTTCATGAATGCTATCCACTACCCGTGACTGAAATTTCCATCTGGTAGAAGGAACTGGTATGTGTTTATTACAAACTAAATGCAACAGATCTGTGTTTTGATGAAGACGAGAAAAATGTTGTGAATCCACCAATGTTGGTGAAATATAACATAAATGATTTTATGTTTTTGGAACAAGCAATTCATATAACCAAATTTAATTGGTGAGGGTAGTAGTGTACATACTTGGCATAAGGAAAAGATTCCTGCATCAAAGTCAGAACACTCACTTGCCTACTGCTTATTACTGTGGGACCATCCTATGGTTGAGATATGAGTTTTATTTCAATATTAACCTTCTGCATAAAAAAAATGTAACCCATGGCATAATAGACCAAAGCGGGCCTGAGCTTGCCAACCCGACTGCTGGTCTCATGCCCACATATGCAAGGATGATATGAAATATATCATCCAAGCGATATGGGAAGGAGATATGGTCAGCATCTTGGCACACCCAGCCAGAAAGTTGGCTTTGTAGATCAGGGTTTGCTACCTAGTCAGTTTTCTCATGATGCTTAGTGGGCACAGTCCTATACCCGGGACTTAAAATTCACACCTCCCAGGGGTGGGATCGATCCCGGGCACATTCCAGGTGGAGAGAACCAAAGCATGGTGCTCTAACCCACCATGCCACAGCACAGGAATGGAAGATTGCAACTTCTTTATCAAAATATTACTGAGATCATTGTTCGATTACAAATCTCTTCAAAAGAAAAAAAACAACCTTTCAACGAGTAATGTATCTTAATGTATCATAAAGTAATGACCAATTAACTGCTGCAAGCTATATTTGTTGTTTTGTTAGACTGCACAGAACATAATCATATTCATGTCTTTCATGAATTCCTCAATGTAAACCTGATGCATACATCCATTCTGTTTGCTGATTCCTGTATTTCATCATGACTACTAAAATAGATCCTGGATTATACAACATTTTATTCACTCTGTTCAATATGTATCTATTTTTCATGACTGGTTCATTGTGTTTCTGGATTTATATTTTATGCGCAGAATCAATCTTAGCAGCAATGTTTGCAATTCCTAATTTAAATTTGCAAGTGAAGTGCACTTGCCTCATGTTTTGCAATTCATTCATTCAAATTTCAGATCCTTACAAGCTATCACCATCCTTCACCACCACATATCAAAAGGTAAAAGCACATTTAATGAATGAAAGGGGCTTTTCAATAAATAATCCACTCTATTCATTTTAAAACTACACTGTGTTGTGTACCAAACAATTAAGATTCCAACTAGAACCACATGAATGCTAGAACTTCATTTAACGGGCTGCAACTACCTGGCCCCAAGAGTTGCTGTGAGCAATGCAGAAAGAGGAGAGTAGAAGAGTGAGGAAAGTATAGACACCTGACTGGCAAAGCATATAGAGGAGTGAAGAGTGACCAGGGGCCCAGCGTAATCTGGCCCAACATTCTGCTTCACAAAGGAGACTGGCATGGTTGTCATGTACAACACAGCGGCTTGCAAATTCCAATAATCATTAAGAATTAAGGTATAATAAATTATTGTGTGTAATGATTATTACAATTCAATAAAATATGTATAAAACTACTTTTTTCTTCAAATTAAAAACTGCCTATAAATTGCATGATATTATCGGTGGGGCCTGGTTTCTCTGACCCTTAATGATGGTCCATCCATGATAGAAATAATTGGAGAGAGCAAAGAATGCCAGAGGATAGGATACCAAAGATGGCATTGATGTATAAACTTAGAGGAAGAATTGAATTGATAGAATCTTAGCTTGTATATGGCTAGTGTGAAGAAATTATTAATTTCCATTAATTAACTTAAATTAGAGGAAGAAGATTGGTAGGAAGACCAAGAAAGAATTGGGCTGAACAGATGTAAGACTGGAACAGTCAAAGACCTAATCTCAAGCCAGAACTCAAGCTGTACCTCATTTTTTGTCAGTACACTTACCATTCAGCTCTTTTTTCTTTTCTTTCGAGTGGAGGAAAAATCCATTTATGGATTTCCACTGTGTTGGAGGGCACAGTGGGGTATGTGGGCTTCACCTTAAGGGTACTACTCCACTAAAAAACCTCCACTGGATTGGGAGGGAGAACTGTGCTGCGGTACCGCCTAAAGCACCCGCACATTCCAGGAAGTAATCATAGCTGTTTTGCAGTGTGATTCAGCTGAGTAGGTTTTTGATGCAGGGATACGGCTTGATATTGAAGCCCAGCCTAATCTGCTGCCTATTTTGGGTGGTTTTTGGTAGGATTCCAGGTGTTATTTGTTAGGAAGATCAGTGTAATTTATCATGCCATAGCACTGTGTCTTAAGATTAGGTGTTTGATTGTCACTGCAGGTATTACTTGCTTGCATGTCGGTGATCTTAAATTAGTCTATTATACCTTAAGGCAATATAATCTAAACCTAAATGTATATATAGTTTGCATTATTCGCATTGCCTATAATAATCAGTTGATATTATCTGCCCTTCAGCATCGTTAAATTGCGTGAGCCTTCTTGATTTTGAGAAATCAAAATATGACAATGTTAGGTGCTCTGCTCATACTTTACAATTAAGTTTCAATAAGGTGATTAAAAGTACTTCCATAGATATCCTCCTTAGTAAATGCAGAAAATGAGTGGGCCACTTTAAACACAGTCTGTACCTAGAAAATGAACTGTCTAAAATGTTGAATGATCTTAATATTCCACAGATAAAATTAAAACAAGACGTAGTAACCCAATGGAACAGTACTTGTGTTATATTTTAAAGTCTCTTCAAATCTAAGAGAGCAGTTATTGATATATTAGATACCCAACCTTCAAATATTATTCCATTAACTAAACTTCAGGGGGCAATGACACAAAGAATGGTTACATGGCTGAAACCTTGGCGGGATATTTGTGATTTTCTTGGAGGAAATAAATACATCACAGCAAGTGTTGTGCTACCTGTAATAAATTATCTAAGGTTAAGTCCCAAAGTCGCTGATTCAGACCTCTGTATGTGATCAGGTTCAAAACTACTCTCGTCAAAGATTTAACAGAAAGAATTAACAACTGGACTAAATTAGAAATGTACGAAGAAGTTACAGTCTTGATCCGAGATTCAAATCCTTGAAATGTTTTCCAAGAGGCACAAGAGAATTCGTATGGAAAAGACTTACAGAAAAATCTGTGGTAAGTGCGAAAACTACGATAGAAGTAAATTTGAAGAAGTGAAAACTGATTTTTAATGACAGTGATGACGTCGAGGAAACCGCCCCATTAACACCACTTGCTACGGAAATTGACGTCTAAAAGTCTTTGGGCGAACTGGATGATGACTTCACAAATCCTCTTCAGTGGTGGAAGACACATTCTATTCAGTTGCCAATTCTTTCATCCATAGTGAAGAAATTACTTTGTGTACCAGTTACATTGGTTCACTGTGAACGTGTATTTAGTGATGCAGGAAACATTGTCATCTAACAAAGAACAGCACGTAATTCAAAGCATGTGAATGCTCTTAGATGTTTAAAAAAGTGGATGAAACAACAGTGACTAGTTGAGTCTTCATGTAAACTATTATTTGTATGTCACCCTCACAAAGCTTAGTAGATATTGATATGATACATTATTAAATAATTACAAAAATATTGTAGATCTAATTCAATACATATATAAAACATGTGCACTTGATGGAAACACAAATTTTGAATCTAAATATTTAAAAGTTTCATAAATAATTAAATATACAGAGTATTAAAGTACTTTATATAATCCTTACACCTAATTCTTGAGCAGATAATATCCACAATAGCAGCTCATTTCTGGTCTGAAAATCATGAAATTGAAGATAGCATCGAATTACTAAAATACGTACAAAAACATAGTGAACTCGTCATATGGGAGAGAATATACATAGAAAAACTTTAAAACCAACTAATGAATTTTGAAATCCAGCCAGAAGAGAATCCCACATTTAAGTTCATCACTAAATCAAAAGATGTCAGCAGCAACTCCAGAATTACCCACACCACTGGATCAAGCTTTAGTCGCATAAGAGCCGAAGATGCAAACGATGATTTGCGAAACATGTCCTCAAAATAGGTACGTAAGTGAAGCAGATGTGTAATAAATATGACTCATCTATAAACTAATAATATTTCGCTTCACTGTGGTGTTCCAATACAGTTAAATCTAGATAATATCTTGATTAACTTATAGATTAATCAATTAAAGTAACACGTTTTAATCAATTAAAAATTTTGATCTATCTACAGCACTACTACAAATGCATTAAAAGTAAATCAAATTGTACACTAATTATGTGTCTAATAAATGGTGAGCAAGATCTTGTTTCAAAGGAAACAGGCTGTTGCAACTATAAATTATAAAGGGGATGTAATATCCCAATTTGATAGTGCATGGAGGTATGGATCTACAGTTCACTATTTGCATCTGCAAATGTGGCTACTAAAATGGCTGACTTGGACAATTTCAAAGCTTTGATTTCCTTTATCACCATCTTAAGGCTGTATATGACATTTTATTTAGGCATACTGTGACATTTGTCACATGTAAATACATAGAGGAGGTGAACATGTTTATAACAGGAGGGTTTGGAGAAAGGTATTGTTTGGAATGTGACCAGGGTCAGTTTATATATGAAGTGTCTTCTGCATCAACACTGCCCCATAGAAAAGAGAAAATTACAACTACACAATTGATGAGGCTTTATCAATGAGAGGCAGATCAGCAAACAAGATGAACATCTGCTTTCAAGAGACACAAGGTACTTTTGGCCCAAATATTTCAAAGAAACCTGAAACAACCTGTCTGCAGAACATTCATGTGGTGGCAAGCAAAAGTGAATAAAGAACACATGTTAAATTTTCTAACTTCAGTGCTTGGCAAAACACTGTGATTCTTGGTCAGGTCATACAAACTGTACTCTTCTAGATGTAATTTTTCCAAACAAAAATGTTATGCTGAAGATATTACCACAATAAACAACAAAATATTGCCAAAACCTTGATGTTTACTTCTTTCAACAATATAAGGCCTATGTTAGAAGGATTGCTGATCTTGTAAGACTACAATGTGCCGAACCACAAGTGGAGGTGCATGATCTTTATTTCATCATTAAATTACACTCTGTGATTTACAATAAATTTGCCATAAATTTACCATACCGAAAGTACAAGCCTATGTTGCAATATTATTGGTTGTATCATTAGTTACAAATGTGATTAGTGTAGCTTTTAATATTGAACTGCATAAATGCGATAGTGATTTGAAATGTGATAATGTAGCTTTAGTGAGGTGTGCACAATGTTCTCTTCTACTTTGTTTTAGCCACTTTATCAAAATCCTGCATCTGCACTTTGATGAGTAATATAAGCACTATCAACTGTGTAGTCTATCTGTATATTGTGCTGTTATAAGTACTTTAACTAGAATGTTTTTGGCACTTTTGAATAAAAATATAAATTATGCACTGACATCATTGAATTATGTATAATTCATACCTTGTTACTTTGTTTATCTAAATGCCACCTGAGGTAAAATACAGCATTTTAATGTAAATTATACAGTTTTGTTTATGAACAAGTTTTTATTTTAATCACGTTTTCATAAGTTCTGACCATTTGAGGTCAAAGGTGTCTGTTGCAGGGGTGGCTCATGAAATTTAAAACCAATATATATATATATATATATATATATATATATATATATAAACGAGTGGATCTGTGGGTGTGAAATTAGAACTGCCTGTTTTGCTTTACTTGCCTCCTGTTTTGCTTTACTTGCCTCCTGTTTGAAAGTATGGATTCATGGTCTAAAACAGATGTTAAAGATTTTGGTGGCATTAATGAGTACATAAAAAACATTCAAATAGCAAGAAGCATGTGGAAAGCTCATTTGATGTCTCAGTGCTTGGAGCTATAAATAATGCAAGAGCTTGCTTTGTGTGGACATGAGAACGAAACATCAGATAATTCCAGCACTTTTTAGGTCTTTTAAATCTCATTGGTAGTCTGGATAGTGCGTTAAAAGAACATATTGAAAGTAATGAAGTATTCAAAGGGTTTTCTCAGACCATTCTAAATGAATTACTCGACTGCATGTTGGAAGTGTGCCATGAAAAAACTGAAAAAGAATTGAAGAGGTGGCTTATGTTGCTTTCAGAAGATAAGAAAAATTTAGCTGGATTTAGTTTATAGATATGAAAGAAACGGTTTTATACATGAATGGTTTTGGGGCTCTTTTAATCTTACAGATCACACTGCCAATTCTATCACAGATTGTATTTTGAAAGAAGCTGACACTATTTTTAAGGACGATCGCATTAAAGTAATTGCCCAGACCTACGATGGTGCACCTGTAATGAGCGGCAACACGGGGCATACAGACCAAAGTGAAAGAACACTACACTCTTGCGCAGAATGTGCATTCTTATTCACATCATTTAAATCTAATAACAGAGAAAGCAGCTTTACAAAATAATTCTGCTAGGATATTCATCTCAGTTTATCAGTTTCTTCAGTAAGGTCTTCAAGATCTTCCCAACGTTTGACAGCATTGGAAGCAACTCTTGCTCGGAAAGTGCATCGAGGTTCCATAATGAGGAATGGAATTTCAAATCAAGATCTGTGAACAACTTATATAAGCACAGAGAATCTTTGATTGGCTGTTTTTAAAGTGCATCAAGGTTCTGTAATGAGGTGGAATCTCAAATCAAGATCTGTGAACAACTTATATAAGCACAGAGAATCTTTGATAGACTGTTTTGATATAGCTGGAGGCTTTATTGGAAAAGACAGTGCAAGAAGCTTGTGATCTGCCTCACAATTTGGAGAATGGAAAATTTATTGTCAGGCTCACATTTTTTTTCTTTTCAAAAACTATGCTCCATATTGAGATGTTATATATTCAGCTTCAGGCATGACAGGTTGATGCAGTGAAGGCAAAAATGCGATTCAATCTATCGTCAAAACAATCAACATCGTCCATAGTAGAACGGAAGATATAGAGATTGAATCATGTAATGTTCAATATGCAAAAAGATGTCGTAGGGAAACAAACTAAGCAGTAGGTCCCAAAAAAGTATGTGATCGAATAATATCAGAAGTACATAACCGGTTCGAGTCTACGGAACATCTGGATGCAAAACTATTGAATGCTGAAAACTGAATTATTTTCTCGAGTGTTTCCTGAAACAGAACTGAGAATTGTCAGTGATTGTTATAAAGAACTTGACAAAAGCAATCTTTGAACTGAACCCAGCATTTTGTATTAACATTTGGAATTTAGAAAGATAGAAGGTGCCCTTCCGCTATTATTCCACTATAACTCAGAATCGGCACACCTTTCTGGCTATGCTATCTACAGAGTTGAAGCTTATCACAGGAATGCAAGACTTTAATAGCAGAGTGATCGACAAATTCTGCATAAAGAAATATCGGCGCATGAACTTCATTTTTCGAAACTACGTGAGTTGTATGCACTTTTTCTCGTAGCATGCTATTATTTTTCGGCACGAGTTGCCACTGGTCCCTTGTAAGAAACACCAGAGATTTTATATCATAGATCTATGTTAATTTGTAGAAAAATAAAGCTACCAGCATGGGTATGCTGTATGCTCTGCTATAATGTTACAAATTATACAGAAAGCATCCTTTCTGCAAAATTCTTAAACAAGAAATTGAAACAAAATGGATCAAAATAATACTTAAAAATATATACAAGAATGCTAGATGAGTCAGAAATATAAACAACTTCCAGTTACACATCCTTTGTGGTAAGGAACATGATTGAATATTCCTGCTCTGTAGGATGTCAAGCTACAAACAAAAATACAGTACATCAAAATTATTTTATCTAGTTACTTTAAATTAGAACAAATGTTTATCATTCTAGATGAATTAAGTATAATATGTGATTATATGCTTTTAGTTTTAATATCTTAAATAACTAAGCAACTCTAAAGCATTAACCTGCGAATAGATAAGAGAGAAAAACAGAGCTAACAGTTGCAAGAAAAAAAATGAAAGAAATTTAATGTTTTCATGTTTTATTGCTGATTACTAAAGCAAATGTATTTCATTTTATTTGTATTATGCAGGACATCAGCTAAGTGTCTTCAATAGTCAAGCAACTGTCCAGATTGGTGGAAAATGGAATCGTGCCAAGCAACGTGTGGAAAGACCATTCTCTGGTGTGATGGCTGGCCTAGTACTGAATGGATTAAGGCTCCTTGACTTAGCAAGTGAAAAGGATGCACGAACATCAATACGAGGAGATGTACAGCTCATGACAGGCATCAGGGACCGACAACATGAACCTTTCCAACGAATGCAGCAGGTATACTTCCTACAAAAGCTTATACTGACATATAGAACCTGCTTAGAGGAAACAACTATAGCTATAAATTTACAAGCAGTAGATTTCTCACTGCAAGGTATTTTTAGTATTTATTCATTCAAAGGTGTATCATGCTACTTACTTACTATATAATATAAAGATGTTAATTGAACATAGATTGCATTTACATATCTGATCCCGTTGCTCAGTCGGTAGAGCACCTGCCTGCTGTGCTAGGGGTCCCAGGTTCAATTCCTGGCAGTGGGAATGATATTGTTCTCCGACCAAGATAATTCCTCATCTTCCCCAGAGTCTGAAAGTATGAATGAGAATGCAAATGTGCGTGATCTAATGATTAAAATACAACAAATACTAGTTAACACCTTCGGTACGTTCCAAAGGAGAACGACTGCCGGTATGAACATTGGAGTTAAAGAAGTATAAATGGAACAAATAAAAAAATAAACCTGTTTCAAGAACATTTGTTGCCATCATCAGCTGATAACAATTAGTTGTATTAGTGGTGTAGGTCTTTAGTGGTGGCAGAACTTGCAAAGCTGGTTTTATTGCAGGAGTTTGAAGTTCATAATTTGAACTTTGTGTTTTGTAATGTAGATGTTTCCCCATATTGAGAGTTCAGTTGGATATTTTGCTGCCCTAAGTAGACTGAATTGCGGAATAATATGTATGTATCATGGTGGTTCTTTCAAAAAGCGACAGAAATGTTCCAAAGAAATGTTTATCAACCCAGTTTTGCCTATTTTTGTGTACTTTTGTTTATTTTATTTAAGTTAATTTAATTTTGTTTGGAATTATTTTTTATCCAGCTTTTGCATATGGTAATTTATTATGCAAATAAGTCCTCTATAGGAAATGCTGTTAAGGCTTTTGTTAATCCTGTTGTAGTTTAAATGCAAATTGGCTAATCTGATGTTGTACATATGACAACATATTAGAATTACTTTTAAAGGTCTTGTATTTTGATGGTCAAAACATGGTCAACAGTCTCTAAAAATTCCATTGTATCTAACCCAAGAAACTAGGCACTTTTTCACCGGGCCCGCCTCGGTAGCATAGATGGTAGCATGTCTGCCTCACATTCAAGAGGTCCCGGGTTCGAATCTCAGTCAGGGTGAGTTACCTGGATAGGGTTTTCTCCGGGGTTTTCCCTTATCCTTCAAGATGAATGTCAGGTAACTCTAAGCTCCACGGACCCTGGACTCATTTGAGCATCATTTCACCCAATTCATATGACTTAACGTTGGAGGACGTAAATAACAAACAAACAAAAACAAACAAACAAACAAACAAACAAAAAACTTCTTCACCGGCAAAGTCTGGGCATAAGTACTTCAAAATTATACATCAGAATGCACAAAGTCTGCTTAATAAAATTGAAGGGAAACTAGGGAACAAAATGGTGGCTGTGACTGTAGTCGGTACCTCAGAGGACAAGGGTCAATTGGACCATAGAGAGAAGTTAAATAATATATTAATTAAGAGGCAAAATTCATTTGAATGTTGCAGTAAAAAGGTTAGTAAAGAAAATATCTTTTATCTTTTGCATCGAAACGTCCAGAGTTTACGTAATAAATTGATCCAGTTAGAGGTATTATTGGATGGAGATTTTAAAGATGTTGATATATTGTGCTTTACGGAACATTGGATGTCATCATCACAGTTAGCAATAAGTAAAATCAATGACTTTATATTAACAGATGCATATTATAGGGAAAAGCTGGGGCATAGGGGGCTCATTTGTATATGTTAAATCATATTTGAAAACTAGAAATATAACTAAATTTAATAACTTAAAAGAAGACAAAGAAGTTGAGATGTCTATAATAGAAATCAGTAATCATAATATAGTTATTGTTTGTATTTATAGATCCCCTGATAGTCATTTTGAAAGATTTTTATCTAAGTTGGACACAATGCTTAACAGTTTAATACAGAAAACCAGAACTGTAATATTATGTGGTGACTGGAATATAAATTTCATGCGCAAAACTGCTAAACTAACTAAGCTTAAAGATTTGCTCGCTATTTATAACTTGATTAACACAGTAAACTCGACTACTAGATCAACCTCGTTATCGGACGTAATAATTATTAAGAAAACAAAATTTGTACAGCAAGCTGCTGTCACAGATCTAGGTTTTTCTGATCACTGGGCTCGATCCTACAAATTAAGACTCTAGTATATAAAAGAATGGATAGATCCATTACTATTTCTAAAAGAAACTTTAGTAAAAATAGTATTGTACAGTTTAATACTTTATTGGAAAAGGAAACATGGGATAATGTATTTGATGAAATTGATGTTAACTTAAAATGTGAGAACTTCCTAAACACATTTTTGTATTGGTTTGATATAGCTTTTCCTTTAGAAAATAAATTCTTTAAATCACAAAAAAAGAAAGGGTGGATAACAAAGGGAATAATTACATCCAGCAATAGGCTACAATTTTTGTCCAGGCTAGAAAAACATGGACAAGCAAATAATGAGACCAAAGAGTATATCAATAGGTACCGAAAGATCTATAAAACCATTATAACTGAAGCCAAAAGAAGGGAAAATGAAAGATTCATACTAAACTCTAACAATAAAACAAAGGCCCTTTGGACATTAGTTAACCAAGAAACTGGAAAATCTGCCACAAAAATCAATATAAATCATTTAAATATCAATAATAATAATAATAATAATATCACAAATCCAGAGGATATTGCAGAGTCTTTTAATGCTTATTACACATACATTGCAGAAAACTTAGTAACTCAAAATATTAACCATATAGGGTGTCAGGAGAATGGTGACAACATAAAGCAATGCAGTCAATCAATTTTTATATTGCCTGTTACGGAATTGGAATTAGAAGGTGTAGTCCAGGGTATGAAGGCCAAATATTTATCTGGAGTAGATGAAGTACCAGTTGTTATCATTAAAAAAGTTATACATCCAATAGCTAAGCCACTAAGTCAGTCTCTATAATGCATCATTGCAATCGGGTGTATTTCCAGATAAGATAAAAGTATAAAAAATTAAGCCACTTCATAAAAAAGGGGAGAAGAATAAAAGAGAAAATTACAGACCAATATCAATTGTATCATCATTTTCTAATATATTTTAAAAACTGGTTCATAATAGAATGATATCACACATCTCAAAATACAATATTCTTTCAGAGGCCCAAAACGGATTTGGAAAAAACAGATTTACCATAACAGCCATGGACAGTTTAATAAATAAAATTCAAGAAGCTATTGATAAAAAATTTGCAGTTGTGGGTTTAATTTTAGACTTAATGAAAGCATATGATGTTTTAGATCATGAAATACTACTCAGAAAATTAAATAATATGGTTTTAGGGGTATTATGAACAATTGGGTTAAATCCTATTTAAGCGATAGAAAACAGTTTGTAGAACTTCAGTTTGAAAATAAAGGAAAATTAAATACAGTTCAGTTCAAAGCAAGAGAAGTTAGGTGAGGAGTTCCACAAGGATCAGTCCTGGGCCCCTTGTTATTTTTGTTGTATATAAATGATTTGCCAATTGCCATTAATTCCACAGATGTTATTTTATTTGCAGATGACACTAACATCCTAATAAAAGGAGACAATCAAGAAAGCATACAGACAAACTCAATGATGCTCTATGTAAACTGCACATATGGTTTCAGACAAATGAACTAATTATAAATAAGGATAAGACTATTGCTATTTCATTCTATACTTGCCAAAATAGAAATGTGGTCAAACCTCCAATAGTATTTGATAAAACAACCATTAGCTACAATAATGAAACAAAATTTCTGGGATTACATATAAATGAGAACATGAAATGGACCACACATATTCAACATTTAATAAATAAACTGAGTTCCATTTGCTATTTGCTTAATCATTTGAAAAGCTTAATAAATTTAACAGCATTGAGAATTATATATTATGGTTATTTTTACAGCCAGCTACAGTATGGGATAGTGTTCTGGGGGGAAAGGGCAGATAGAGTCTTTAAACTTCAAAAAAGAGTGATAAGGATACTAAGTGTGGTGGATAACAGAACATCCTGCAGGCCATTATTCAAAAAACATCAAATATTACCTCTAGCATGTATGTATATTTTGGAATTAGTGATCCATGCAAAACAAAATAAACTGCATATACAAAATTACAAAAATTCAGATATTCACAAATACAATGGTCAAAAAGATGACTTTCACATTCATAGTTATAGAACGGAAATCTTCAGGTCTAGTACTATCAATAAAGGTATAATAGGATGACCAACCTTTTTTATTAAAGCTGTCTCCAAGTTAATATCATGTCTGGTATTTCAAAAATGAAAAGCAACTGCTGATTTTTCTATTTCACCATTTTAATGTTGCATATATGTTCTTTAGTTCTGATGTCAGTGTTTCTTTTCATTTTTCTTATACATATTTTAGGGCAGTTTTACATTTGATCTCATAGATTCCTGGTTTTTCTTTCACAGTAATTTAGTTTTTTGAGGGGCCTATTAACAAATACTTGATATTGAATCTATTTTGCAGTGCAAGAAATATGCTGCGTGTTGAGAAAAATTTTTGGAATTTATTATGGACTCATGGGTGGAAGGTACACTTCTTAAACATTCCCCCCCCCCCCCCCCCCCCCCTGTAGGTTCCAGGGCGGTGGTTTCTTTTATTTTCTTGGCCCTGTTAAGTTTGTTAGTGTTTTGTCCACTAAATTTGGGTTGAAATCATTGGATGTAGCTACCACTTTTATGTGTAGGTGTTCCTCTTGATAATCTTCTCTGCTCACTGGAAAATTGTTCGTACAAAAGATTGAACTATTGAAAATGGCACGTTGGTGTTGTTTGAACTGAAATAGAAAAATCAGCAGTTGCTTTTCATTTTTTAAATACCAGACATGATATTAACTTGGAGACACCTTTAATAGAACAGGTTAGTCATCCTATAGATCTTTCCATATTAACACCAGAGGTTCTACTCCCATTAGTCCTGGACCCGTAGAACAAGGAGCCGGACCTCCTTGGACAGGGAGTTACCGAGCTGTCCCGAAAGGGCATGCGGCGCCTACCTGGGGCTTTCTATAGGGCAAGACCTTAAGCTTTACCAAGCCCCCCCCCCCATCTGGTCCTGTGAACTCAAGACGGGATGGAAGTGGATATGCCACTTACTCATGCCAACACCAAAATTGCAAGGCTAGCGCTTACGCATGCCAACACCAAAATAGGAAGGCTACCGAACAACCTCGGTAGGGCCGCCTGGTGATCTAGCACACCTTCTACTAGCTATGCTGGCTAGTATGCGGGAATATTAATGGCTTCCCTCAACCCCGTCCAGAGACGTACCCGATCTCCCACGGGTATCGGGAACCACTGCCCCCTCGAGTCCAACCCAATCCGAACAACTCCCCAGCCGGGAGGGTCTCGAATGTTCGGCCTGAGGTTCCTCTAGTAACGTCAGAGGTACCACGAGTGCTAGGGGTCCGCAGCGCCTGCACCACGGCAGCTGAAGGGAACAGATCCCCCCCTATGGGGAGATCTTTCTATATGGGAAAATATCTTCATTAATAAAAATTGTCTTAGAATCATGAATTTTGAATTCTACCACCAGATATGTTTGTCAAATACATCATGCCATCTACTGACAACACAGATAAAGAGGAATATATTACCATTTGCACTAGTTGTGACTCAGCTGATGATGGAAGCAACAGCTCTTGAAACATGTCCTGTGAAAAACAGTGTGAGTGAAGCAATGAGTCGATATCTTCTCGATATACTTTTATTTTAACTTACGTTTCACTCTCTCTATGCTTCTCTAAATTTTTATACTTTTGATCATCTTTAATTCTTGGAATATGCCCTTAACTAGGTGTTCAAAAAGTACTTCTTTCATTATTCCTATAATGATTTCACAGCACTGGTTTGCACTTTCAAGTGTGACAAGCATCTGTGCCAGAAAAACAGCGGTGTATCTTCCCAACCTGAAGCTACGGCTTTGCCCAGTGCTTTGTCTTAGGTACCTTCTCTAGTGTTTTCATTAATGCATAAACAACCTGTATAAATTACAAGATGATTTTTAGGTTTGAAACTATATTACTCTTCAAGTACTGAAGAGTACTGTTAGCAATGCTTACTTTTAATAGTTGGGAGAGTGAAATTTCTTCCACTATGTAGTCAGATTTAATTAATAGAACACAATCATCCATTTTGATTAGGGGCTTGGTTTATAACAGTTCTCCCCCCCCCCCCCACATACTTATCTGGATGATTCTGTACATTACTAGTCTAGCCTTACCTATTTTTCTTTTTAATGATTAATGTGCTCCAATATAAATCATATCAGACAATGAATGAAATAGGTAAAATGCTCGAATTATCCCAGGGACCATAGAGCTTAGAATACTTTACATTTATCTTTCAGGATAAGGAAAACCCTGGAAAAACCTTATCCAATTAATTCATCCTGATTAAGATTCAAACTCGAGACTTTTTGAATGTGAAGTTTGAGCTCTATTTTGCTTTAAATGCATGTAAAACTGTTTTTCCCTCCTTTTCAGACTCCTGCTTCAGGATATCCAGGACGACCTGCAATGGATGACTTGATCTTCTCAGGAGCTGGTTCAGGCTGTAATGCAGATGATGAGGATGAATGTTCCCCAATACTAGATGGTGGATCAGGTAATTTTTTTTGTTATCCAATGGTTACAGCATGCTTGAAAAAGTGTGAGAAAAGCAAGTAAATTTCCAGTAACTTGTTTTTATGGCCTGATTATAATAATAGTTAAATATAATTGTTTATCAGTACATCTACCAGATGAGAACTAGTTGCTTACTAAAATAAAACATAATAAAACTATAATAGAAGTATTTATAAACAGTGGAGCTTCATCAATCAAAAACACTTTTTAAACCAATTCTCGAACTGTATAAACACTTAAGCTCCACTTACTTTTTAAATTAGGACATGTTTCAAGGACACCGCGTCCCCATCCTCAGCTGATGTGTGTGTGCATGTGTGCGTGAGTGCGTGCGCGTGTGCGTGGGTGGATGCGTGCGTGCATGGGTGTGTGTGCGTGCGTGCGTGCGTGTGTGCATGCGTGCGTGTGTATTAGCAGAATCTGGCAGACAACAATAACCTGCCAGTGTATATTTATTTTGTATCTCTAAATATCTGAAAATGGGTCTATAAAGGATTTAGAAAAATCTACTAAAATGAAAGATAACTTATTCTGATATGATATTATTCCTTTTACTTGTGTAAATTGGTAACGAATTATATACATTTTTTTTAAATAATTCAAATTTAGATTCATATTTATTCACCAATAAAATTCATACAGAATTAATTCACATAATTTATAAAATAAGAACTATTAATTCACAAAATAATAATCCAGATGAATGAATATTCTATTTATTAGTATTTATTCACAATGTAAATGACCTAATTGAAAATAAATAAATTAACTAATACTACATAATATCTAGCATAACACAGGTGGATAAACAATATTTTGGTTTCTGATTTGATGTACGCATGAATAAAGATTTTGGAGTTCCTACTCTGGAGCAAGCAAAGTATTGTTAACCATATAAAAAATATTGATTCACTAAATTTAATCTGACAACACGCAGTGACTACTCTAGAACTTTGTGGATTTTCATCGCAAAAGCAAGACACACATAAAATTGTAGCTTATTAACTGTGAAGGGCAAATCAGTGGGAATCAATGAATACTTGGAATTGTATCTCCTCCTTTACATTGACTGTTAATTATTATTATTACTTCAGTAAAATTTGGCAAAGTTTTTAACAGGTCTGATACATAATAACTTCGGCAATTCAGATTCTGAAGGAGCAGTATTGATGAGTAATTTTTCAAAGTGATGTTTATGGGAATAGGATCCCAGGTGGCTCCAATGTATTGAGAAATTTAACTCATCATTCTCATTTTAGTATCATTCTCTTGTAGGTATACTAATCCATAACTGCACCAGGAATTTTCACTTGAATCTTATTACTGATTCAATTGACATCATTATTCTTTGGAGCTGTATTAGCAATTTTTGAAGTTGTTGGTAATATTCAGGAAAACCTTTTTTTCAAGATCTTCTATGGATGACTTAAGTTGGCAGAAGTTCAGTGGCAACAATATCTTCTGTGCTGAAGGATCAACCAGAAGTTTGCCATCACATATATTCGAAAGTTTGCTTGGCAAAGTTTCTGCAGAATCATCTCTAATTAAATGCACATGCATAATGGTTAACAGTGTAATTTTCTTCACATGTTTCTAGAGTACCAAATTGGTCACTCATGTTTTCAGGTTGTCTGTGGTGTTGATCTTAGAATGATGGGCAAAGTTTGATAGAAATCACCGGCAAGCAGTATCACAGCTGCATTGATCATTTTGGAAATTTCAGATGCTTTTCAAATGTTGCAAAAGGTATGTGCAGCTAGATTTAATTTCAATGGCAGCTTGAGTGCTAAACGCACCATGCGCCCTTCATCAAGTAGTGTTGCTGCAATCCCCATTGCCACAGTCAGACTAATCTCATGCTTCATTTAAATTTTTGCAAGTATCAAGAAAAAGAAGTCGACCATTTCCTCCCCATACATGCTCCGTAACTGTGTTGTACAGATCATTAATCGTTTGTTAAGAGCCATTTCTGAACTTCAACATCTATTTTTATGGTATCAATATTGTATTGTTTTTCTCGCGGTATGTCTATATAAACATCATCTTCATCAAGTTCTAGTGAAAATACCCCCAGGTGATTGAGGTTTTTTGTTAATCGTCATGCACATATCTTTAAGTGATATCAGTGCTTCATTGAAAATGTCAGTACATCCAGGTTGGGATTATGTCTTCACCCCTACTCTATGTTATTCCCATAGATCTTTCATATCATAAGACACACAGGGTGTCAATATTATAGAAGCAAAGTTTCATATTTGGCATGACATGACATGTTTCTGTCAATGATTTTTCCAAATGTTGATCTTTTTCAATCATACCAGTTTTCAAGCATGTGCTCTGTGTATATCCAACAGTCTTGATGATTGATGTTTTGATTGCTTGAAACGTTATTGGTTCTTTGATCACATGAAGCAGCTTTTGTAAACAGTAGTATTCATCGAGATTTAACTGTGTTGGAACACCACAGTGAAGCGAAAAATTATTAAATTTTAGATTTTTAGATGAGTCGTATTTTTTACACATCTGCTTCACGACTCATCTAAAATTTAATAGTAGTATTCATCATTATTTGGATGAACAGTATATATTCATCTCAAAGTGCCAATTAAAACTATGCCAGCTCCTGAAGAATGTCTTTCACTTCATTTCTGCAAACTTTCTTTGTTGATTCATTCCAAGTATAATACTGCAGAACTTCATGATATAGTAAGGTGATAATAATGATCAGGGGTGGCTGGTGGCTCTGAAAATTGGTGGTTCACAAAGTTAACCATGCAACTTAATTTTTTAAAGTAACAAAATTTCTTTAAGCCTGTCACTACAGACTGCTCTACACACAAGTTAACGGTAATTCACAGAATATAACACAACATTCACATTTCATAAACACTCTAGAATATTTATCGTATACATCGTTGTTAAAGTTCCTGTTAAAACAGCTTGTTTTTATTAAATTTTAGATGAGTCGCGTTTTTTACACATCTGCTTCACTTTCGTACCTATTTTGAGGACATGTTTCGCAAATCTTCGCTTGCATCTACGGCTCTTGTTTTTGTTTTGACTATTTCTGTGATGTTTAGTTTCGGCGTGGGTCTTCTAAGTCGCTTAAGTTCAATTTTGTCTTCTAAGGTCATGTTTGAAAAAGGATGTGCTAAAGGACACTTTATGGAATTCATTGTTTCTTCTTATAACACAAGTTACCTGTATTTATATAAATATTTCTGATGCACTACTCAAAACACAGCAGAGCTAACAAAACATGGCACAAACCATGTGACTATGTACTCGTAGGTTACATTTAACATGGGCGCAATATTTCCGCTGCTGTGATGAAAGAACGAGTAGGTTAGGCATCCACTATTCTCTGGCAGCTAGGTTAACCAACCACATGCAACCATACGCCCCCCTACTTGCCTCAGCAAAACCTAGGTTCGTCCTGCCCTATACCGCCCCATTGTATGCCAGTGTTTTGCATATGGGAGTGAACTACTTGGCACCTGCAAACAATACAGCGCGCTCAGGTCCCCTGCACTAGACAAGGTCGAAATGAACTCCAAATGGAACATGTCATTACATTAAAGGGAGACCCAGCATTTTGGTTGTAGCGCAAACATGATTCCCCCTTCAGAAGCCGCCCCTGATAATGATGTTTAAGAATTTTGATCCTTATCAGCATTTATTTTTTATGAAAATTAAAAACCATAAGAAGCGAAAAGTAATTTGCTAAAATTGCAGGAGATGACCTCATTACTCCAGTGTATGTACCTCCGACAAGGCCTCCTACAACTACACCAAGATCTGCTCCCACTCCACCGAGATGTGATGATGAGGATTGCCTCTCCGGTTCTGGGTCAGGTGAGGTTACCACCGAGGACAACAGCACTACAGATAAGGGTAAGCTAGGCATGAAGCAAGGTATCTTCGGCATGGACCCCCTGCACTGGAATGGTGTGTATCCTCAACAAATATCTCTCCAAATATACTCCAACTTTTAGTTTTGTATGAGCACCCAAGAAAAGGTGTTGCACTCTCCAAAATATTAGCTTAAAAGGCAGAATAGTTTAGCTTATTCCTTTGCTTTAATCAGAAATAAAGATAAAATATAATTATTAACACTACACTTTGAACATTTGTATTTATATTGAAATCTAAGATATGTAATTAAACACCTAACTTTAGTAAATAATTTTTATTTTATTATTTGTTACTCTTCAGTTCTTAAATTTCTCTGAATCGTTTTAACAAATTATTGAATTCTAAACTTCTCTAAATTTAAAAATATTGTAAACAGATTACTTTTGTTAAGTTATATTTCACTCTGTAATTTATTTTTCTTCTCATACCATTTTAAATAACTATTTTTGATTTATTTAACATTGCTGTACTTTGTGACAGTGGTGTGTACTAAATTTAAAAAAATTGAGCTGATATTTTAACATTACATCACTTACTTGTTTTCCTTAAGAATAAGTAAGTAAGGTCATCGCAGTAGTACTACACTACTTTAAACTTTATATTGTCAATACATTTTGAAGGATGCTAATGCTTCAAATGTTTACAGTTTATTTCCTTATCTGTGCTCCTGTTCTTTAATGCAATGCATGTCCATATTGCACTTCTGCATTATAAATATCTTTAATACATTCTTGAGTCACCATATGAAGTGCTTTTTCCTCACATTACGACCACTGCTTGGCAGCTTGTTTGCTAGCTATCTGGACTTAATCTACCATTAAAACTGGATACCTAATATTCCTGCAACCAACTATAACTTATACTGTTATAACATGGTTAAGATTACAATTACAGTAATAATAAGCACATACCTTATAATAAGAGATATTGGAAATGTCCTCGTCCATCCATACATTTTAGCACTTTATCAGGAAATTTTTATTCACTCTCGAGAGGTCACTGTTTAAAATGGAGTGAATTTTTTGCCTTGTCTTTTATTTTAATTCTTCCAATGTATGGGGATTTTTGCATAAAGATTATTTTCCAAGTTCCCTCATAATAGGAACTACATACAATTAAATCAGGGGATCGCAAGGGCCATAACTCCTTGCTAATAAGTAATTACATTATCTGCAAAACTTCCCTTAGTTAAATTCAATAACTTATCAGTGCCACACATGTAACAGAGTCTTAATAGAAAAATTCAGATTTTTTTTTTTTTTTTCATCCTCCAATGTTAAGTCATATCAGACATGAATGAAATGGGTGAAATGAAAATGATGCTCAAATGAGTCCGGGGTCCATGTTGCTTAGAGTTACCCGACATTCGTCTATGAGGATAAGGGAAAACCCCGCAAAAGCCTTATCCAGGTAACTCACCCTGACCAAGATTCGAACTCGGGACCTCTTGAACGTGAGGCAGACACGCTACCATCTACGCTACCGAGGCGGGCAAACGTTCAGACTGACTGACCTTCAATGTATTTCTATCAGAATGAGCTGTTTTCATAAATGTGTCTTAAGTTTTTGCATATATTCTCTCTTTGGAGTGGGTAAATCAAAAAATTGTGCTTCAAATTATTTTCTATCTTCCCTGCAAGAGTTTATTACACATCTATTGTACATAAAAATCCTTTACGGTAATGTGCAACCATTTTGTGAGCATAATGGAAAACTGTTGTAATTTACTAACACTTGTAATTTAAGTATCACTCACACTCATAAATTTATATGCGCAGGAACAAAACAAATTGGACTCTGATAACACCACTATTTTAATTAGAACTGTTTGTAACTCATAAATTTAAAAGTATGAAACAGAAAAAAAAAACTAGACAATGGGTTCAATAGAACTGCTGTTCACTCACATCATGTCATCTGCAAGTCACAAACAATAAAATTTATTGTGTGCAAGTGATGGGAAGCTCAAGTGTACCTGTAACGTGCATACTGCAGTGGAGTGGCTGTAGTGTGAGGCAAAAACACAATAGAAACCATTTTTAAACATTAGGAAAGCAATTTTGATATCTTTTCATACAAAGTATATTCTTTATTGCTCAATAGCTACAGAAAGCAAATAACAGCTCATTTCATTATATATAATTTTTTCTCTCTATACTGCATTTGATAAGGGAAATATAGAATTCCATTCAAAAATTAAATATTGAGATTTCTTTTCTATTATGATATTTCTTGCAGCATCTCCTTTAAAATAAAAATCCAGAAAACAAAATTAGTATAATTTAAATGCAAATGTGTTATTCAGATGAATATCACATTTGGATCAGCATCTGCCACAGATATAACACAAAGATTATCATGCATCTTGCTTCATCTCAAACCATCTTTTGCATGGAAAAGATTTTGATATCTTTGTTTATTTACTCAAAAACATTTTCAATTAAAATCTTACGTGTTTGACACATTAGCATGACTAAAATGTGTACCTTGAATTTTCTGTGAAGCACCTTGAAGGTTCTACAACTGATATAAAATTAGCCACTTGCAAAATGTGCCCTTTCATTTGTAAGTTCCATTATTTAAACTTAACCGTTTGGAAATGTTACATCCATTCTTATGTTTCTCATCAGACCAAGCAAAGATTGTCCAAAATAGCAATTTAGTGTATGTACAATGAGCTTCCTTTTAAACATTTGATGTTATACTACAATCCTCCATGCCTCTATGTAACTACAATAAAATATGTATTGCAATATTTTGGAAAATATTTATTATAATCAACAAGAGCTAGAAAAATTATTTTTATGAATTCTTTTCTTTGAGTATGGATAATAAAATAAATTATAATGGGCAGAGAAAGTTGTGTGAATATAATAGTTTTCACTTACAGAGAGAAGTTTCCATTTTGTCTTTTACATAATCATTTATCTTAGTGTACACACTATATACAGAATTCAAAAAAGATTTAAGTTATATAAAACAACAAAAAGCTCTTTGATAAATTCTTTTTGTGGAGAATAAGTATTAATGCTTGAAGTACAAATTTCCTTTACTAATAGATTTCTAATGATTTTGTTTTCTGTTTTAGAGCTGTGTTAAGCTGAATTAAAGTGGATAGTTAAGAGCTTCATATTACTGAATATGTGTGCTTGAAATTTTGTTCCTAATTATCAGTTATAGCTAAGTTGCAATATTTTTAAAGCACTAAGAAGTGGAATTAAATACTAATTAAATACAAGACAAAGTTAATTGTAATATCACAAAAAAACATTTAAAAGTTTCTTAAGGGCTATTGATTTGATTGGTCATTCACAGAGTGAGAAGTAAAAGCATAAAAAATTAAGGCTATTTCATATTCCTCCTGAAAACAGAGTTCTCTATTTTGCATTATTTTGAATCTTCTACATTAACTTTTCCTTTACTACATATTTTCTCTTATATCTTCTCAGCTCTTTTTCATCAATTTTCCAAAGCATATTGGTGAATATTTAAAAGCCAGTTAATTTCTACTTGCTACTAAGGCGTAAAACCTGGCTCCTCCTTTGTAATAAGTTAAGGCATACTATAAAAGGTATTGGTTGTGACCTTTTATTGTTCAGCACTTACCAATAAATAACCTTGCAAATCGGCAACAGCTGATTGGCATTTCTTTTTTTTTTTTTTTTTATTATTTGTTTCTGGCATAGTGAAACATCTCTCTCCCCCTTCTCTTCCTCCCCCTTTTCTTCTTCATTTTTGGCTTGGTGGTTACTACCATTTACATAACTTATTTACCATACAAAGCAAAGTAATTTAAACATTGCACTTCTGTTATTTTATTTAAGTGCATGTATTAGGATTTCTTGCTTTCATTGCATTGTCATACAAATTTCAGATAGATTACATTGAGAATTGATAAATCCTGTTTAATACCAATCTTTGTGTTATGGTTCATTTTGATGTGCCAGTTCTGTAACCCCAATTTTTGTTTGTGTTGCTTTTGACCCAAATGTAGATTAAGCACTAAAAGCACCTGCAGCATACCCTATATGTAAGTACAACTACCTAAGCTAACAACCTTCTCTAGATCTGTGTTATGTAGTTTGTGTTTGGTTGCATTTCTCCTGAATGCACCCTGGAGCACTTCACTTCAGCATGGTGATTGTCATACAGCATGGATGCAAAAGGTATTTCCCAAACTTTTCTCGTTTTCACATTTTTTGTGTAATACTTGCTATAAAGTATTTTATTTATCACAAATAAATTAATTAACTATTTCTCAACTCATTCTTAGAAATGGATATTATATTTGTCTTTAATTCATTATGAAATTAAAAGGGTATTGAAGAATTATAAAAATTACTAATAAGTCAGGCTAAACACATCCAGAGTAGTAAGAACTTTTTCACAAACTTTTGATACAGAATGTTGAAACAAATACAAAAAATATATATTATACACAAATACTGATATTTGCCTTTCTATGCTGATGTTCTATCATTTAACTACCAGTGTGTATTTGTTAATAGTATTTATCATATTACCACTATTATGTGTTAATCTTAGCTGTTCCACATCAGACATGCATAAATGTATAATTATTGATCAAAAAATGGATAAACAGTACTATACAACACAAAATAGGTATTTAATCTTAAGCTTAATGGAATTGACTTACAACCTTAGTTTCAATAATGCTAGTATAACAAAAAATTTGTGATAACCACAATTAATAACTGTGGTAATCTAAAGCCTGAAACCAGAAGCATTTATTGCACTGCAAATTGCTTTAAAGGTATATGTTGTGAGTAATTGAGACTGTCTTGGAGATTCACCAGGATTTATGAATTAGCAACTATGAGCAACTTGTGTGATAGCTTAGAATTGCATTTGTATGATCTCTACCATGATGAGATTCTTTCCTGAATCTGTTAAGAATCCACACCTAGCCTATAATAGCCAGATTAGAAGAGCAATTAAAAGGATGTTCAGTTTTTTCCTTATTTGTTATACAAAAATGGCTATCTTGAAGGTCCTTTTGTGTTATATGGAAACTAAATTACAGACAGAGATATGACATTGTTTCACCTGAAAGTATCATATGGAAACATAGTATATTGGCATGGTAACATTTTTTTTTTCCACACTCTCTTTTTAATTTTCAATAAAATATCTTTCCATAAACTGATATTTTCTTTTAATTAACCAGAATTATGAGAGAAAATTATTTTCCGTTAGCCTGGAAAGGTATTCTTTAGTGGTTAGTAGTGATCTGATAGCACTTTATCAGTACAAGTACCACACTATCTTAATTTTTCTGCTGTTCATATATGTAATAAATTACAGGTGGCCATAGACTATATATTATAATTTATTTTATCCTGACCATACACTCAGTTAACAGTAGGTATATACCAGAATATAGAGCCAACCATGCAACATATGCTGTTTTTCATAAAATGAGTTTTTCTATTTTCATTTAGATACATATGTTTCAAAAGGTTGATTTTTATGTGATTTCTAGATCTTATAGAAATAAATAATGTGTTGTAATGAAATATATTCAACTTCAATTTTTTATGGTATATAATAGTTTGATTTTTCCAGTTTTTTTCAAAACTCTATATATGCATATATGATCATTGTTTCTGTCAGCTATTTGTCTCTTTTAGTTCCATGATGGAAATAAACTTTTAACTTTATTAGGAATACAAAAAAAAAAACAATATTATAAATACAGTAGCATAATACAATAATAACAATTTTACAGTTTAATATAAATTAATAAATATAATTATTATAAATAATCATATATAAATATAGTTAATTAATTGCTTGAAATGTTTGTAAAATACATTATTGTATTTTGCTTTAGGAGCTTTGTCCTTAGGAGTCCTAAACCTTTTCTTTCTTCACAGAATCTCTTGAAGATTTTATTCACAGTGAAATCTGAAGGCAAATAAGCTCTCGAGTACTGCCTCCTGCCAGGGTGGCTCTCTTTGTACTTCGTTGCATCATCCTTAATGGCAATAGTTAGGCCTTAATCTCCTTTCCTGTTCTGTCCCCTTCTCTTCCCTTGCTAACTTTCCTCCTTCATGAAACCTACTTGCTAGATAGGATATTCTATCCTTTGACTTGCCAGAAACTTCCTGAAAAGTGCAGCACAAACAGGCTCTATTTAACCATTCCTTTTTCTAATGTTATACTTCACTGTCATTGTTTTCTTCATTTTACATTCTTGGCATTTACTACTCTGCACTGAGGTGAAGAAATATTCAACAAATTTTAATAGAAACTTAACCTGTTTAGTTTATTTAATGATATCAAATGATGCTGGAACTCGGTAATATTGTTATAGCAGTTCCTTCTTTTGAAGGCAAAACCTCAAGTCCACGAATGCATTTAATAATAGGTTCCATTTAACACCTTTTAATTTGCATTTGAGATTGAGGTAATCCCTTCTTTAATTGCAATTTTCTCCCTCTAGAATGTTCTTCAACTTGTATGCTGTTGTCAGAATCACAAGAATCATCATTCATTTTGATTTAGCTTGCAATGCTTCTGAGCACACTAACGCAACAGTATCAGGTGAATACTTCACTGAAAGTAAGCTGTAGCTGCTCTGATTACAATGAAGTCTGTTTGCATCACTGTTTCACACTGGTACATATTGTTACAATAATGAGTAGCAATATGACACATCAGTCTAGTCCATTGTTACCAACAGTGTGCTTGGGTAAGAGAGCTACAACGCTTATGAGTAATTTTGTTGTATTTATTGACTTTTGCTTTAATTCTTAAGAGTGCATATATTGGGTTTTGCTAAAACCTAGTGATTTTAAGGGCTTATATACAAGGTGTTATTTGACTTTTGCTAAAACTGGGTTCAGAGGTTAATGTAAAAGGTCAAGTTTATGCAATTTACTATGCCTAACCCAACTTTGAATATTTTGTATTTATCTTTGAAAAAACACTCCTCAAATCTGGAAGGAGGTACTTCACCAGGGAACGTTTGAATATACTCTTTGGGAGCACAACTTGGTGATTCCCATTTATAATGACTTTTACACACGGCATTACATTGCTCTAGAATCAAGCGCCTGTTCATGTCTGTGGCCCGTATAATACTGTCAAGTGGAGTACACACCGTTAGCCTTTGTACACAACAGCAGCCGGTAGTAGGGGAATCTAGAAAGATCACGGAAGAGGTGAAATGCTGTGTGCTCCTTTAGGTTTTAAATGAATAAATCTGTATTTATATTAAATAATTATTCATTAATTTTTGGTTAACCACTAAACCTACCTCCTCTATTATAATTTTCTCAAAAATGCCTCTAATAACTTTGATTGAAATAGCATATGTTTCAGATATTTCTGTCTCATTTGAAATGTATATCTTTGACTTTTCTGGGAATAGCCTCTGAAATGTTCTTCATTGTGGATAACTTTTTATAACTGAAAAACCATAAGGGACAAACAATATCTTAAATTTTTTTTTAATTTAAAGGGAGTCGATTAATGACACTAAACAACACTTACTTTTAAATTTTCCCGGAACATATTTCAGAGACTTTGCCTCTATCGTAAACCGGACATCGACTGATTCTCAGTGGTGTAGCTGGCGATATTTTGTCATAGGTCTCCTCTGGTGGCAGTTCGAGGAACTTGCTGAACAAATCTTTCTGGGGAATGTCGAAATTGAATACTTTTTCCTATTTTTTGAAATGAAGATCTGTCCCCATGCGGACAGTTCTTGTTTGCCTGATGTATGTTTGTATGTTTGTATGTTTTATGTATGTTTTAGTAGTTTTGGTTCTGGATTTATGTTGTGGTTTTTTTCACAAAAATGCATGGCAACTGCTGATTTTTCTAATTGTTTATATTTTATGTTCCTAAAGTGTTCCTTCGCTCTTGTTTTCAAATTTCTTTTGGTTTTTCCAATATAAATTTGACTATAGTCACAACATTCAATTTGATATATACCAAATTTTTTGTTAGATGGAATGGCATTTTTGATGTTTGAGCAAATTTGGTTTTTTAAGGAGTAATGGTTGGCTGGTGCTAGTTGAATGTTTTGGTTTTTGAAGACTTTTTTGAATTTATCAAAGGCCCATGGATGGTAAGTGAATTTTTTGAAAATCATATTAGTTTCTGAAGCTGAGAGGGTTGTGGTTTCCTTTATTAGCTTCTTTATGCTAAGTTTACTTTTTTGTCTACTTATGATTTGGGAAAGTCATTTTTGTGCTATTTCAATAATTTTGTTGTATTCTGTTTTGTATTCTTCTGCTGTGAGAGGGATGTTGACCAGTCTGTGTGTTGAACTATTGAAGATTGACTGTTTGTGGGATCTTGGATTGTAGCCATTAGCTTTTATGTAGTTTCCTGTCTGTGTTGGTTTTCTGTAAATGCCAAAGTTTATTCTGTTTTTATTTCTCATTATTTTTAGATCCAAAAATGGTAAATACTCGTCATTTTCTATTTCTACAGTGAACTTGAAGCTTTTTTCTTGGATATTTAAAAGTTTTAGTGAATCACTGATGTGTCTTTTGGTACTGTTGCAAAGATGTCATTTACATATCGTTGCCAGAGTTTGAACATCCAAGGGAAACCTTTAGTGATCCTTATTTCTAATGCACTCATGTACAGATCGGCCAGGAAGGGCAATAGGGGTTGCCCATTGCTAAACCTGAAGTTTGGTGGAAATATTTTGTTTGAAACTGGAATAAATTTTGTTCTATGCATAATTTGGTTAGCTCGATGCAATCTAAAATTTCAGGTGATGACATTCCAAGTGATTTGAGCCATTTTTGTATCAACGGTGGGAGCTGTTTTACTGGTATGCTGGGAAACAGTGATTTAACATCAAATGAGACTAGTGTGTTCTCTTTTTTTAGTTCAGTATCCTTAATGTGTTCTATAAGTTCATAGGTGTTTTTGATGCTTAGGCTATCGAATTTTGGAAATGAGTTGAATTTGTTTATTAGCCAATTTGCAAGTTTATATGTTGGGGAATTTATACTGCTAGCTATAGGTCTCATTGTTAAAAATGGTTTGTGTATTTTGGGTGAGTCATAAAGTCTAGGTAAGGTTGGTTTATCCAGTTTAACTGTATATTTGTTTGGTATTATACTTGATTTTGATATTGTTTTTTCAAATGATTGTATGCAAGTTGTTAGAGGATTTTTGTTAATGGTTTCATATTCATTGTCAGTTAGCATTTATTCCATTTTTTCAATATAATATGATTTATCCACTATGACTATCTTGTTACCTTTGTCTGCCTTGGTGTATATAACGTTTTTCTGCTTTTCTGTTTTCTTTTCTGAAAAGATCTGGTTTTTATTTGCTCCAAAATATTTTCACGTTGGCTTTTTACTGAATTTTAATTGGATACTGGTAGAACATGTGTCAAAATGTTGATACCTGCAATGTAGTCTTCAATTTTGTTTGAGAAACTGACGCAAGTTTTTAATCCATTATTTAGAAGGCCCAATTCTTTTGTGGAGAAATTTTGATTGGATAGGTTTACAACGTTTTCAAAGATTTGCATGCTCGTTTTTGCATTTATACTACTTATTTCACTTTTGCATTTAGCGTGTGTGGTAAGTAAGTAAGTGTTGTTTAGTGTCATTAATCGACTCCCTTTATATTTAATTTATTACAACAACACTGTTTTCAACACTTCCAAGAAAGGAATTGTAAACAATATTTTGCTAAATATACAATGTGGATATCATTAAAGCACCCACTTGAAGTCAAATAAAATTTTTTGTGGAGATAACCATTTCTGAGATATTCCTTGTTATTGGATTGAATTTTCAAATACTTATATGCACAAAACATTTTGTGTGATGGACCACATGCCTGTTATTGCTTTTCTTAAATAATTTCTACCAGTAATTTCTTACACAAAAGTCCATACCTCCAAACACTTTTTTTTTTTGCCACCTTTTCTCCTTTTGTTCCAATCTATAAAAATCATTTATCTATAAATTTTCTTCCTTTAACCAAGTTTCTACTAACTCCCTTTATCTAGAAATTGTTTTATCCATTCCATACAAATTCTATTTTTCAAACGTTTGCAGTTCCAAGACACTAGCTATTTCATTCTCTCCCTTCCCTACTGTGAACCAGTTCTGCTTCTAAAACTCTTTGTTCTGCAGTTCAATTCCCTTCCATCTTTTGGCATGCCTGCCTTGTTTTCTAAACCAGTATGCTACCATTTGGGTCGATAGAATGTTTCCTTCCCTTCTGCCCAACTACTTGTTGACCATGCCCTTGCCCCATCTCCTGTCAGGCCATGTGCTAATTGTATTTTCTCTTTCTTGGTGATACAATTTTCTTTCCAACTGTTTGTCTCATGTCATTCATACCTGCTTTATGTACTGTGTCATCTTCCTGTGTCTTTACTAACATAATTCTTTCTATATTATCATTCTCTTGTGATGATGTATATTTTGACTGTCTTTCCTCTCCAGCTGGTCTCTGATTGCCCTTTGGACTTCCACTTTCTGTCAGTGTATCTTCTGTCCCTCTTGCTGTCAATAAACTGAGCTAAGAGGTATCCTGTTTCCTTAGGTTGATGTCCCTTATTGCATATGCTTGTACAGTTTACCAATGGCTCATCAACCCAAAACTGTAAATCCTAAATGATTCCTGACATCTTCATTTTTTAATTAATTTCTTCTTCAAAGCATGCTGTTCCATCAATAAGTCCCTGTTTATAAAAATGTTTGCTCCTTTTAGTTATTTTGTGCTCTTCAACACTCTGTAAACAAACCACAGAAGTAAATCAAACCACTATCATTCTTGCTCTAAGAATCTTCCCACTCTAAATGCTTCAGCAATCTACCATCTCTGTTTCACCATTCCAAATTTTCTTGCCAGGATCTCTTTGACCTCTTGTATGAGCCATACACCCTTCATTTCTTTCGCTCCTCCAATGACTAATTGGAACTTATGATACCTCTCTTCCAAAAACTCTATTCTTCTTCTAAATTGCTGCTCTTCTGTTCTTATACCTTCTACAACTTTTCTTATTCCTTCCCTAATTTTCCTTTGTTCTTTTTCTGCCCATTAAGCTTGTTTGCTATTCTCTTGTCCATATACTTCACTCTAGCCAGTATTTCCTCCATAACAGCTTGACTTCCATTTAGTTGAGGGTTGTTTCAGCTCCTCCAATTCTCAATAGAGAACCTGTAACACTAATAGAAGAAATATGTTTGCCATCTCTTCTACACCTTTACCCATTTTAAACTTATTCCATTTTAATCTAATAACATTTTCAATCCTTCCTTTATATACTTCAGTGCTTGCTTCCTTTTTCTTTTTCCCCCCTTCCACTGCTGAACTACATATACATCCTTTCTTTTCAAGCACTAGCATAGTATTTGGAAATGAATATGAGGAACTATAGGAACAATTATAGACATAATCAGTACCACTTAGCTCCTTCATATACCAAGTGAATGAGATAGTGGTGAGGTTTAAGGGCCTATTGATAAAGTCAAACTGAACAATTTAATGCCATAGCTGGATTGAAACACAGATCTCCTGGTTTCCATCCAGTCATTCTTACCCATTGAGCTACCATGGCCAACATGCCGTCATGATTTTATATTCTCCAATTGACTCATATATTTTCCCAGTAAACCACTAGAGGCTCTTGTATTCAGGATATACCATTTGTGGTGACTTATTATTGCAAGTAGTTGAGTACCAGTCTCCATCATTAAACTCTTATTATTTAAGTTAATTGGTAGAAATTAATTGTTCTTTCACACTCGCCGTATAGGCAAAGTTTTTGGATAGATAGAGTCAAACTCAAAATTCAATGCTATGGCCGGAATTTGAACCACAGAACTCCTGGTTTTCATCCAGTCATTGTGATGTATTGTTTCACCCAACAATTTTATATCAAGGTATAACAAAATAAATACATTGTTCAAGTTCCTCTCGGGAAGTAAGCCAGGTGAAAAGATGATTAGAAGTCAACGTTTCAGAAGCATACATCTCTCCCATCATCAGTATATTTATTAAATGTTATAACCACAAATGAATCACTGGATATAACAGAAATATAAACAAAGACAAAACACTATCAATATTCACATTACTGAACAAAAGACTGTTTTCAGTAAATAAATGCCAGGTCAGGAGATGGCATGAGAATAGAAAATTAATTGGTTCAAAGAAACCTAACTATGGGAAATGGCCAAAGCCTCCATAGTCGTGATGCTGGATTTCAGTTCAGCTCCTATGGGAAACCAGCCATAAAAATAGAAATCTGTTGACTTAAGAAGCACAGATCTATACAGCTTGATAATCAGGTTAAGTAGTTATGTTTCTTTGACTCAATTAAATTTTTATATTCACGCCATTTCCTGACCTGACATTTATTTACTGAAAACAATCTTTTGTTCAGTAATGCGAATATTGATGGTGTTTTGTCTTTGTTTATATTTCTGTTATATCCAGTGTTTCATTTGTGGTTATAATATTTAATAAATATCCTGATGATGCTCCCGAAATGTTGATTTCTAATTGTCTGTTCACCTGGCTTGCTTCCCGAGAATAACTTGAACATATTCGTCATAGGAAAGCTTCAGGTCTTATTTTAAAATAAATACATGTTTTGAGGTTCCCTGAATGCCAAAGAACAATTACTTTTACAAAAAATGTGTTAATGTAACTTTGGAATGTAAGCTTGGGAATATCAGTGACAACATAAGTTTAGAAATACCACAAGGATCAGTACTCATTCCCCTGTTGTATATACAGTACGTAAATTACATGCCTAATTTCAATAGTGGCAAAGCAATCAAATATGCTGATTATATCATTATCTTTTGGGTAAATTAAAAATTGGTCTACATAATAGTATAAAAGAATAGTCAAATTTATTAGTAGAATATTTTGAGAAAAGTCATCTTTAGGTTATTGCAGGAAAAAGTAATGTTATTTGAAAATAGGAATAATGATAAAAATATTAATTTGACTAACATTAATGAAGTAATTGAGCAAGTAAAAGATATACACATAGGTTTACAACTGGTTAATAATCTAGAATTCCATAACCAGATAAAATATCTATAAAAAATATAAAAAATAAAAAAATTAGCTCACCAATACATGTTATAAGTAAATTTTCCAAATATTTGACTGTTTATATTCTAAAAGTTGCATATTTTGGATTAATACACAGCCACAATAATTATGGAATTGAAATTTGGGGAGGTGCAGGTACCTCCAATTTGAACAAAATACCTCTTATTCAAAAATGAGCTTGAGAATTATATATAAGATAGGAAGTAGATTTAGATTTATTTATTTGTACAGTTTCAATTACAGTTTCACTACAATAACTTTAGCATAAGATAAGAAGTAAAGAATTATGCAAATGTATTTTTAAAACTCAAAATATATTAAGATGATCTCTCCATACATATTTAAAGTTATTTTATTAGTTTTATATGCAAGACATGACATAATTTATAACAGTAACTATCACAATTAAAATATAAGAAATCAGAATAGTTTCTTTAAAATATCTACTACAAAGAAAGCCACTGAAAAGGATCCTGTTATAATTGGTGGCATGCTGTACAATAACTGCCACCAAGTTTAAAAATACTAAGAATTAAATAGTTTAAATCTGCATTGACAAAAGTATTTAATTCAAAGATACTTTTACAGAATAAAAGAGCTATAAATAAAATTATATGTTGCACGTTAGTTCTTGATGAATGACTGTCTTTCAGCAGAAATCCAGTGAGCTAGCCAATCCTTAATAAACAAGTCAGCAAATAGTTAATGTTACCATAACAAACAGCTCTTCTTTCCTCTGTTATATTTGTGTATACATTCAACTGCAAAAGTTTTTACAGCACAAAGTATGCGTGCAAGTGTTAGTTACATACTAGTTAGTTACCTGGTTACTGTTAGTTACTAATGTGACTGTGGCTCCTACAGTGTCCAAAATAAAAGGAAAAACTCTACACAGTCAAAGTTGTGAGATTATTGCTAATATTTATGAGTATATAAAGAAAGATGTGCATGTGTGTAAATGCAGACTGTACCTCTCTCTAGATACCAGCATTCCCACAAAATTTGAGTAATGACTCGCACCCAACTATTCATATAACATTTTCATTCATCAAGAACTAATATGCGACCTTTATTCTGTACATGAATTTCTTATATACACGTAAAACTTTGTTAAAAACTGTATAGAAATTGATAAAGTTTGAAACATTGTAAGATGTCTATAAGTGAATAAATAAATATTAAATAAACATAAAACACCATACCCAGTATTGAAGTATCAAGAATGAAAAGAGGATTAACAAAATAAGGACTTAATACTGAATTGCTTGGTGTCAGAGTAATCAGATATTTTACTTCTTCAGGAAGAGAAAAATTGTGCAAAAGTAACCTTTTCATTGCAAATGAAAAATGTAATAAATTCTGTTCACCATTTAAGATTCAGATATGTTAAACTCCAATAACAATATACAGTACTCCTAATTACGAGATTCCTTATTGATTTTGGATACAATATTTTGGTTTTATATTTAAAATTAAACATGATGCATGAGTTTAAATTAAGCAAATACTTTCTCTTTTTGTTTTCCAGTGTCAACTCCCCATGGCAGTACAATTGTAACATCTCCAGAAGGAGCTGTCAGCAGTAGCAGTTCCAACACACCAGAAACTCCAACAGGTGGAGGTAGTTCCTTTGCACCTACAAGCACAGATCGTGAAGGAGGAGGCAGTCTTCCTTCTTCTCCATCTCCCTCTCCCTCACCATCCAGTCCTAGTCTTGCCTCCAGCTCTACCACACCTTCCACAACTACCACTACAACCACAGAAGCACCCTTTCCACCTCCTCCCTTGCCTCCTATCACTCCCCGGCCTCCAAAACGACCATATGATGAACGAGGACGCATCTCCTCAGAAGCAGCAGAAAATACTGCTCTAATTATTGGTATTATTGCTGGTGCAATGATAGCTATAATCCTAATAATCCTCATAATACTCAAGTTCAAGAACCGTTCTGAAGGTTCTTACAAGGTAGATGAGAGCAAAAACTATGCCCAAGGTGGCGGAGGAGTGGCAGCAGTTGGAGGAGTTCCTCAGGGTCCTAATGCTGCCCTTCTTGCAGGACAGCATCCTCAAGCCATGAATGGTAATCTGAAGAATGGTAATGGGAAGATTGTTAAGAAACAGAACATAAAGGATATCAAGGAATGGTACGTTTAATGGTGCAGATTTCAAAAATAAATCCTTAATGCAAAAGGCATTTGCTGAAATTCATTATTACTATAAGGAAGAGCTTTCACCACCACTGAACTCACTGGGGAAATGGTCCAGCAAATCTCAAGGAGCCGAATTAGATTTGCAAAATGTATGCAAAGTTGACTTTTTGGCATCTCTTAAGTGATGTGTTAAGTTCCTTTGTGGCATACTGTCAGAAATAGTAAAACAAAAATATGTTTCAATTTTGCTCATTAATACTGGCAGCAGACAGTCTAAAATGAGAAATAATTAGTACAGTGTGTTTAAAATTAAGGATATTAAATATGGAAGTTGAGAAAGAGTTCAGCTGTCTCATATCATGAACGTGTAATTAAAATCATGGCTTCTATGTATAAACAAAAATGAACAAAGTATAAGGGTAGAGGAATGTGCTGCAATTAGTATGCTTATTTTTCAGCAGTTTTAGGTATTCTGCTCTTCACTATCTTTCTATGAAAGTGAATGATTGGAATTTAGGGTTGATGTTGACTAGAATGTGGCATAGTGAACTTGGATATGGAATGTATGTTTACACCCAGAGGGCAGAGAATGCCCACTTTTTCCAATATCGAGAATGATGCAAGTTTTAACACACTGTGGCTGGTATCCCACAACTCATGGAGAACCTCATATCATTACTAGATGTTAACTAATGTTACTATTCTTCATGCTGTGTAAATTACTATTGATATTTATGTCTTTATTTTCTCAGTATTGTGGCACTGAGGATATTAAATATGTTATAAAATTTATATATTTCAAACAGTGTTTCAAAGAAAATGTGCAGAGTATGAGTGTTGTGTGTGTGCATGTACATTTAAAGTGTGACAGAAGAAAGATAAACTCCGAGCCAACCACATAATTGTGTTAAGACTGACAAGGTGAAGCTTTTAAGTTTTTGCTTCACAATTCATATCAAAGGGCCGAGGTGGAACCTTCTTAGCCTTAAAACACATTGTGATATTATGTCAGAAACCTGGTGGAAAATTGTTCTGTTTTATGTGCTAATTTTATGATCTTACAAATTTTTATTGTACAATGGATGCTTCATTTAATTTTGATTTTGCTGTATTGCAAGTATATCTCAGTGCTTTTGAGAAAGATTTGTGCCACATCTATCCTGAAGGAAAGAATTTCTCATACTTTTGGTGCAATACTATACAGGGTAAGAAGTTGGACTATACTTATTTTAAAAGCAAAAGTATTCTGAGGAACAAAATTGTATTCTCTCATAATTTTGGAATTGTTTATAATCTTTTAAAATGATAAAAATCCTAAGTTGCATACAGCTTAATATTAATTCATATTTTTTCAGAAACATGCAGTTTGCTGCACATTCATGTTACAGCAAAAGTATTTTAACCATTTTCTCACAAAATTTGCCAAGAGTATTCCATTAAGTATACCAACATTTCTCCACTTTTTTACATTAATTTCTGTGTGGAAAAAGAGGAACATAAGAAAATGTTGTTACAAGAATGTATTATACCCCTCTGGACTAAAAGGGAGGGCGATTATCATCTGCTAATAACATGTGTTTTGACTGCATGAACATAAATATTTGAATGATTAAATGCTAATTTATGGCCACATGAATTTTTACATAGCATAATATGTTCTCACTTAAAGGAATGTACTCTAACCCCTTGCATATGTGGACATTGCTTCAGTAAGGAAGTCTACAGTGTGTAAATATTAAAACGACTATTATAATTTCAGTTTCTTTGAAAAAATAATTTATATTTTGCTGCCTTTGTTAATATGCATAAGTATACATTAGGACGGCTAAACAAACAATTCTATAGTGATGAGTGTTAATAAAATATCATGAAAATAAAACAATTAACAAATTTTGTCTCTATCAGTTAAGTATACTATAGTAAACCAATGCTTTTGAAAAAAGAATAGAATCGAGGAATTGGGCAAAAAAGTTTTTTAATAAATTTAAAGAAGGAGGAGCAGCTATATTACAAGATGATAATAAAAATCATCAAAGAGCTATTCTAGGTATTAAATTTAATAATTAATAAACTCCGACTTCCTAAACGCTCATATCTCATTCTTTTTCACTGAATATCTTTTGAACAAAAGGTGAGCAGGTTTAAACTTTTCAATTCAGCAGTGAATCCAAATAATTTTTTTCAAAAGAACATGTTTTAGAAGTTTAAATATATAAGTAGTTTTCAACATTTCTTAAAATAATGTGAACTGCATAAAGCTTAAATTTTTCATTCCAGCATGAAAGGCAATGTGTTTATTTCTGTAATACAAAATAGAACTTCCTAGTCCTTCTATGTGAAAATAGTGGTTTTAAATCAAGAACATAATGGCCATAATTACCATAATCATTCCACTTCGACTCTTTGAATATTCACATCCCTTCTTAGCCTGCTTCCTTCTTACCCTGAAATTATTTGTGTAAATGAAGTGAAAAAAAAAGGGTGTATTCAGCTTATTGGAGAAAACGATTTGTTGTTGTCCATGTTGTTATTAATTGTGAAAGCCTCAATCAGTGGAGCATCTCGACCTCTGGGCAGAACATGCCCCATCTATTAACAGCAAAATGAAGGATGTGGTGTGAAATTCTTTATTGTCATGAAGAAAAAGCTTTGTGAATAACTTTGTTAAAAAGAAGAAAATAACCTATTGCTATATTCTTTTTTTAAATGCTCTATAAAATAAACATTTAATGTGTGCAATGAAGCCACATGAATATGCACATTGCATTGTTTTATCGTTCTTGTTATTGTCATTAAATTAAAAGAACAAAAATAAAATGTATAAAACCCATCATCATGAATTATAATAAGTATAGTAGGCATATCCTAACACATGGGAAGTGTATGTTGGTATGACTGCAATATTGTTGCTATCATAGAGGCACATCTGTACAGTGAAAAAAGGGCTCAAATAAAATGGACACAATATTAATGATTGGTTGTACACAAGAAGTATGATTCATACTAGTAATCCTCTTATTTTATTTATACTGCTTTTACAGCTTATCCTTTTTAAGGTCAAAATGAGTAGAGTTTCTCTGTTTTATAGCTTTGTTTTTAGCATCCCTAAATGATACTCACTTAAAGCATTTATGTCATGACTCCTTGGGTCAGCTGCCTTCTGTCTCCTCTTGCCTCATCCTTCCTCCCAGGGATGCCCCACTTAGGGCTTAGGTACAATAAACCACAGGTTTCGGTGCTGAATCCCCACTGCAGTAATCCTAATTCTAAAGCATTTATAGTTTTCTATTGTTCTTATATATCTGATCTTATAAGTTATTTCCTTCTAGAGCCAAAAGGGTAATGGTCGTATCCAGCTCACTTAAAATTCATACAGGTAAATACATGCTGTTTCATTATATTATATTGAATATTAGATATACATAAAATTAAACGCAACTCCCAAACATTATTTTTGAATGCAGCATAAATAAGGATGAACAATGGAAAGTACAGGTCTGTGATGCCGATTTTGATTCCATTTGGGCAATTGCATTAATAAGCTTCAGTTCAACTCAGCTCAAGTTTATTCACCATTTGATTTCTCTACAGAAATATTGGCTTTGTCAAAGAACAATATAAATAAATTGTAAGTACAATAGTCAAATGACATCAATACAGCATATCTTAAATAGTTTTACAGAGTTAACATATAATCAGAGTATATTAGATAAGATAATATGTACAAAGAAAATCTCATAAATTAGTTTTGAGGTATTCTTTCACTGAATAAAAACAACCCTGTGTTAGGAATTCATTTGCTTCTGTTTTACATCTATTAAAACGGTGAGGAGTCCCTTCAATAATTCAATGCCATTATAATATAAACATTTTTCACATAGGGATGTTTTATGATCTGCAATATACCTGTAACTTAAATTTATTTCTTGTATTATATTCGTGAATATCAGCATTTGTGATTTAAATGTTTGTTAACTTTAAGATGGAAAGACTATAAGTAACACTTTCAGATCCTTTCATGGAAATGTTGAAAACAGTGTTGTTGTATAAATTAAATTAATTAGGAGTCGATTAATGACACAAAACAACACTTACTTTTAAATTTTCCCAGAACCAGTTTCTGAGGCCTTCCCTCTATCTTCAGCCGGACATCGACTTGTTCTCATTGGTGTAGCTGGCAATATTTTGTCATCGGTCTCCTCTCCCACAAACAGGCAATCTTTAATAGTTTAGCACACAGACTGGTCAACATCCCTCTCACAGCAGAAGAATACAAAATAGAATACAACAAAATTATTGAAATAGCACAGAAAAATGACTTTCCCAAATCACTAGTAGACAAAAAAGTGAACTTAGCAAAAAAGAAGAAACTACTAAAGGAAACCACAACCCTCTCAGCTACAGAAACTAAAATGATCTTCAAAAAATTCACTTACCATCCATGGGCCTTTGATAAATTCAAAAAAGTCTTCAAAAAACAAAACATTCAACTAGCTCCAGTGAACCATTACTCCTTAAAAAACCTAATTTGCTCAGACATCAAAGATGCCATTCCATCTAACAAAAAATCTGGTATATATCAAATTGAATGCTGTGACTGTAGTCAAATTTATATTGGAAAAACCAAAAGAAATTTAGAAACAAGAACAAAGGAACACTTTAGGAACATAAAATACAAACAATTAGAAAAATCAGCAGTTGCCACGCATTTTTGGGAAAAAAACCACAACATAAATCCAGAACCAAAATTACTAAAACATACAACAGGAAAAGAAGAACTGTCCACATGGGAACAAATCTTTATTTCAAAAAATAGGAACAAAGTATTCAATTTCAACATCCCCCAGAAAGATTTGTTCAGCAAGTTCCTCGAACCGCCATCAGAGGAGACCGTTGACAAAATATTGCCAGCTACACCAATGAGAACAAGTCGATGTCCGGCTGAAGATTGAGGGAAGGCCTCAGAAACTGGTTCCGGGAAAATTTAAAAGTAAGTGTTGTTTTGTGTCATTAATCGACTCCTAATTAATTTAACACTTTCAGAGTTATTAATAATCAATCTGTTTTTGCTGAGCCAATTTACTACATTATCTGCTGTTCTATTAATGTTACTTAAAGTTCTACATGATCTTTACCAGAAATTAAAATGCTAATATCATCCACAAAAAGAGTAAATTTAGCATTAAGTAAGTCATTTTTTGCAGCCTAGTCATTAATGTACAACAAAAATAGGAATGGACCCAGAACTGAAACCATGAACCATGAAGTTTTAATTTCATTTACTATTACAAATTCCATTTTGGTAAGGTGTTTTCTGTGGTTAAGGAATAATTCAAACTGCTTCAATGAATTCCCCTTATCCTATAAGTGTACACATGCAGTTTATGAATTAATATATCCTGATAACCAAATAAAAACATTTGATTGTTCACGAAATAATCCGATGTACTGGTTTCCAGTATCCAGAATTTTATAATTCTTCAATATGTTCTGTAGTGCAAAGTTTGTAGATTTTCCTTTCACACTGAGCTTGTGAAATACGTTATATTTACTTAATGAAATCACCCTATTGTATACTATACCCTTTCAATTGCTTTGGAAAACATGAAAAAATAGAAATAGGCCTATAGCTTTCAAACTCTGATTCAGACATCTTTTTATAAAGATAAACTCTGGGAAAAAGCATCCTCCTTTGGATAAATTGATTATATGAATATGACACAAGAAACATACCTAATGTGAGGAACACTTTTTGAGTAATCATTATGAAAATTTACCAAATCCATAGATCTTCGTGGGTTTCATGCTTTTAATTATGGAAAGTATTTCCTGTTCAGTTGTTAATGAAAAATATTGATTAAATCAGTAGAAAAATATTTATTAAATTCATGAACTGCCATTTGAGAATGTGACACCAAGCTATAATTTACATTAAACTAAAATCTCTATCTTTAATATTTTGATCCTTAATATCCACTTAATAATATTTCATATAGTTTTAGATTTGTCTATGGAGTTACTAGATTTACACTGTAAATTTTTACAACTGTTTGAATTCCTATTGGACATAATTTTCTTTAGTTAATTCACTTAGAAAGCATAACTTTTCACTGACACTAGAATAGCCTTAGTGACTCAGTTAGCTATATACATAATATATTAAAGCCAGGGATGGTTGGTTCATCATAAGGGCGCAAAGGCGTGCGCCGCCCTAAATGAACCATGGCCTTTCTACAAGTAAGGACAGTTTATTTTTAAAATATGAGAAAGCTTAATAAGGTGGTAAAAGTGATGTCTTCATATCTATAGTATATGGCTCAGCGCAGTATCTTAGCCCCCGCCTGCTGCATTTCCACGTAACAAAAGGCATGCAGCTCTGAACGTGCTGAGGGAGTGGGAGAAGGACTTTGCATGTGCTCATCCGACGCAGTTCTGTTCATGCCTAGAGCAGCTTTGTGGAGTTAGGAACATTAAGAGAGTGTTACAGGTGGCATTATAAAATCCAGTGACTAAAGAATAATGGATAACTCTGTAAAATCACTAATGAAAGTGCAATTTTCAAGGTTGACTCAAAGAAAAAGTACAATTGAAACCTTTCTAATGCCCGAATTCTTAATGGGAAC
>CM060947.1:100729210-101109210 GCA_030765055.1 Mantis religiosa | reverse complement strand
CCTGGAAAACAGCTTCGGAAACCACCGCTTAGCCGCAGCTTACCGCAGCCAATTGAAGTGAACGTCACAGCAGTCAAGGGAGACGCTGCAGAGTTCGATCTGGCAATTAAGCAGCTGCCCAGCAGCGCCTTAGTCAACCTTCCACCAGAGTTCGTATCCCGGGAAGCCGCCTACACCTTCGTTGACGGGGTACGAGACACCGAGATTCGTCAGCGCCTAGTGCTCGGCGACTACAAGACCATTCACGAGGTGCTAACGGCGTTGTCGTATTTAGGAAGTTTGACGCGCGCAGATGTTGTGTCACGTCCTGATGCGTCGGCCTTCAAGTCCTTCAATCTCCTGCCGACGATGTTCTCTACCATGGCGTTCAGGGAGTTAGTGTTGGTGTTGGCCTTTCCTTCTAGGTTGTTAACACGGCTCGCCAGGTCTTCGAGGGATTTGGAGCTCTAGGTTGTTAACGCGCTCGTCCACTAGATTGATCAGCTTCGCGACGTTATTCCTCACGCGGTCAACTGCTTTACAAATTTTGTGGTGAGGGCTCCGTTCGCCGCTTTCATTTCCGTGGTCAATTGGGTCATCTTCGCAGTCATCGTCGCGGTCAGGTTGTTTGCAGCTTCCGTCTTCGCAGCGAGGATGTCATTAGCCGTCTTCATTTCTTTCAGTTCCGCGGCTAGGTTGTTATTTGTGGTCTCCAACTTCGCGGCCAGGTTGCTATTTGTCGCTTCTGTTTTCGCAGCGAGGTTGTAATTCGCTGTTCTTCTTTGTGTATTTTTAAGGAAATCCGTTGAAGGCTGGATGGTTCAACTTATTGAGAGAAATTCCTGGTTGTATAAACGCTACACACAAGTCGGTGTAGATTTCCTTAACATTTTGGCTTTTTGAAGAATTCTCTTAAAATGCATTTCGTAACAGAGGCTGCCACAATTTGTTTGCCTAAAGTCTTGTACATTTGATACTTTGAGAGGAAAATCTGCTGTTTGATGCGATCTCGATAGTGTTTTTCATTTAACGAAATTCCTGAATCGCAAATAGTACCTGCATCGAATAACAGTTCCATCGGTGTCTTATGAAATCTTTTTTGAGTTCCTGAACCAGAACAATAAGTCAAGCTCTGTACACCTTGGTCATGGTAAAATATAGTAATACGCTCAACCCTTGCAGTAGCAGAATTACGTAACATACATAAATATAATGCTCAAGGTTGTTGACCACAAACAAAAGAGTTCACTTTCAAAACACAGCTGTACGTGGACGATTCTCAACTTCCAATTCGACTGACTCCTCAACTAACTGCGGCTTCCTTTTACACGACCATTTATGATTCCAGACGGTTGTAGAATGTTCTCTATCAATCAAATGTCACTGGAATTTTCCAGTTATCTACCTTTATCTGGTTCGGCAGCCCTTTATCTCCGCGCTGCCCTATCTGCTCCTTTGTGTGCGTCAGCCGCCAGTCGCACAATGGGTTCGTGACACTGCACCCTCCTCAAGGCTGCTCGTCCCGAACAGCACCATCGTAGCGGACCAGGCGATCCAGGTGTACAACTAACATTTTCCCTCGGTGCACCTTCTGGATGAGGTAGACCACGTCGTTAATCCTCTTTACCACCCGGCACGGTGCTTGCCAAGGTTGTTGAAGTTTTGGGCAGCGACTCTTGGTCCGGGTAGGACGGTACAACCAGACCAGGTCACCTTGCTGGAACCCTCTGTTGGCTTGCCTTTCGTATCGGGTGTTCATGCGGTCGCTCGCCTTCTGGAAGTTCTGACGAGCCATCTCATGCATGTCGTAGAGATGGTCCACCAGGTTCTCTACATAATCCGTTGCTGGCTGTTTTACTTGCGGGGGGCTCCCAAAAGCCAGGTCACAAGCGAGAGGTAAATCTCGGCCGAACATTAAGCTGGCTGGCTTCATCCCAGTGGTGTCGTGTGTTGACAAGCGGTAGGCCAGCAAGAACGGTGGCACCTTGAAGTCCCAATCTCGCTAATGGCTAGCTAGGTCTTCCTCAGGTGTACTTCTAAGGTTTTGATGTATCTCTCCACCATAGCACTCGTGGTATCTCTGACGTTACTAGAGGAACCTCGGACCGAACATTCGAGCTCCTTCCTGATTGGGAGCTGTTCGGATTGGGTTGGACTCGAGGGGGCAGTGGTTCCCGATACCCATGGGAGATCGGCTACATCTCCGGGCGCGGTTGAAGGAAACCATATATTCCCGCGTACTAGCCAGCATAGCTAGTAGAAGGTGTGCTAGATCACCAGCATTAAAGTATTCTAGCATTTAACTATATTAAAATAGCTACTAAATGTATAAAATGTAATGTTATAATCAAGGTTGGGATTTTTAGGTGCACACCTTTATTCTTAGGGTAAATGTAAGCTCTTCGGAAAGATATCACAGTGTGAAGTTTTGTTTCCAGTTGCCAAAAGAGGCATTATTTCAATTGGGTACCTTTATCCCCTTTTTTCCAACCATGCCCATAATCACCCTTTTCCCCTTTTTTTTCTTTTAGGTTTCCTTTCATTTTACTCTATATTATTTTAATCAATATAAAATATTTAGCTTTTAATGAACATCTCAACTTGCTGTGAACATGTGAAGATTAAGCGTAACTCTTTGAGTAAACACTGCGCGGGAGTTGAAAGTAAAACTACAATAATGGAAAATAATTGTGGGCGATATTAATGCTCTTTCTCCTGTTTTGCCGCTATAAAGCAGGCCGCAATAATGCAACTGACAATGACTCATTGTATATCACTCTATCCTTTTAATTTCACCAGAATCAGTAGCCTACTGTTCGTGAACGTGAGTTTATTACTGTGACAAGCGTCATCTATTCCATTGTCACGTAGAGAAAGCAGTAACCATAAAACGTAGTTCTAGCAGTGGCGGCTGGTGGATTGAATTATTCGTGGTGCACAAATGAAAAATAAAATAGAGTAGTAGTGACTCACCTATGTATACAGAAACTCTGCTCTCCTCTCCTTGGACCTGGAGAATCTATCGATAACTTTTGCGTTGAAGTCGCTGATCTTCATAACAAACTCCCTCTCAATTGAAAGCATTGTTAAATGCTGACAATCTGTCCTGTGACATTGTGATCCTAAGAAAAGTTTTTACTCTTTTTAAAGTTGAGAAACAGCGTTCTCCTTCAGCGGTAAACATTGGCATAGTTAACAACACTCGCGAGTTTGACATATTCGCTGATAGTAGCACATAAATTGTTTTCCTTAATGAAGTCCATCAAGTAAAAAGCGCCGGACGTTCCACGAAATTCTTCTTGACTGTAAATTACAGTCAGTTCTGTACGAATTTTAGTTCCAATGCTAAAAGGATAGAACTATATTGTTTCTCTAAGGGAATCCTCTGGAAATGTCTTATCATGTCGGAGAAATTTTCTTGATGAAATAAAGTCGAGGCTACCAGATGCCCCGTGAAGCTAAATCTGTCCTTTGCTTCTCTAAGAATAATGCCACAGACTTCAAGAGCTTCTCTTCTTTTCACATAATGATCTATTCTTCTCCTCTTAATTCCAGTTTCTTCGCGTTCTTCAATATCCACGTTATTTCTTACCTTTTGCACTTCCCTTTCAAATGCGTTTAGCTGGGCAAAGGCAAATATTGCATTGCAGTCTCGTTTCTGCAGCTGATTGTACAAAATGTCCACATGGGGCATGATCTTGTGAAAGAAAGACAGCCAGAATACAAAATTATCATCTTTGAAAGTGACCATAAACCCAGAAGCCTGAACAAGTGTGGTGTTGTTGTTTAACAGAGCTCTCATCTGAATGACCTCCATGTATTTAATTAAATTCTCCCTGTGTTCGAAAATGGTATTGACGGTCCGTGGATGAAAATTCCATCGTGTCGGAACAGAACGTGGCAATCGTTTCTGCACAACTTCATCAAGCACAGCTGTTCTTTGAGGAGAATTTGAAAAAAAAATGTGCATATTCCTTGTCAACTGGCAAAAAATATCTTCACACTGGTGTTTACTGGGGCTGCATTCAGCATTACTAAAGTAAGTTTATGTGCATGGCAGTGTATCTGAGGCACAAGGAGGCTTCTCTTTCACAATTACCTGAACACCCTATTTCCTACCTCCCATGACGGATGCACCATCATAGGTCTGTGCTATAAGGTTATTAGGGCACCCTGATAGTTGCAGATCAAGTTCAGATTTAATGACTGTGGCAAGAGAGTCTCCATCGTGACCATCAGGTCGAACAAAACTCCAAAATCGTTCTACGGGTTTGTGCTTCACAAGATATCTGTAGATAATAATCATCTGATACACTGAAGAAACATCATTGGTTTCATCTGCTATGACAGCAAGGAATTCTGCATCCTTAATCTCCTTCATTATTTCCGCTTGGCATACCTCTAACATACACCGAAGAATTTCGTTTTGTATAGTTTTTGAAGTGCCTTTAAAATAGTTGCTCTTTCCATATGGCCCTTCAGGACACTATCGAGATCAGCGCTGAAATCTACTAGGACTCGAAAGATACCAGAGTTTTGTGATATATCAGATCCATCATGACCTCTCAAAGCCAGCTCAAATGAGCAGCAAAACCGTATACAGTTTATTATGATATTTAGGACGTCTATTCTGCGTAACTTTATCGTTATGCAGCTGTATGTTCCTTCTGTCCATTTGTGCAGCAATATTAATATTGCCATTGATTGCTAAACTTAATACATTTTTATATGAGACGAAGAGGACTCATGCTTTTTGACACGGTCGTGCATGTGTTGTATATCTTTCATTCTTTGCTTCACCCAGGAATCATCTCCTCCAAAGAGTAGGCATGGGAAACAGTATAAAGAGTTATTAACTTCACATCCACATAACCAGTCGTGCTTCTTGTACATGTCAGGGTTGAATGTCGTATTGAATGTTCTAGCTTTTGACTTAATCGTTTGAGTTATAGAAATGTTTGGCGTGAGCCTAACCATTCGTTTCACTTCAGATTTTTCTTCAGCACTCCGTTGCGAAAAGGGCTTTTCCAGTAAAGATTGCACGGTATTCAGTCTAACAGAATTTTAAAACCGTACAAAAGCATCACCTCACAATAAACACTATAAATAAAATGTTAGATTACACAGTTTAACCTTAATCAAAGCTTTCTCAAAGCTCTGCGAGCACGAAACCACACTACAGAACAAGCAGACACACATAAGCTAAGACTGAATGTCACGCTATAGCCGTTGCTAAGAGTAGGAGGAGCTAGATTTATAAGTCTCCATTTAAGCAATGCATAAGTAGCCACTCCCATCTCTTCACCTTCCCTCAACCCCCTCAGAGAACATACATTTGGGCGAAATCGGAGGTTAACACTTCGCTGCAAACATGGCGGCTCCTACAGCTAACCTCTGTTTATTTCGACTACTGTGGTCATGGACAGCTACAGACGATAAGCGTAATTCAAACATGTTTGTATGTAAAACAATGCAAACAAGTACAGCTTTTAATGTGCAAAATGCACCTGTTGTACATTCAAAATCAGTGGGTGTAGCCCAAACCTGCAACCTAATGGAGGAACTGCCCCTGAGTTCTAGGAATTGACTCTGAGATCTGCTCAAAGCTACTAAAAATCGCTGAGACTGCAGTTCCAGCATGAATGAGAACATTCTGGTAATTGCCGCGGTGTTATATAAGCGTACAGACAGCATGTGCGTGAGTTGTGGAACGGTCAAATTGAGTTAGCAAGTCAAATGGTGTTAGTGTTTGTTGCATTACTAAACGAGCGTATTACTATATTTTACCATGAACAGGGTGTCCAGAGCTCGACTTATTATTCTGGTTTAGGAACTCAAAAAACATTTCATAAGACACCGATGGAACTGTTATTCGATGCAGGTTTTACTTGCGATTTAGGCATTTCGTTAGATGAAAAACACCAGCGAGATCGCATCAAACAGCAGACTTTCCACTCAAAGTATCAATTGTACAAGACTTCAGGCAAACAAATTGTGGCAGCCTCTGTTACGAAGCGCATTTGAACAGAATTCTTCAAAAAGCCAAAATGTTAAGGAAATCTACATTGAGTTGTGTGTATCTTTTACACAACCAGGCATTTCTCTCAATAAGTTGAATCATCCAGCCTTCAACGGATTTGGCCGCGCCGTGGCTCAGTGGTTAGACCGCTTGGCTCTCACCAAGGCGGCCCGAGTTCGATCCCAGGCGACCGCAAAGTGAAATTTGTTGTGGACAACGTGGCGCTGGGGCGGGTTTACTCCAGGACCTCCGGTTTCCCCCGCCATCTCATTCCACCGGTACTCCATCTTCATCTCATGTATCATCATTGTCACCGACTGCGGTGCCGTATATAGTAAAATCGGGCATTATACACTACACATTTCATTACATTTTCAACGGATTTCTTTAAAAATACACAAACATGTCAATGCCGAATGACAGTACTTTCAGAAAAAACTACCTAGAGCCTCTTTGCCAAAAATCCATACAAAGAATCAATAAGAAAATTCTGATTATGACGTGGAAATCATTGTGGATGAAACCATAGACTCAATGAAACGATATATTTTGAACATTATAGTTTTTCCCTCAACAGGGGAGAAAGTTAAGCCCATGTTGTTAAAAATATGTGAGCTGCAGAAAGCCAAAGCCAGTACAGAAATGCAATCAATTCTGAACTTCTGTCAAAAACTCTGGCCTGTTGGTATCAAGTTTGGGAAACTTCTACTTGTGGTTACGGACCAGGCTACATACATGGTTTCAGATGTTAACCAATTGAAACCTTTATTTCCTAAGTTGAAGCATGTGACATACTTGGTTAATACCCTGCACAGGCTTTGTAAATCCATAGGGAACAAATACAAGTCGCAAATCAGTTCATTCTGCCGAAAACTCCGAATCATGTTGTCTACAAGAAAACCTACCCCTTCCAAATTTCCCGGTCATTACTCACTGGGTATCTTGGCACTGATGTATCAAATAAATCTCAAATATCAATTGTTCTTCGTTACACCACATCAGAGGGACGGGTTTTGTGACGTCAATAGTGACCACGCAGCAGTTACTTTGTCCAAGCATTTGTTCGAACTCGTGGAGGAATTCAAATCTGACGCGAAACTAATAGCACAAACATATTATGGTGGTGCAGCCGTGATGGCTGGAGAGCATAACGGTTTACAGACAGTTGTTAGAGGGAAATGCGAATAAGCGTTATTTGTACATTGTTATGCCCACAATCTTAATTTAGTTTTGCAGTAATCAACCAGTCAGATAAAGAAGTGTAGAGTATTTTATCAGTGTCAGGACTGTCTAAATGTTTTTTAAAAATTGCCACGAGATGAAACTGCAAAAACGGAATGTTTGATTTCATTTTCTCCTTGAAGGCTGAACTTTCTCTCCTTTTTAAACTAATGGCAGAAGATGAGGATGAATGGGATACTGAAACAAGAGCTTGTGCATCGGGCTCCTATCAGAATCTCCTAGGCTTTAATTTTAAATTCTTACTTTTGGTGTTTTCACTTGTACTTCCTAGGTCTGATTCTTTGTTTAACATTCTTCAGAAAAAGATGTTTGAAACTGCTTCAGCAAACATACGATCAATGACTTCAAAAAACAGTATGAAAGATCATCGTAAAAATCTTGACGAATTAATTTGTTCAAGAATAGAATCAAAATTGCTACGAAACACCAATACCTTCAAAGTACTCGAGACTGGATAAAGGACAAAATGACACGAATCCATGTATCGACGAATATTTTATGAGATCATAGATACAAACAATACTTGTCCAAATAACTAGCAAATTCTCTGATATAGACCAACTACAGTTCCTATCATTTTAGGCAGCGCTTCATACGCGGCATTTCCCAGAGACTGTGTTTAGGAATTTCCCTACTTATAGTGGGCAGTACTTTAACATAATACGATTAAGAAATGAACTCTGTTATTTATACTTTTCCCCTGAATTTCGAAACAAAGCTGTCTGGGAAGTTCACCAACAGCTGCATGTTATAGCATTCTAAAGAAGCTTTGCCATAAGTATATGAACTTCATGAATTAAATTTGACTATTCCTGCCACCAGTGCATCAGCATAACGATCTTTTACAGCACTCCGCAAAATACACACTTATCTAAGAAACACCAAAACTCAAAATGGACATTTATCTCTGCCCTTGTTATCAGCGGAAAAGGGATTGATTAATTAATTTGAAAAGCAACAGCAAGCAACATTTGAAAAAAACTGTTATTTATGGTTTTTTCGTTTTTTCGGGGGGAGAGAGAAGAATCCGCTCATTGAACTGAAATAAAAATAGACGCTGTAAATTGGGAGATTGTAAATACATTTTAGATAAGATATGTCGGTATGTTATTCAGTTGCATACAACCTATATAATGTTTAACTGGAAATCCTCGGAATGTGTGACTTCACATCCCAGTTTAAGACTAAAGCAACTGGCCACACTTATGTCGAAGTCATGCCACTATGTTAATGTAACCTCAAATTCAGAATTAATGAAAACATAGATTCAGCACAATTTAATTGTTTAGATTGCCATCAGGTTTGTATTGTAAATGTCAAACGCAATTTAGTAACCAGAATGAACGATCATTTTCGAAATATTGGGTATAAACAAATTGATCATTTGGCTCTAGCAGATCATTTTAAGTAAATTATGCATAAAATAAATCCAAAAGTTAAATTATTAAAACAATTAAATGGTCCGATAAATTTAATGGTTCGGGAAAAAATATACATTTTAAACAATAGAATTCGCGTACTGAAATTTGGTATACCCACAATCCATTCCATCTGTAAATTTATTCCATTTTCAGAGTTAGGTAGTACGGGTAGTACTGGCAGTAATGTAGTGACCTCTGGTGACAGTAACATTGAGAACAACGAGATTGTATAACTGATGATGTAAATAAAGGTTTCGCGATATATTTTTTTTTAATTTACATCGATTTCTTTAAAGATAAGTGAAGTTTTTGTTACAAATAATTATGTTTGTGTAATATAGATTTAGCAAATATAACTTGAGTATAACTTTAAGCTTAATATACAGATAATTTGCACTTTAATTTTAACATAAACTTAGCGTAAGCATATATCTTGTGTTAATTTCAAGTTATATTAACATTTAACGTTAAAAAGAACTTCAATGGTATGAGCAATTACATAACATAAATTTGGTTCGCCTTTGACGGCCAAAACGGAACGACCAGCAGTTGCCGCAGCTACGCCGGTAATTCTCTCCACCAGAGAGTGCGGAATTCTCTATTTAAATTAACAAGTACATTGATATAGGTATGCATTTAAGCTGACGACATGACAATAACATCCATATCGAGGACATCAGTATAGACTACAATGAATGAATTGGCAGAATGCGCTGACACAAAAATAGCAATGACTTTCAGAAAGAAGACCAGTACGCCACAGCAGATATATACTTAACAGAGAATGGAGTAAACGGAGACAGAGAACAAATTGAGTTCGATCACGACTGATGGGAGCACGAGTGAAAAGGAGAGACGTAGAGCAGGGCCAGACTGTCATTAAGAGCAAGAGGAGCCGGTCTCAACGATAATATCACGCAATTAATTAACGTTTTTTAATTTTAAAATAATTACTATATATTTTATTCAATTACAATAATCATTGCAAACAATTTATTACACTACGATTCTTAATGATTACCGAAGCAATGTTGTACACGACAAATTCTCCGGCCTCCCATTAGTCGCGAAGGGCTGCATTTTACGGGCCCGCGGTCACTCTTCACTTCTTTGCCAGTCACGTGTCTATACCTTCCTCACTCCCAAACTCTCCTCTTCGTACATCGCTCACAACATTTGGGGGCCAGCTGTTTGCGGTCCAATGCGTTAAGTTTAGCATTCATGTGATTGTTGTTAGAATCTTAAATGTTTGGTTGACAAAGTAGTGTAGCTTTAAAATGAGTAGAGAGGATTATTTATTGAAATGTCCCTTTCATTCATAAAGGTTGAAGAAAACTGGAAGTTAAATGATTAGGTGCACATCAACCGAATAATTTTAGATTTATGCAACAAGGAGGGAAAAAAAACATGGGTAGAAGAGGCTTGTACTCCACGCTTAACAGCACAAAGGAGTTAGAGAAAGAAGAAGGAGGAGGAAAAAAACAGAGGACTTTCCATAATAGTTTACAAAAAGCCATACTTTACATTATTTTGGATCAGTTGTGTCTGAAATTGGTGAGAAAATAGAAGATTGATGATAACTTTGCCTTTCCCTCATGATAGCGACCAAATTACGGTTTTGGAGTGAACCTGGACTCAGATACCAAAGAAGTGTGTGCCATAGTGTTCAACCAAATGAAAGGACGACTCCAACAGTAACATTTTTCAATACTTTAAGGATTATTGATCCAAAGAAATTGATTCTGTACATTCAGAGAAAATTTCCCTACTGACTCTGTGAGAAAATTTACATGAAATTACAATCCCATGATCTCCTACAAAAAAGTTAAAACAGGAAGTGTCAGTGATTTACCATAATGATACATTCAGAAGTATCCTTACAGTCAGTGAGTTCTCGTTTTCATAAAAATTACTTTTAGAGAGTGTTTTTGAAGTGCACAAAACGCTGCAAATTGTACTAACTGGAGCTTCAACAGCAGTGACAGAGAGAAGTTTCCGTACATTGAAAAGAAGTAAGTCATCCCTTAGGAACATTATGGGCCCAGATAGGCTTAATTTATTGGCTGTTTGTTTCATTCACAAAGAGGAATTTTGTGAAACTCTAACTTCAAAAACAGTGTAACTGAAATGTTTGCTGCCTAGAAGAATAAAATGCTCAGCTCGAGTACAAGTAACACTTCATTAGTTCCATTTTATCTTTTATTATTAGATATCTAATTGATGTTTAAAAATGTTTAATGTATCTACACATTGCTGCCATTGTACTGTTTTTTCGGTGTAATTAAAGGTGACCTGTTTTAAAAGGTATAACATCAGTTCTACCTTCATTACAAGCATCTTTACATCTGGCCCCGCTAAAAAAATGCTCACTGGCCGCTACTAGCATAGAGACACTATGAAGTCTTATTTGTAGGTTCTGGTTATTGGGAAATCTTTGAAATCTAAGACTTGAAGCTTTCGTGGCGAGCGTTATTGATTAAGACTTCACGGGTGATCAGCCGCGTCGAATTTAAGAACTGATCAGAAACTGATGAAGGCCATAGAATGTAAAATGACCGAAAGCTCGATCTTCTTAAATTTGACGCGTGAAGCCTTAATCAAACTTTGAAATCGTTCCACTCTCTAGTATACAAGTAGCATTAAGCGTATGAATATGAAGCATGCTCTGTATGACATTAATATCGTCGATTTATTAAATCCAGATCACTTAAATATCAACAGTTTCGAAAATAACTGTAAACCTAGGAGTAGAACAAAATCTGATGTCCCAAAGAATTAGGTATATTAGTAGTTTTATTATAGGTAATCATATTTTAGCAGCTTTATGTATATACTTATTAATTGTACGTAATTATACTTATATGCTTATTAGTGATATGCTTATTAGTGATATGCTTAATTATTAATTAGTTAACTTACATTTATTTATACAGGTACAAATGTTATGAAACTCGAAGGTGAACGTTTGTAGGACAATTTAGTACATGTGAAGGATTTCTCAGAGCACTTAAATAAGCTAAATATAAGTGTGCAAGATCATAATCGCTGACATGTATGATAAGTTCAGAGCATTAGATCATAACTTGTCATGATCGAGCTATGGGATTCATTAGGTTTAGGGAGAGATAGATCCACTATTTTGTACATCTGCAGCCTCAATAAATATTGGTTTAGAAGAGATACATAAATAGATTAATTTTGTGACTAAATGACAACACGAAGCTACACTAAACTCATTATATTTGTTAACAAACGAGCACAGCACTAACTCACACTTATTTTCACTTCTACAAAAACACTTAGTAAAAACGCCAGTGTCAATTATATTTTATACCTGTAATGCAAACAGCAGCTACTGCTTCTCAAAAATTTTCGATTCTCACTGTTCTCCGACTTAAACACTCACTTTAACTGGTGACAGTAACGTCGGGCAGTGAGAGGGAGCGGAACTAAACTATGAAAAGTCGCGCTTTTAAACACTCACGTTGCCGGTAACTATTACTGCCATATTGTTCATGCCTGCCCAAGGTTTGTTTCAAATAATCTTGCCCGCTAAAATGTATCTCTTCGAGTGCTACTTAGGCGGCACCATGACTGAGTGATTTTACCGCTTGGCTCTCACCAATGCGACCCGGGTTCAACCGCAAAGTGAAATTTGTGGGGCGAGATTTCTGCGGAAAATCCGATTTCCCCCACCAACTCATCCAACCGGTGCTCCATCTTCATCACATGTATCCTCAGTGTCACCGCCTGCACATTTCATTTCGTGTGCTACTCTTTTCCCCTTTACCCTAATTGGCTATTGATTTCGGCGGCGTAGGCCGTATTATTTATTTTTATTTTATTTAATCCTCCAACGCAAATTAAGTTTGCGTAAATTAGATTTAAAATTTATATTTATATCTAAATTTAAATTTCTCTATTTATATTTCTAATTACGAATTCCAATCCCAATATCCTACCTCCAAGTTTAGTAATATCAACTGAAGCAAATAGGTTATTCATGAATATAATCACGGGCTCATGTGCCGAAAACTTGCTAAATTTGTTATCAAATTTTCGAGATACTGGGCAAAATATGAAACATCATATCCGCCGACATTTGTGGTTTGCGTACCACATTTTCAAAGCTGGAAGGTGTGATACGAATTTATTTTTAAATGTGCAATCCACATGTTCAGTTTCCTCCAAAAAGCATTTACATACTTACCAGCATCGTGGCTGAAATATAGCGATTTTTCCCTTGCAACAGGAGGTTCAGTTCAATTAATTTGGAGGTGTTCTCTGCCAAGAAGTCTAAAGCTAGAAGCCTTTGTATCCCATCAAATTCTTCACAATATTGTCCAGAAGATGATTTCAGAAAATCTCTTATCTCATCCAGAAGATTGAGAAATTGATTAAGACTTCACAGGTGATCAGCCACGTCAAATTTATAAAAGTCGAGCTTTCGGCAATCGTGTACTCCATGGCCTTCTTCAGGAAGTCGGTGGGTGGAGCTCCCCTGTCCTGGCGAGTGACCGAGTGACAATATTTGATTGGCTCGGTTGGCGAGGAACACACCTATCAGCAGCTCTGGTGTTATCTGCGCGGTCCGCAACTTGAAACGAATGATTGGCGCTCGTTTTGTTTTCTGCACGGTTTGTCACTTCATCTATAAATTTGCCGTGGCTGATAATCAATAACGGGGTCGATTTTGGGATGTTGGATGTTAGCAAGAGCAGAAGTGCCCAACCACCCTCCTGAAGGCGAGAAGAAGGGATCAGAGTCAGCGTGGGCAGCGTTCACTCTCTTCAGAGGCCACCACCGTTCGAGCTTCCACTCATCCGGCCATCGACCATTCGGTTTCCGCAAAATCCATCAGTGAACTAACTATTGCATAGAACATGGATAATTTCCTAATGAGCTGACCGCTCCCTACTTTGCGGGCTCGGCGCTCTAACAGGTTGTCTCCGTGTTTCCCTTTTTAGGCACTTGCTGGCGCTGGCGTGCTTGAGCCGAGCTTTGCTATTGAGTGACTCGGTACCCTTGAGTTAGTTCGGCCTAAGGGCTTTCCGGCGTCAGGTGGTGAGTGGTGCTCTTCTACTATGATATAATTTTTGTACCAATGTGCCTCTTATTTCTGGCCTAGGGCCTGCGCTCATAAATTCAGAACTGTTGGGAATTTAATATCCGAGGGACTAAACTCCTGGTTAAAGAAGGGATAAAGATATATATTTATATCAGCCTGTATGTCATGATGGTATTAAGTAAGTAATACTTAGAACACATCCAGAAATATTTAGTTGGGCATTTCTGAAAGGGGCACTCCTTCTCCTAGTGTTTGGTGTTGCCGCACCCTTTCTAATTTTCTCCATCGGTACCTAGTTATCTACCTGTCTTCCTGTTTAATACGTATAAGTTTGCACCTTTCCCTCTGAAGAATATCGGCGCACAAACCACTGGAAGGCTGCCAAAGTGCTTCATTTTCTAAAGAAAAACAAAACCAGTTATTCTCGGGAGCTATAGACCCATCAGTCTCCTAAACACCTCTAGCAAGGTGCTGTAAAAATTATTCTTAAAAGAATCAATTTCTTCTAAAACAAGCATAACATCCTTTTTGATGAACATTTTGGATTCCGTGCCAAACATTCCACAACCCTACAGCTCCTCCGCAAAACCGAACACATCACATATGATTCCAATATTAAATGATCCATGGCACTGTCTTATTAAACATGGAAAGCCCCTTTGATAAAGTATGGTGTTCTGATCTCTTACGTTAACTTCAAACCATTAACTACGGAACACCTTAATCAAAATTATATCCAATTATCTCAATGACCGATAACCTTTTGTTGTTAATTCAGCCAATTCTTGCATTCTTACGGTCCAGGCAAGTGTGCCTCAGGGCAGTCTGCTTGGGCCTACCGTATTTAACATCTACATAAATGACATTCCTAAGTACCGGCACACCTCCCTATACTTATATGTCATCCTCACACACAAATCACAACCGTTTGATACGACAGCTAGGTACATATAACACTAATGACCTCAAACACAAACGCCCACTTCATATATTTGATCGACTCACTATTGACGACAATCCTGCCATTGAGGTTGCTGTATACTTATATCGCCTTACTGGCAATATCATGGCATAATTCTTACTTTGCCCACAGACACATCTCTGACAAAATATCACCTTAGGTCCGTGGGTAGCTGATCATGAGTTAACTGCTCCACCACTAAAGGATATGCCAATTTGAAGGCAACTTCTTGGTTTGATTGCTCTAGATGTACCATCACAACTGTAAGTACACAGTTCAAGGTAAGCAGTAGCAAAACCCTCCTTCACCAAAGCATTCCTAACTTCTGACTTCACCCGCAAAATATGTCTTTTTGTCCGTCCCTTACCTATCCGTAAGTAACAATATACTGTGTGTTTGTCTAGCCCGTAAATCACTATTATTTGCATGACCTTGGCTGTCTGTCAGTCTCTCCACTTCATCTATCACCCAGACTTCCCCATGATGCTGCTCAGACTTATGTATGGTCAGTACTCGGGTTACATCACACTCACTGCGTGCCTTCTACAAGCAGTCATCATGTCCGTCTGTACTTTCCTGGGTGCTCAGCGGTACCCGGCTAAATTACGTAAGCACTTCTTTCAAATATCCCCTATCCATGCAAGTGTTAGATTACACTAGTTCAGAATGTACATGAGACCATTAAGATCCAAGGATGATCGTCAACAGGGGTAGCGCCCGTGGGGCCGCCTTTTGAATTTTTATACAACAATAAAAATAATTTTAAAAGAATTTTTATTTTTTATTTTAAAGAATAATCATACTACTCGCCATGAAAGCTTTAAGTCATACAGACTGCAGAACTGTTCCAGAGTTTTTCCCCTACTAAGTCACTTTACACCTGTTTACACCTGCTTACCTGCATCATGTCACCATGCTCAGAATTTTCCATATTCAAAAGATTTCTGAACATTTAGTGACATGTGGAAGATAACCCGATGTGATATACTACACGAATAACAATTTTCATACTTTGGTCGAAAACGACTTTCGTACATCAAATTTCCTGGTAGAAATACAATGATAAGAAAGAGATTTTGAAAATGAATAATCTTTAGTACAAAAGAACAAGAAATATATTATATTCTGTCTAGTCATTTAAGGCTTTGTTATACAACAAGCTTACAGAGTGGAATATTACTACTCTTCGCAAATTTTAGGGCTGCATTCAATACATTGCCTCGCCTAGTATTCATGAAATGGCCGCACTTTTACAGATTCCTCTTTAACTATAAAGTCATGAAAGACCATGATAATAAGTAAACACAACCGCTAATATTAGAAATATCAGTGATTTCATCAAACAGAAGCGAAAAGTATTCATGCGTTTGCAGGTCCTGATGTAATTGAGATTCTAAATTTTTAGAACTCTCTTCAACGCGTCTAGCAAATAGTTTGATGAGACGATTGAAGTTATTTTAAAGAAATAAGTTCAGACTTCTCTTTGTGAGCTTCAAACACAGATTCCGTGGCAATGATCATTGCATCCTCCATTACTGAAACGTATTCTTTCCTTTGCTCTAAAACATAACAGAGGTCATTGTCGCGTTACTATTTTGCTGAAATGGCTTGTAAATACTTTGCTGTAATATTAATTTACTTTTTAATTTTTATTAATCTTACGTTTTCGTAATTGGGAATCAACAAGAAATTTATTATTGTGTGATCTGTAGAAAGCTGACGTTCTAGGTATATTATTTTCTTAGGAAAAGGACATTATTGCGGCTTAATAAACGCACAGTTTTCCTCTGAGTTTCACAATACAATACTGCTCCACCCAATGACTGTTAAATATGGTGTAAATCACTGTCAAAACTCTTTGTCATATTATATTAAGGGCATCCATACAACACAAGACAATTAAGCCGTTGAGGACTTTAACAAAAGAGCGTGCGCGCTGACTCTCTTAACAGGGGCAACGCCTGGGATTATTTATATCACGCATTCATCTATCAATATTTTAATCATAGATAGATAGTTTTATTCACTTTAGGAATATACAATATTCATGGTTTCGTCAAATTTGTATCCATAAGAATAATACATTTCTTATGAGTAATACAATTATGAATAATACAATAGTAATTAAATAATACAATAGTAGTTAAATAATACAATAGTGATTAAAGTAATGCAGTAGTAATTAAGAGAATAATAATACAAATAGTAATTAGAAATAATGCAACTTAGGTCACATAATAGTTTAATGTATTACATTTTTAAGAACTAGGCTGTAAGAGACATAATTTTTACCAAAAATCAATATTTACTTTATTATTAAATTTTACTTCTTAGAAACTCATCTGTTGTCTGTGACATTACTTTTAGTAGGATATTTTTACAGCTTTTCTGAATATTACAAGTATCACCTCCGAAGTTGCACAGGTATTTATTCACAAACATCATTTTAGGAAGCATTGATATGTTGATCATGTTTTAAGTATTCTTCCACTGAATAATAGCAACCTTCTCTTAAAAATGATTCTACAGTCAGTTTAAACCTTTTTTCCGATGTTATACTTTTAATGCCATTGGGTAGTTTGTTATATAGTACTGCTTTATGTTCGAAGCTATGTGTGAATAAAGTTGTATTGTATCATATTGATATACTTTAAAATGGCCTATTTCCTTTAGTAACAATTAGTTAAATTTAACAACCAATGTTGCGAACCGATCCCAGCACACTACATTTGAATGCAATCTGAACGAAATCGTTACATTGGTGTATAAACGGAGTGCATGAATGACAGTTTACTGACATAAAAACACGCAAAAGTATATCAAATAGCTCGCTAGTGGTCTCTACAGAATGCAGCAGCATATGCACAATTTTAAGACAATTATGTGAAAATTGACGATGGCATGAAAAGATGAGCGTTCATCTCTAGAAATTCTAGGAATTCGGTCCAGGAAAATATATTACTATGTTCCTCCTCCTTATTCTACCTACCTTCGAAACATTTTCTAATTTTGCAATAGCTATCTTTCCCAGAAAAACAGTTTTCAGAGCTAAGAAATATAGACTCCTCTAATCACTTTGTTCGGAATCAGTGTTGTAGTCACTTTATTCAATTATTACTTCTTTGCTTGATTCGCCGCTGCCTATTAAGTTGCCTTCTGGCATTTCGTTTTCAATATCTTCAACATATACAATGGAGCTATTTTCTTAGGTGAAAAAGCATTTCTATTGCTATAGTATAATAGCTACTAATATTATTGCATCGCACACACACACAAACACACACACACACACACACACACACACACACACACACACACACACACACACACACACACACACACACACACACACACACACACACACACACTTGTTCGTAATTATGACAGCAACTCAGTAAAATGAGACTAATCATGTGGACAGGGAATTATGTGGGAACTTCATAGCCCAGCTTGACAATGCTGAACAAGCATGACTACAAACAATCCTTCACACTTGCAAAATAGGATGTCACTGTATCAGCACACGTTCAAAAGAACAATGGACGAATTGTAAGCATAACAGTGATGGAATCATTAGAACTTTTGTCACACCTAAAAATGTAAAATTGTGGTACTTTATATCCCAGCGCGACCATTCTTGGGTTAAGCTACCTCCTTTCTTTCCCTCCACCTAAATCTCACCCCTCAGTCTGCATACCCCTTATTCCTGTCACTACATGGTTTAGTCCTTTCTAGGACATGTAAACAAAAAGCTCACCCATAAGCTGTACCTAAGTCCGCCAACTGTACATTGGCGACGATGGCATGACAACTGAAGCTACATTTACGTTCTCTTACTGCATAATCAATGTTCTTTTATTTTAAACTTTATTCCCTTTTTTGCTATCGGTATAACTATAAACAACTCGACACCATTGGCTCCCTAACGCTACTCAAATTATAGGGGAATGATCTTACTTTTTGTGATAAAGGGTCGCTTCCCATTCCCAACAATTGAGGTCTACTATTTGTTGAGGTAAATGATGTGTAAAGCTTTGAGTGTACAAAAGCAAGCTTCGTGGTCATGGGTGTATACTAGGCAGAAGTAATTCTATCCTGAAATTTTATTTCAAATTAGAAATTCTCAGAATAAACATTTGGGTCATGAAGGGCGCCAGGAAATCACATTATGGGCGCTGCGTTGCACACGGCTGGTCTAGATAGCACAAATTTGGAGATATTTATGTAATTAACGCGAACAATTGTATTCCATATCTTCAACAAAACTACTACAAATACTGTGTACATAATTGAAGCTATTGTTACACATGCCTGTTTTGTCGGTCACTAGTTCATTACCAGTGATACAATAATCATTAGTGGCAGTGTCAGCTATCTTAACACTTTCATTTTGTACGAGGTCTGTTCAATAAAAGCTTATAATTTGTTTACGGTCATAGTTTTTCACACTAAAATTCAATCTTATTATATTCCGTTAGCTTAATGTGAAGCAAACATGCCGTAGTAATTTCATTTCTGGTACTCCTGGTTCCCGCCTGTGAGAACCAGGCAAATTCAGACATGTTCAGTATCGCCTACCGCTGCAAAGGAGGTAACACGCGAGGAACAATATGAGGCTTTGAAATTCTGCTTTCGTCTCAACAAATCTTCAGTTGAGGCCTATACAATGTTACAGGAGGCCTGTGAAGAGTCTGTTCTTCCCTGCAGTGTAGCTCGAAGGTGGTTTAAAATGTTTAAAGAGGGGAGACAATCAATTTCAAAGGAAGGTGGACCCGGTGCTCCAGTTACTGCTCTTCTGGAAGAAAACATCAACACTGCTGCTGCCATTGTGAGAGAGGATCAACGAATTACCTTAAGATCACTTTCTGAAATATTGATCATTTAATTCGTCGTTGTCAAAAACGTATTGATCATTCTTTATTTAACAGCCCTCGTACTAGGACTTGAAGCATCAACACTGGATACTAAGTTCTACACCCATTATCCTCAGTCACAGTACAAGTGTCGTTTGATATGTCTGCTAAAAAGCCATAAAGCCATGAATAATTTTTTCGTGAACATCTCACCTTATTTCTCGATATAGTCTCCATTAATGAATATACACTTGGTTCAGCGATATTCCAGTTTTTTCATCCCGTTGTTAAAATATGTTCCGTTAAGGTCTGCAAAACATCGTGGATGGTGACTCTCACTTCTTCGTTTGATGAAAATTACTTACTACTAAGCCAAATTTTCAAGTTTGGGAACAGAAAGAAGTAGTCATTTGGGGTTAAGTCTTGTGAATAAGGTGGATGAGGAAACAATTCAAAGCCCGACTCACGCACTTTCGTCATTGTGATTGCTGATGTGGGTGATGGTCATTGTCCTGGTGAATAGCACTTTTTTGCGTTTCGATCAACTCATGTTGCAAACAATCCAATAATGAATCTTAATAGTTTTCAGTTATGGTTCTAGCCTTTTCCAAGTAGCCTATGAGAATTATTCCTTCAGAATCCCAAAAGCTGTGGTCATTGCCTCACCAGCTGACAAATGGCCCTTGTCTTCTTTGGTGCACTTTCACCAGCCACTGTCCATTGTTTTGACCTCTGTTTTGACTCTGGTGTGCAATGATGAATCCAAGTTTCATCCACGGTCACAAATCGGCGCAAAATGTTTTGCAGATTGGGATTAAACATCGCCAGACGCTAAGTAGAATTGTTTTTCCGGATGCGCTTTTGGCCGACTGTTAGCTATCGCAGCACCCATTTTGCACATAGCTTTTTCATTGCCAGCCTTTCATGCAGGATATTGTGCACTCGCTCAGTTGAGATCCCTACAACATCAGCAATCTCATAAATTTTGATTCGGTGGTCTTGCACATCCTACTCGTAGAGTTTTCCAATAGTGTCCTGTATGGTGACCTCAATTGGGCGACCAGAATGTCCCATTCGGTGCTTCATTGACCACATTTAAGTTCATTGTTCAAAAAGTAAATGGTATTCAATGTTGGTGCAGAGTCCGCGTAAACTTATCCAATTCAGTTTTGACTTGTGCGGCAGTCCACCCTTGAAATGAAAATCTTTAATAACAGCACGAAACTTTGTGTTTTCCATTTTCAATCGCAGCTATCACACTGACCATTTCAGATGGCTGTCAATAATCGCAGAACACATACTTGTTGTCAATAATGAACTCATATTGTAGCACAATCAAATTTTCTGTACAATTTTTTGAATAATCAAGCTTACAACCCACAAAGTTGCAACTAAATTTTTCAATCCCTTCATGGAAATTTACAAGACTGATCAAACGACCCTCGTATTATTTGAATTCCAATTTGTCATGGTTTATTTTTTCAATGCAAATAAAAATACATTGCAGTATGTAGCAGCATTTATATTTAACTGGTAGTGTGTTATGCGGTTTGCAGTGGATTATAAACTTCGATACCTGAAAATATTACTCTTTAGCAGGTAATCAATTTTCTTGTAAAAGTAACACTTTGCAATTTTATCAATCTCGTGACCACTTTAAACTGCACATATCAATTGTGATGAGTAATTAATTGATTTGTCTAATTTTGGCAAACTATGAAGTTCACAAGATAATAAGCTGACACTAGGTTATAACATCTCAAAATGAATTTGAGAACTGGTTTACTGGAGAAAATATGAGTCAGCTGGGGAGATTATACTGTATCGGCATGTTGCAATAGATTTCAGCTGGCTTCAGGAATCATATGGATCCATGTTTGAAATCCTGTGTATGACATTAAATACTCCTTTCACCTGGCGTTTTATACTCTTTGTTTAAAGTTGGTATTTATGCTGTCATTGCGCCTTGAGGAGAGCACATGTTCCAAAGAAACTAGTTTCTGGCAGGCTACGATATCACTAATTACTTTATTATTAGATATCACTCTTGTTTAAAATTATTTTCAGGATATTTCAACGCGTGTGTTTGTTTACTCTTAACAGGATAAATACAGTGGCAAGTTACAGTCGAAATATTCCTACAAATTCCCACAGTGCTGGAGGAGCAGTCAGTTATTCCTCTCAAACTGCTAAATAGTATGGTATGGTGTAATATTGCGATTACATTTATTCTTTTGTGTTTTGTAATTTTGTTTGTGTATTTCATTATCTGTTTGAAGTTTCCAACGAGAAGTGTTTCCTCAAATTAGGGCAACTGCCGGGCAATGCATTTGGTTTCATTGGAGCAACTAAACGTTTTAATATTGAAACATGTATTATGCTCGATCAATAGCTGCAGTGTTATAATGTTATGCTAAACTTTTATTGTAAAACATTGAATTAGTCATGTTATTTATCACTTTATACGCTCCAGAATCGCCACAATGTTATATATAATATTATGTTAAAGCTTATTTGTAAAATATTCAAGTTAATTGTTTGTGTTATTTATATCAATGTATGGCCACGCCGTGGCTCAGTGGTTAGACCGCTTGGCTCTCACCAAGGCGGCCCGGGTTCGATCCCAGGCGACCGCAAAGTGAGATTTGTAGTGGACAACACGGCGTTGGGGCGGGTTTTCTCCGGGACCTCCGGTTTCCTCCGCCATCTCATTCCACCGGTGCTCCATCTTCATCTCATATATCATCAATGTCACCGCCTATGGTGCCGTATGTAGTAAAAGCGGGCGTTAAACACTACACATTACATCACTGTATGCAATAGCTGCAGTTTTATTTTAAAGTGTCTTTGTTTGAAATGAAAAGAGGTTACACTTGTTATTTATATCATTTAAATAATTTAGCAATATATTCAACGTTACACAGAATGTATTGCTGAAGTTTCTTTGTAATTAACTGAATGAGCCGTGCTACATCACTTTTAAGTGCTTTGAGTTATAGATACAATATTGTAACTAGTGTTATGCTATAGATTCCTTGTAATTGATGCAATTGAATTACTCATGCTATTTAAGTAAATGTCAAAATGCCTATATAATGCTAATAAGTCACAATAATAAAAGAAAGTAGTAACCAGCTGTCAAAACAGTGTTGTTATTCAAATTTCCCATTTGAATACCACATCCTATTGATGGATAATTCCTGGAAAGTTTATACAAAATCTTTGAGGTAATTAATTCAAGTAGAAAATAAATAACATGTGCCATGCAGAAAATTCATTGCAAGTCTCATAACCAGAGAACGAATAATGTAATTGGATTATGTATTAATACAGAGTTATTTTTGTTGTTACTATTTAAAAGAGTTAGTTTCTTGAACCTCCAGCCATTACACAGACCATTAATATTATATAACAACGAATAAATAAAATAAAGCACTGTTTTTCCTACCAGTCTACCTAATCCTTGTTCAGTTAATTTTATATTCCTACACAGTATTGTTACAAATGACGCGCCTCTTGATCGTGTGCTAAGCACCAATGAACGCATCAGTTCAGCCAATGGAATGTGCGGGAATCACAAATGACATACAAATTCAAATTCAAATTTATTGTCTATAGAGATTACAGAAATCCATCAGACATTGCCAATATATTATTTACATTAGAAATACAAATATATACATTTACAAAATAAAATTATATTTACAAAAACTCATCCATTATTGATAAACTCATTAATAGAATAGAATGCCTTATTTATTAAATATTTACACAGTTCCTTTTTAAATGTATTTACATTGGTTACTGACTTCAATTCCTTAGGAAGTTTATTATACAGAATGATGCCTTTATATTTTGGACTTTTTCCAAATATTGCCAATCTGTTGTACTAAACTATAGTTATTCCTGTTTATAGTGTTATAGTCATGATATATGTGTGATAGATGATATATAGATAGTGTTATAGTCATCTTTCATGATAGTGTTATAGTTAAGTTCAAGTGGAGTAATCAGCGAGTTATCTGAGAGGTTTCTATTAACAAAGATAAAGCTATGGCAACTATTCGAGCAGCGCTATATTAGCAATGCTGTATTTGAACCACAGGTTAATACATACAGATTGGAACATATGATAAGCTAAAGCCACAAGGCTAAGGCTGTAGGTATTAATCTGTGGGCTGAAGGCTAGGCAGATATGAAAAATTTAGGTGTAGTAGCTTCAGGTAACGTAAAATTAAGTTTTCATAATTTAGTTTTGTACCACCTCACTAAGTGTCGCTGCGATCACCTCGTGTAACCAATGATCACTCAATGATTAACTGGGAAGTTTTACTTCTTTTCAGAATGTTTTAATGCTCTTTGCTCTGGTATTAATCTGCGGTTGTGTGCATTAATCGCCGGGTTGCCATTTCTGTATCTCCGCGTTTGATACTTCGGTTCGATTTGGTTGGTGTGCGGCAATTCTTCTGGATTCTTAGGTCTGTGGTTGAGTCAAAGGAGACATAGATTAAGAAATGCTGGGCCTGTTATATTAGTGTAATAAAAGCGAGTTGGAATCAAGGAAATATTTGAAGCGAAAAATATAACAAACATTGGGTAAGTAGCTTCCACATGCTAGCATTTTTTAAATTTGTGTTCTATATTTTGGAGAGGTCATATCTGTGCCACATACCGGCCTTTTGACAAATAGAAATTGAACTGAATGTAACATTTTTTAAAATTATAATCTCTTAATGGTAATGAAGTTTGCGTTTCTTTGCAGTAGAGATCTATGATCAGAGAGGTTTAGGTATGGTTCTTGTGGGCTGGTGATTTTCTCTCATGATGCTTTAAACGTATCAAGTAAAAGGGCAATATAATAAATTTAGTATACTACACAAACGTTACTGTCATGGAAAGCAATATTCCAATTATATTTCAGTAAATGGATTCAAACAGTGATGCAAATCAGACCATATTTTGTTTAACTTTGAATAAAAACATATAAATTTGCAGGATTTGATTTAAGCTTCACGCATAACCTCCACTTACCTATATATGGTTGCAATCCTACCTGATTCCTAACTAAAAGTGGTTTAGTACCGAATGTGTCCCGGCTGCTAGAGCTTGAGAATGACTTAGGTTAGTATTTTTTGTATAGGGTCATATTAAGGTATACTGCACATCGAGTTCGTCTGCTACTGTAAGCACCAAGGCAGCACACTCATTGTTATTATTGTTCCAGTGTTATTGCTTTTTTTTCATTTTCTTTTTTTAAAGTCCTCCAGCGTTAAGCTATATAGGACGATGAATGAAATGATGCTCAAATAAGCTCTGACTTTCATCTTTCAGGACAAGAGAAAATCTCGGAAAAAATCTTATCCAGGTATCTCAACCTCACTGAGATTCAAACTCCGTATTTCTTGGAACATGAGGTACACATTACCATCTACACTACCAACGCGGACATCATTGTTATTATACAGGATGAAGAAATCGTATAAAATTTTTACTATCTTTTAATTGGATCAATAAGGTTAAGTGCTGATTCTTTTATTAGATACATTCTCCTTAAATTTCCAAGTTTTAGTTTTAGAGAACATTGTTTAGCAACACGATGTCAAGGACCATTAGAATATTCCAAATTTATATTGTGCACTATTTACAATTTTGTAGTTCTCTACCATTATCCTATTTAGAGCCCATTAAGGCACTGTCCCTTGATCTTTCTTGAGGGACCTGATGAGAATAAAAGTAGTCTAAGTTAAGTTTATTGATCCATTTAGAAATTATGGACAATTTTTCATACATTTTGTTATTACAGTATATATTCATTTTATAAACAGGATAATTCCTTATGTGTTGCAATGTTACCAGCTTACTGTTGGTATTTTCAGGGAATGCATTTTTCACTTTGACCCTGCTCCAGCCATTGATATGCCCGTTCTTGTGGCCACCAATCTGCAGTTTAATTTAATATGAATCCTCAGTTAATAAGTAGCTGTGTATCATTGGAGTTTAACCTCACAGATTTTTCGGCTGTGCTTTTCCCTCACTTCGTTTTAGTCTCAACTGCTATACTGCTGTGCCTACATAAAAGCATCCCTCGGCAGTTATCCTGTAGAATAGTGACCAGAGCATGCCCTAGGCTGCAGGAGCATTGCCAGTCCAATAAACATGCACACGCTGAAAGTACCAACCCTACAGCTAAAATGGCCGTGCCATGGCTTAGCGGTTAGACCACTTGGCTCTCACCAAGGCAGCCCGGGTTCGATCCCAGGCGACAGCAAAGTGAGATTTGTGGTGGACAACATGGCGCTGGGGCAGGTTTTCTCCGGGACCTCTGGATTCCCCCGCCATCTCATTCCACCGGTGCTGCATCTTCATCTCATGTATCATCAGTGTCACCGCCTGCGGTGCCGTATTTAGTAAAAGTGGGCGTTAAACACTACACATTTCATTTCATTTACAGCTAAAATGGCAATACACGAATGCATGAGGAAACATGATGCAGTAATAAATAATAGGATAGTAATGATAACTGTCTGGAAAACATTTCATATTTCAGTTTTCTTTTCTTGTACTTTTACTAATGTTTGGTACTGTTGTGTAGAAAGCAGTAGTGTATTTAGTTGCAGTTCCTCACTGTGAAAGGGCTACGTTGTTACTTCAAAAGTTAATCATTATGGCATGTTCTGTGCAAGGCAAAAATCTTTATTTGCACAGCTTTTACTCTTTCTGTTATGGCTAGACTGTATTGAGAGATGTTCCTACATTAGTTCTATTCCATATTTCTTGATTGGCAATGTTTTGAATTGAGTAGTTGGCAATGTATTGATATGACTGCAGATTTTAATCTCCTTGGCTATGCTTTCTGGCTTTGCATCCTTGATATATTTGGCTGTACTTATTCATTATGTATGTCTTGTGCAATATGTACATTACAGCTCGTGAAAGTTTTGCCATGACAGGAATAGCCCTAAAAATAAGAGTATAAGGTAATTCACCTATATGGCTACTGATATCAGACATCACAGTGAATTCAGTTTTATTTCATTGTCTGTACACAATTTTAATTTCAAACTTTTCACCAAAGTTCTCCAAAATCTGTTACTCAAATTTTGGCAACAATTTTATAAATATAGTATGTAAGTAGGTGTTCTTTAATTAGCTTTGTTCTCCTTTCAGTTTTCTTATGTTTTAACAAAATATTTACAGCATTATCAGCAATTCTGTAGCAAATAGTGGAAGTATTGTATTCGTCCAAAAATTGGATACTAAGACAACTCGAAATAGACCCTCTGAAATTCTCTCCTTCCATCCCAACTTAAAAGAAATTAAGTTTTAGACAAATGCACATAGAGAGCATATTCCAAACACAAACAGTATGATGATTATCAAACTTGATAATGCTGAGTATGTGCCTGGCATGCAAAACAATTTTCTAGAAATTCTTACCTCAATTTCCCATTTTTATATGCAGAGTTCTATGGTATTTTTTATTTGTTAAATATGGCTAATGATTTTGAGTAAAATGCACATATCTTTATATGAAGAAAAAAAAAGGTTTATCCTGAATTTTGTGTGAATAGTATAGAAAGGCTTCATTCTGAATGAATTCTGTGTACTTTTCTGTAACTGCTGAAGTACTAGGGAATGTCACGTACATAATACACAAATTTAATTCATAGTTTCCCAGCCATGGCAGTAAATTTTTCAGTCCGACTCTATCCAAGACTTTGCCTACACACTCCATTGTGGAAAAATGATTTATTTCCATCAATTAACTTAATAGTGGTAACTATAAAGCCTGGGACTTAAGTACTTACAGCATAGTGAGTCCCACAAAAGATGCTTATCTCATTGTATATGAAAACCCCTAGTGTTTTGTCGGAAACTATGAGTTAGATGGAGAATGGCAATTTAATGGCCTATTGGCCATGGTAGCTCAATGGTTAAGAGCAACTGGATGGAGACTGGGAGATCTGTGCTTCAAATCCTGGTTATGGCATTGAATTTTTCAGTCTATCTGTCCAAACATTAGCCTACACACAGTGTGGCAAAATGATTAATTTTCAACATATTCATTTTAAAAATTCTTAATATTTTAAAAATGTAGAGAGGAAAGTGATTTGCCGAAGGGTCAATAACTGAAAAATTAAGACAGGAAAAGGAACTTAGATAAGGTTGCAAGCTAAGTCCATTTCTTTAATCTATAGTCAAGATATTGTAAAACAAAGGAAAATCAATTTTGTGCAGTTATAAATCATATGAATTCCCAGTCTATTATTTGCAGATGATTTAGTAGTTTACTTTATTACAATAGTGGGCCTGAAAATGGTTTTGCAGGAAATTGTTAAAACATTCTTAAGAATGGATCCTAAAGGTAAATGTGTAAGGAAGGAGGAAAGCTGAGTAAATATGAAAATTGCAGAAAGGATATATATATATATATATATATATATATATATATATACTTATTTATTTAGGTATAAAAATGAATGCAGGAGGAAAATGGGAAAAGCCAAGTAATTTGTTTCTTGGTACTTACAAAAGGAAAGCTGCAATGTTAATCAGTAAAGGCTATCTTTAAAATACAAGTGTAAGTTAAGTGGCTGATAAGGATATGTAATATAGTCACAAACACAAATGCTTAATGATAATGAAATTTGGTGAATGGAATTTATGAGAAACTATGGATTATAATACATCAATCAATTTTGCAAAGAAATTCTCAGCTTACCAATTGCAACTTTAAAAGAATTATTCATATAGAAATGAGAAAAGTTATGATTTGGTTATGGAGAGAGTTTTAAAATATTGACATAGATTTTTAACCTAAATGAAGTTACTCTAATAAAACAATGTTTAGTGTATCAAGAATCATATTTAACTAAGGAAGCTGAATTATCTTAAATATTTTAGAGAGCAATGAGTCGGAATATAGAAAGAGGAAAAGAGAAACAAATGTAAGAACATTTGGTAAAGAGTCAAAAATACATTTAGAAGATATAGAGATATATTCTTTAGCATCTTATTTGGGAAGGTTGCTGGAATTTTATGTTATGATGAAATGGCCATGAGAAGGGGAAATTTATAAAAGTAATGGAGGAAAGAGAAGGTAAAGCTTTGTTGAGTACAAGAAGTGTATGGAAGTTAAAAAGACGAAAGAAAAGGTTTTATATTCAAGGGTTCCTGACTATTAGTGGATAAAACACTAGTATAGAAAACTTAGAACATATGTTTGATGTAAGGAAACTGAAAATTGGAGAAATGAATTTATTAAATGTAAGTTTAAAAGGAATAAAAGAACAAAGTTAAAATGTTCATACATAAAAGCAAGATTGTTGGATAATATTTAGAGTTCAAAGAAGTGGAGATGGGCGATGAAGAACAAAGAAAAAAGTTATATAAATAATAGTGTAATACATAGTATGCGGAGTAGGATGTCTCCTGAAAAAATGTCTAGGGCCAATTTCAGTAGCCAACCATAGCACTGTAAATATTGTAACCCCTAAATAATGAATAATGGAAGTAGTTTCCAATTATCATTATTGTAAAAGAGCTGGCTTGTGAGAATATATACAGGAACAAAAAAAAAAATCAATATTCAACTGTTTTAAGTATTAAAAAATTAACCCATGGCGTAACAGCCCATGAGTGTGGCCAAAGATGGCGTAGCCGACTACCAGGCCTCACACCCACATAGGCGAGGCAGAGGTGGGCAATCATCCGACCAACCAATACGGGGAGGTGATGTGATGAGCATCATGCACCCCAGGCTGAAAATTTGGCTTTTTAGATCAGGGTTCATTACCTATCGTAGCTCCTCAATTTCCTCACTATGCTAAGCATGTACCGGTCCTATACCCAGAACTTAAAATCTGCACCCCCAAGGGCGGGATTAAACCTGGGTACATTCTGTGGCAGGGAACCAAAACCAACACTCCAACCCACTATGCCACAGTACAGGACGTTTTAAGTACATATTACTGTGTAAAATTATGTAATATTTTTCAAAATAGGTAGTTCATTACTTGAGAATTTATTATTTTCTTAAAACATCTAATGTATAATAAATATGCAGTGTTAATGCTGACTCAACAGAAACTTGAACACTTGTAAATTGACCATCATCTCAGCTCACTGCCACATTAAGTATTATCACAGAATTTGTAACTGAAAATCTTTTATAATTAAAGGAAGTGCACATAAAAAAAGTTTTGTAATTTTTAGTGTAGCTATAAAATAACAAATAAGTCATCTGACTTCTACACAGATCTTCTCTATCTTGCAGGCTATAGATACAAGAAAATGACTAGAGGCAAAAACCGTTCATATCGCTACCGAGGTAGAGGAGGAAGTGGAGGTGGAAGCAGCAACAGGAGAGGTGGTAGTGTAGGAGGAGGACGTCGAGTTCCATTCCGTGGCAGTGGCCAGTTCTCAAATTACAAAATAAGAGGAGGTGGTGGCGGCGGCGGTGGCGGCAATCTACGACAACCTCCACCTCAGTACTTTCCGCAAGGGGGTGACAATTTTGGATTTGGTCCTCCTCAAAATTTTGGATTTGGACCACATGGTAACATGGGAGGTGGTCCAGGTGGAAGATTACCTCGTCCGCCATTCCAAGTGCAGCTTAACCTGCCAATAAACTTAATGTCCAGTATGCTACTGCCACCAGCAGGCGCAGGAATTGGAGGAAGTGAGCAGTGGTGGAGAGGTGACAGTAGACCCCAGCTTCCTAAGACACCTTTTCGTATGACTCGGAGGCAGCAGGAAAGGCTTCAGAAAAAGAATGCAGCTTATGCTAAGACAGGTGGCAATACAGGAAAATCTCGTTTAATGGAAATAGATGTGGGTATAACAGAATACATTAGCAAACATCCTGGTTTCAATGGCATTATCAAGCAACGTTTTTCGGACTTTCATGTCAATGAAATTGGGCTTGAGGGAAATATTGCAAAATTGACAGACCTAGCTCCACCGAAAGATTCAGGTAAGTAGGTATTGCACAACGTAATGTAGTTTATGTGAAGCAAGTAGTGTGAGTGAGGCAACGTGTCAATATCTTCTCGATTCACTTTTATTTTAAGTAGAATCTATAAGAAATTAAATATTTGCAAAATTGACAGACTTGCTCCACCAAAAAATTCTGGTAAGTATTGCACAAAGCATTATAGTTTGTAAAATAAGTAGAAATGAGTGGAAATTAAATTATCCGTTAGTATATAGTGATAACTTTCTCTTATTTTCAATAAACTAGTTAAACACATTCCAATATTAAGTATTTAACAGCATTAGGACTTCAAGTGCCGTGTCACAGGTGAAGAAAAATCACCCAAGCTTTTTATGTCGGTAAATATTAACTCTCCACTGGAAACATGAATAGTACAAGTATTCAATATTGACTAGGATGACTCATCATTCTAATGTTTTATTTTATAATTAATGCAGCATTGCAAAACCTTAAGGGTGAAAATTGGTCCATTGTTATATATTAACATATACACATATTGGAGTAATTTAATAATGGTTATTAGGTTAAGAGAAACAGGATATACAAATTTCTTTTCATGCAGCGATATCACATTTTACACAGTCTATTTTCATTTATTCTGTCTTTATCTTTGGAGCACAAATTATATCTTGTTTGCTTCTACTGTTTTGTGAATCTCTAATTTTGATCTTGAGTGCTTTGTTCTCTTGGATCCAAGAAATGATATGTTTTCTGAGTTTAGTCAGCCAATTTTTCTATGGGTACCATTGCATTTTTTTTTTTTTTTTTTTTTTTTTTTTTTTTGACAAAAGTTTAAACTCGGATTCTTTAGAAGATCTTTTCTTTTTTTTCTGTTGCTGTGATTTAATTAAGAACAGAATAAAAGGATTTGTTGCTGCCTGGTCCAAAACTCCATAAAACATGCAAAGAGGCAAGATTCAAATAGTATACATGTACCATTTTGTCAAATAACTGTATGCACAAGTTTTCTTGAGCAATAGTTTTAAGGTGTAGTGCGGGCAGAGGGGAAGAAGCGAGAGCTAATGCACTTTTGTTTCTGCAATGTAGTCAACCTCGAAAAACATATTTCAGTAAAATGGTGTGTAAGATAAGCAAAGATGCGTGCTGCATGTGTGAGATGTGTGGACAAACTGTAAATTGAACTCAATCCAATAAATTGTATATTTATATATTTACTATTTATGAAATACATAAAATTAGAAACATATTATGACAGCTATAAATACTCATTTGCTTTGTGGTTCTTAGATTTCCGAGTCCATGCATCAGTTTCATCACCAGTATCTTCTGTTCTGTTGATGATAATTTCATCAATTGCATTTTCTGTTACACCATCGTTTCTCCAATATTTCAGTTTCAACTCTTGGACCTTTTTGCAGTATCCTTCCCAATCCATCGCAGTTATAGAAGAGAATACTTCTAGAGCGGGTTTCCGTAAATTTGTGGTCGACAGATCACCAGTAACATTGCCTCTTCTGAAAACATTCTTTATTTTTGCCCATGCCAGTTCAATTGCATTCAGATTCAGATCAGTTTTACGAAGGTAGATGAATAATAGTGTGTCCCTTTCTGAGACATCCTCAACATAAGTCTTGCTCCTCGGTTTGTTGGCCTCTATTAAACTGTAGAGTATAGTTTTCATCGTTTCATAATTAAAGGCAATAACCTTTCTTTCCAACCAACATATGATTGTTGCTTTCAGGTCAGATCTTCTCGGATGTTTGTCCAATTGTCAAGAGTGATATCGTGCATTATAAGTGACCAAAACTGATGACGTTGGAAGGTTAGGAAGAACCTGTGAGCTAAACCATTGTTCAGAATTATGTGAATTCATTTGTCCATGATAATCTTCATGTGTGGACCTGGCCACAAATATTAATTGCGCCTCTTTTTTAAATCCTCTTCTGCATCCAATGCTGACAACAATTAGTCTTTTAGAGACACTTCCCCAAGCAGTGACACCCAAAACGTCTTTCTCCTTTTGCCATCATTTCCCAACCATAATATTATTGTCTATCCAAGATTCGTCCAAATAAAATACTTCCCTGTTCGTTTCTCTTACATTCTTTATCTGTACGAGGAAACAAGCACACCAGTCAACAATGTATGCTCTCTCCAGCAATAATAATGCGTGTTTATTTTTTGCTTTCTTCCACACAAAGCCCATTGATTTTAAAACTTTACAAAGAGAGGTTGCGCCCTATTTCCACTGTATTTTTTCTCCCAAGACTGGAATTAATTTATTTATTGCAGGAACCACTTTCTGCACTGTGTAAAATTCCTCAGTGGTATCTCGAATGACTCACTTGTCAAATTCATCAATCTGCAGTTTTCCTCAAACCTGGTCCTGAAGAAAACAGGAAAAAATACTGGTATAGCTTTGGTAATGGTGAGAAATAGAGAGTGATATGGAAATATACAAAGAGCTCAGAGCAAGATAAAAGGAAAAGGAGGAAGGCAAAAAGGAAATAATTGAAGGTAAAAGAGTACATAAAGAAAACATCACTATTAGTTATTACCATACATAGATCACAGCTTTACCTGCTTTTTCCTGGCATTTTCGTAGATTCATTAGGATGAGATGCACAAAACGATTTAATACACCTGACAGTGCTGACACTTTTTCCTGTATAAGCAGCAGCTCATTCTATAGATTTGCTGAGTGGGAACTTTAGCTGGTTATCCTTTTCTATATTACAACTTTCTGCAACTTTAGCTGTTATTTTGCAGCCATCATTATGCACGGTTGTACGTGCATGTTTCTGAGTTGGAGTTCGTTGCACGGTGGGTACATATGATGTACCCTGATGTTGGCGTGGCCTCAGCCATAATTACATACAAACTGGTTAAGCTAATTAACCTCGAAATTGCACAAAATGAATGCACACAGAAAACAAAGAATGTGTGTAAAAGCTTTAGCATATTAGCCACTAGATGTCAGAGTGTATAGCACATTTCATATTTCCAAGTTGTCTGTGTTTATGGAGTTAGGTGAAACCTACCGAATGAGGACTTGGGAGCAGAATGCTCAAAGTTATTGTGCGCATGTAGTATATGTTCACAGTCTATTCTCTTTATATATACAGAACTATATTATTCATAACCGATAGACTTACATTAGTACGAAACAACCAAATTCACGACTATAGTACAAGAAATGGTGATAACTATCACATGTATAATATTAACAGGTGTGTCACTGAAAAGGACATTAATATCAGAGGGATCAAACTGTATAATAAACTACCTAGTGAGATAAAAATTTTGACGAATAGCTCAAAACCAAAATTTAAAAGTAAATTAAAACAATATTTGTTAAATAAATGTATATACAGCCTAGATGAATTGTAAATTATATATGTAAGAATTTGGTACTAGCATACAAATGTCATATTGTTAAATAATTTGTATAGAAATGACGTGTCCAAAATCAATGTACATCTGATAAACTGGATCAATAAACTATCAATATCAATATATGAGGAGCATTTTTTCAAAACTTGGTAAAGCACAAATTTTGAGAAAATTAGTTATGTATGGGATCAGTATGTTTTCAATGCCACCAATCAGTCTGTGAAATCAGATTTTGCATAATCAATGTTTGCCACATGTATAACATGGTGAATCATGAGCATTTTTTCATAACTCAATAGAGTGCATGCACAGCAATTTTACAATGCTTGATATAGCACCATCTAAATGAAAAGATTGGCTGCCTGTCAAGACCAGTCACTGATCTCATAATTTGCAATATTCTGCTTCTCCAACCTTACTTTTCTGGAATTATATGCCATAATAGAACCATATTATTTCAAAGCCTTCCCACAGCTAAATAATATACAAAATGATTCATTTGGTATTATCGCCGCATTTTTCTGATTTGAAGGAAAGAGAATAGCAATACTATAATATATCTCAACCTAGTTTGATCCTGCTGTAAACATCTGGGTGCCAAGAGACTGAGATATTGGGACAGAAAATGGTTAAGCTGTTGATTGGTTTAGTGAAGTTAATGGGTGTTTTATTTGCATGCGTACGATAAACCCCTCCTTTAGGTACAGTACTGTAAGTAGTGTTTTGATCATTGCTCTGAATTAATTTTGGAGAGAGAAAGATATGCAAATGTTCAATTCTTATAAACGTAATAGTGCCATATTTTATCTTTCTGCTTCACATACCACATAGATATGTTCTGTATACTATGTACAGATTAGACAGAAGACAGGTGAAATTATACACACTATTAAATTATTATGTTAAATTAAGCTGCATTTTATGTAACAATTACTAAAGGACACTGCTACTATATAATATTTTTGCATTCCTATACCAGGCAGCGCTCTTTCAAATATATTATTCTTTATAGTGTGGAGTTGCTTCTGATATTTAACACTGTATTTGCTGTACATTTCGCGTACCTCACAAGCTCAAGAACACTTATGTATAAGCTGCTGTGGTGTGGGCACTGCGGACCCTTATTACTTGTACCTCTGATGTTACTAGAGGAATCTTGGACTGAAATACCAAGCCCCTCCTGTCGGGGAGTTCGGATTGGGTTGGACTCAAGGAGGCAGTGTGTTCCTGACACCTGCATGAGATCGGGTACCTCTGGCCAGGCCTCGGCCACCCCGAGGGGGTAGAGGATTGCCTCAGAAGTCCCGGGTACTAGCCTACATAGTCATCGATGTAGGGAGGGGGCGGGGCTTTTTAGGAAATCAGGTATTGTCCTAGGAAAGAGCCCCAGTGTTTTCCATCGCTCCCGGGTTGAAGGAGGCCAGGGTCTTTGGACTTTTGGGTAGATCCTCTGCAGATAAATGTTATTTCCTGTACATCTTGTATAACAAGCGTAAGAACACTTATGTATATGCAATTTAAAATCATGGAGCAGGCCAGTGCTTCAGCTGAAATGAAACACAATCGAGGTAAACCTTTAAAAAGTAGCGAGAGGTGAATGATCATGTATTGTTTCGCGGTGATTAAAGAAAGAAACTCAGAGTCGTCTATAAAAAAATTGAGCGAGAAACTGTTCATCTTCTGCAAATAGTGTATACAGTGTTAGAATGGAACAGCAAGCATTCGAAACTCTAAGAACACCAGGAAAATCACGTAAATGCAAACATGCGTGGAGAAATGTGACGATTTTATGAGAAGTGCTATACGCATTAAAGTTCATGATTATTTTTTCAGAAATGAACCAACTCGTAGATTTAATAAGTTAATGTGTAACCCAACTCTATTTACTGTCTAGAAGTTAGCAAGTTAGCGCTGCTCTATATAGTGCTAGTGTAGCAATACTTATGTGAGTGTATGTTGTGTCTTAACACGTGGCAAGTTGAGTCAGCTCCGCCTTGTTTACGGCAGGATTGAAGTAGCCTGAGATAGAGTATACTTGGCATGTGGTTTATATCAACAACAAACTCAGTTGTCACATCTCTTTCAGAAGCTTTTATCAACATCACTCTCAAAGCGGCATTACAAAGACCTAATAATCAAACATATTTCACACTCAGGATAGTGCAGCTTTACTGCAACATAGACTATTGTTTGTGTTGCAGTAAAGAATGTTACATTTTCTGAATCACTTCTATGACTGTGTCACTAGTTTTATGTATATAGATTGAACCAGTCTCAAGCACAAGCTAAGTCATAGGCGAAAGTACAGGGTTTGATTCTCCAGTGACTGAATCTGATGGTAGCAGGAAAAATAAAAGAAAATGTGTTGTTTAAGCTACAAAACCTAATAATAAAGAGCCACCCATAAAATGTAATCAGGGAATTCAAGATTATCCATTGAAGTCAATAAAGAGGGAAGGTAAGGAATGCAGAGTAGATCTGATTTATGAGTACATTAATGATTTCCATAATAAAGTAAAACATCTAAATAAAGTGGACCAAGACAAATTCCTGCTTAAATACATGACAATTCTCCAAAACGAAGGAAAGTGAAGGAAGAAAATTCTAAAAGAAAACAATCTGTGAGTATTAAACATAGCATCAGAAAGAAAAATGGAGATGTTTTACCAATCTGTGTTGCAAGATTTCAGGGAATAGCAGGCATGTCTAAGGATAGACTGTCCTATCTTGTAAGAAAATGTTCTACTGGCAATTTACCTAAAGAAAGGGGATAGAACTGGTGCAAAGGACACGGAGTTTATCATTGCTGTGAAAATTATATTAAGAGCTGCAGGTAGAGAACACCACTACAGCAAATGAAAATCTTCAAGGAACTACCTACCATCAGAATTAAATATTTAAAAAATGTGGAAAATGTTTTGCAAAAAAGAAACGGAAAAACTATCCACCTGCTTTTTATCCAAATACAAGTTTATTTTTTATAAGTGTTTTAATCTCTCTTTCAAGACACCACACAATTAAAACATGCCACAAATAAATGCTGAGGGTTTTATGAAGATGTTCTCAGTGTTAAGATATCAAAATAATGAATGAATGGTGAATTTCCAGTAATTCCTTAAGTGGAACATAGGGCCTTCTGAACTTCGCAACCTCGAGGCCTGTAGGCAATGAGTTGAGAATCAGAGGTTGAGGGATCAGCCCAACGCTGGAAATGAAAGTACGAGAGATGAAGTGAGAGTAAAGATGGAGTAATCGGTGGGATGTTAGCAGGAGAAACCGGAGGACCCGGAGAAAACCCGCCCCCATGTCATGTTGTCCACACAAATCTCATTCTGCAGTCGCCTGGGATCAAATCCGTGCTGCCTTGGTGAGAGCCAAGCAGTCTAAGCACTCAGCCATGGCACACTCAAAATAAGCATACACATTATTACTATTATTACTAAAATTAGGCAAGTGAGTCAACTTATGTATATACTTTTCTCCACTTACAAGTTTTTTATGAAGACTAGTTTCTGGGGACTTCTCCCCTATCATCAGTCCTGTGGTTGACGATAGGGGAGAAGTCCCCAGAAACTAGTCTTCATAAAAAACTTGTAAGTGGAGAAAAGTATATACATAGGTTGACTCACTTGCATAATTTTAGTAACAATGGCACTCCACTTTCTGAAATACTTTTTATTCTATACATTATTACTATGTTAATCACTTTGTATTCTTAAATTTCTGTTATTTAATTTAATAATTTTGTAACGTCTTATAAATGTGTATTATTTCATTAATGTAACAATGTTGATTTAGGCATTTTATTTCTGTACTGTACATCAAAAATAAATTATGAAGAAATGAAAATAAAATCAAAACAGAAATAAAAACAAAGCTGATAGCAAATTAAGGTTCAGTTAAATTTGCTTGTTTCATAGTCCATGTCCTCTATTGAGTTTTGAAAAAACAAGTATTTTTTAACTGGCCAATATTATGAAAAATATGGTTATCCTCAAGGAGTTTCACTGTCTGAAATTGTCCCATGATGTTTAGTATTGCAAAAATAAAGTTTGTGTAATGAAAGGTTATGTACTAGAATAAAAAAAATGTAATTTCTGTAAAAACCTCTTTTTGTCTTCTATCGAGTTTTGAGAAAAGCTGCTCATATCTACTCCTTTGGTACTATCCCATTGATCCATGGTTAAAATGTTCTTGACCGACTTCAGGATCACTATGCATAATAGACAGAAGTGCTGCAGATTTTCCCTTTTTGATATTGATGGACACTTTTTTTTTCCTGGTTGTAATCCTGTTTTCCTTCTGGTAAAAAGCTTGATGGAATTTCTGCCTTATTTCTCCTCATATATCAACAGTTGTCAAATTATTTTTCAGCAACATGTTTGCCAAAGGTATAGATGTGAACCAATTGGCACAAGATGTTTCAACCTGTCACATAAATAGTTGTTTCATATATTATGTTGGCAGGTTTTCATTTTTTCTCCTTTAACATATGGAATAGTGTCTTGTCATATATGTCCTAGCATATTGTGATTATTTAAATCCATATCAGGTTTCAAGGCAATGTATATAGGAAAGAACATTTGACGCAAAATCCTAAAAGCTGTTCATCAAATGTTACATGCATATGAGGAGAATAACTTTGGCAATTGTTGGTTACAAAAGCAGTCAAAGCTTACAAATGGGTGAAAACTTTCTTATTTTTCCCTATTTTCTAATACTTCTATTTCTTCCCCATTTTCTATTACTTCTATTTCTTCCCCATTTCTCTTTATCAAATTTCAGACAATTTAGAAGAAATTTTAAGCTTATTTGAGACGTAATACATTTATTCACTGATGATTCACACTGCCCATTTTTTCTGCTACTTGACATACAAAATAATCCATTAGTGTACATAAAAGCTTTTGAAACACATATCACAAAAACTTTTCCAAATTATTTCAAAGTTTGGTATTGCTATGTTGACAACATTTTTGCAATGGTACCTAAAAAAACTCATACAAGATGCTCTTAGACTTTTGAATATACAAAATCCAGCTATAAAATTTACATTGGAAACAGAAGAGCATGATGTGCTCCCCTTTTTGGACATCAAGATCAAAAAAGTGAACAAACTCACCCTTGGTTTTTTACAGGAAACCGACACACACAGATAATTACATCAAGAACAACAGTTTCAACCCAAAACAACACCAACATGCCATTTTCAACAGTTTAATCTTTCGGATGATCAACTTTCCACTAAACAGAGGAGATTATCAAGAAGAATACCTACACATAAAAAAAGTAGCTATATCCAACGGTTCCAACCCAAATTTAGTAGACAAAACAGTTAACAGACTCAACAAAGCTAAGAAAATAAAAGAAACCACCACCCTAGAACCTACAGGAGAAAAAGAGAAAAAACTTTTTAAAAAATTCACCTTCCATCCATCAGCCTATAATAAATTCCAAAAAATCTTTTCAAAACACAACTCCTCTTGCACCTCAAAATAGGTTTAATATCCAAAATTTGTTAAAAGGCCCTCCCAAAAATTCAATCACTACCAAAGAAAAACCAAGAATCTATGAGATCAAATTTGAAACTTGCCCTAAAATTTATATAGGAAAAACAAGAAATATTAACATCAGAACTAAAGAACATATAAGAAGCATTAAAAATGGTGAAACAGAAAAATCAGCAGTGGCTTTTCATTTTTTGAATACTAGACATGACATCAACTTGGAAATATCTCTAATAAAATATGTTAATCACCCCATAGACCTTTCCGTATGGGAAAAAAATCTTCATTAACAAAAATCATCATAGTCATGAATTTTGAAACTACACCACCGGACATCTTTGACAAGTACATCATGGCATCTATTGGCAATACGGAGAAAGAGGAAACCACTACAACTTGCACTAATCGAGTACCAGCTGATGATAACATAAGCTCTTGAAACATGTCCTGTGAATAAATAGTGTGAGTGAAGCAATGTGTCAATATCTTCTCGATTCACTTTTGTGCTAATTTGTGCTTCACTGTCCCTACGCTTCTTTCAAGTTTATACTTTAAGCATTTCTTGCTTACCTAAGAATTTGCAAAGTAACAATGTGCATATTATAATTGGATAAAAGTACTTTTATGCCATTTGTAAGGATTTAATAACTTTAAGTATTTTAATTTCTGCTTGCATTAAGTTCAGACTGCATTTAATTAATGTGTTTAATTTCAGAAATCAAGAAAGAAGAAAGTGAAATAGTTGCAATTCTTTCGGAAGAAGTTATGGAACAATTGAAAGAAATTGTTCAAAACAAAAAAGGAACTGTTGAAATTGAGGTACATATAAAGCTTCTACTTACATCTTTAGTTCTCTCTAGGACCATAGTCATCTCCACTAATATTGTAAAGAGAAAGAATTTGTGTATGTGTAATCTGAAAAACCGTTAAATGAGTTTGCTTTTAATTTTTTCACCTTAAAAAAGAACCAAGATTATTATGAAATGTGTTTGTAAAACACATTTCATTTCGTGAATTACTAAGACATTAAAGAAAATTTACAAGATTTATGTACTTGTATGTAAATGTAACAAATTGGAACTATAAAAAATGTGCTTGCAAAAAAGGTCTTGACTTTTAGTAGCATTTAGAGAATGCCACTGAGTAGAAAATAATTATTTTTACTCCACATAAACCACATTTAAAGCAAAACAAAAGCCATGGATATTTCTTTCCAAAGAGTATACATATAGACACTTAAAATTCATTCAGCTTTACCACCATTTTGTTGTCTGCACATGACTTTAATACTTTGAAGCAAGTTATGTCACCAGTGCCTGTCAGAAGACTAGCAAAAGATGAGTGGAAGAGGTGAATGTCAACAGTTTTAGGTCTGCTAATGAAATGGAACTTGCCCTACCATATTTACATTTGGACTTTCCACTTGTCTCATAAACTTGCTTCTTAGTATGCATGCTATTAGGTTACCTAATTGGATAGTTTTTGTAGCTAGAGTGTCTTCAGCTAATGACACAACTTTTATTACAAAAAAAGAGCTTGTTACTATTTGCAGCATTAAGTGTGTAATAAGTTTTCTTATTATCCTTCTTATAATAAGTTTTCTTATTATACCTTCCTCAGGCTGGAGAATCAATGAACTTTACCGCTTCCTTGTCGCTGCGATGATGTAGACTTGACTATCCGCCGACAACTTTGTCGATGAGCAATGAACTCTGTAATCTAAGGCAGTAGTACGACGCCAGTAACGGAATGGTGGATGGTGGCAACAAAATTGATTTAAAACACTGCTTCACTTTTTGAAAATTTATTTTCTCACTGAATTATTTCACAGCTGATGTTTCAAAACATGATTTACAAAATCTTTTCTGATTTTACAGGCAAAGTGAACGCAACAGCGTGCCACTCATCATTTACGTATTTTCTTTTGCGACACGTACTCGACGAGCCTTTTCACTGATCGCTAATCCGTAGATAAAATTACTTTTGTAACTTGCCAGAACCTAGCAGTCCTCTTGCAATTTAATAGTGCGTCTGTGTCCGAGACTATATCTATAACACGTCTGACTAAATCAAAAGAACCAGAAGGACTGAGACCTTTCACAAGTGAAGTTGAAATCAATTAAAATTTTTACTGAACTCGGATTGGTTCATTCTACAATGTCTTGTTGCTAAGGGACCAAAACTTGAATTTGATTAGCTTGATGTCAAAGGTTGAATTTCTGGAAAGTTCCATAACTTGGAATGATAATAAATCTAGGCAGTCTGTTGCATCACAAACAAAGCCATCTTGGTTTAACCTTTTCATTAATTTCAGAGGGCCATGTTTGCAATTACATCTCCATATATGGAAATTTTAACGAATTTCTTGAATTATCTGAAAAATCAGCTTCAAGTGAAAGCTGATCTTCACATAATAAATTAAGAAAACAGCATACACCGAAAATAGTAATAAGTAAACAATCAAATTTCAATAAATAATGTGGAAATTTAGGAATTGTAACCCACTGATCGTTGATCTATTAACACTAGAAGGACTACACCCGTCATTTTGATGGATACGCTGCTTTAGAAGACTTATTTCTTGCTTGTTTTTTTTTCTACACTTCCCAAGTTCTACAACTTCTAATATATACTTATGACAAACATGTTCACAAAGAATTAAGCATTTTGGACCTTTCTAAAAACTGGTACAAACAAATCCTACTAGAAGGATCGCCATCCGTCATTTTAACGGGTATGGAAGTGTGAACAATAGCCTTCGGATCTTTCCACATCTGTTGTTTTCCTTCCTGATTGGTTTATGGCACTCTTGCAGAACCTCTTCGATAAGTAAGAAAGCTTTATTGCCCAAGTGGCATAATTCGTGCTACCACTTATGTATTTACGAGGTGTTGGAGCAAAAAGCTTTCCGTTGAAGTTATGGTCGAATACCTGGGGAACACAATGAACAGTAACAAGTTCGCTGAAATTTTGTGGTTTATGCGATTTGATGACAAGGACACATGTTCTCAAAGACTAAGTACAGATCGCTTTGCAGCTGCTACTCCTATCTGGAATCCTTTTGCCAATTCCTTGCAGAGTTACATTCCAAGTGAAAATATCACTGTGAATGAGCAACTGTTTCCTTGCAAGGCTAGATGCTCTTTCATTCAATATATAAGCAATAAACCTGACAAATTTGGAATAAAGTTTTGGCTTGCAGTTGATGAAAACCATTCACCAGATTTGCCTCACCTGGGCAAAGACGATCAGCGCCCCACAGGTGTTCCTCTTGCAGAGCATGTTGTAATGCGTCTTATACAGCTCTTTGTTTTTGCAGGAAGAAACATCACTTGTGACAATTTTTCCACAACCAAATGCCTTGCAGAAAGTTTGAAGCGTAAAAGTACAAGCATTGTGGCCACAGTAAAGAAATGTAGAAGGGAAATCCCTCAATCAGCAAAATGTGCTACAGCACCTTTGCACACAACTGTACTTTGTCAGGTGACATAACTCTGACATGCTATCAGGGAAAAAAGAACAAAAATGTGCTTCTTTTGAATTCAGTGCATGACACAGTTACTATAAATAAATAACATCCTTAACCGCTTCGCCAATGGCCATTTAAACCCTTCAGGGGCCGGAAACGGATACCCAATAAACAGAGCAGGACATTTAAATTGTTAAATGCTGTAAAAATGCATCATAAATACAATTCCGTATCTTCCGTATTTATTAAGTTATTTAAACGAAACAAAAACTGGTTTAAAACTCATTAAAGGCAGTATAAATCTACAGTAACAATAAAGTAGAGACTACATTAATTAATTGTTGAAATTTCACTACTTTGTTTCACTGTAGCAAAAGCCATTCTTTGTGCCGAACGCGCCTAATATGTGAATCATTTTGTTTTGTGTGTATACGAGCCATAGTATGTATGTATAGCTACGCAAGAAACTTCTCAGGTTCAAGTTTAGTTTATTTATGCTATGCCAAGCGATAATATGACGAGAATATGTTGCGTCACACGCTCACACACTGGAATGAAAACTCTGTCAGCATCTGTTATTACAGTGTTTCTCAACCAAGGTTTCTAGTAGCCTTATGCAGCAGTTTTCGCTCTGTATTTCAGATATTTATACTCTGTCTGTGTTCAGAGTGATTACTTGTAGCTATCAAGAGCTAAATGTATGGTACATTTGAAATTGTTAAATTTCAATGTTAACCATGGCTTATCCCCGTAATGTAGCAAATAAATTAGCTTGGGTATGATGTGTACAGGCTTCTGATATTACTGTAGAAAATCTGGAAGATTTGTTGTACGATTATGAAGGAGATCTTTAGGACATACGTAGCAGTGACGTGTACTGGTCTACAGCTGGCATGTTAGCTACTCCATTGTTTGGGGAAATGGCGGGTCAAATATGGGTGATACGGATCAGCTATTACCAGCTATCCCTCTTTACGGAAAACAGTTAAATGGTAAAAAAAAAAAAAAAAAAAAAAAAGGATTTTTATACCACTGGATGTAACTATGCACAGTTGTTTAGTAATTTTCAGAGCTGTAAAAGACATTCATCTACCTGTACTTGCGCGTATAAAGAGCTCGTAACCTAATTGAGTATTATAATAATCCGAGGCCTCTTTATACTAGGGGGTAGCCAAATTCACCACATCATCCCTCATACTTGAGAGGAAACACTTTCCTAAAAGTATACCACCCACACCCAAAAAACTTGTAACCATTTCGAAAATGTGTAGTGTGTTGCGAAAAAGAAGTTCGCAATGAAACCAATATTATTTGGTGTGAATCTGCAGATGTGCCCTTGGGTGTTTATCCAGGTTTGGAGGTGTACAATTCAAAAAGAAACCTTTAAGGATACGTTTACATTCCTTATAGAACTAATTTAAATTTATTGTAAAACAGCAAGATTAAAATAATTGGCGTTAAATGAGCATTAAATGCATGTATGCGCAGGACGTCTATACACGTCCATATCGGTTTGGGGCACTTTAAATTGGACGTCATATGACGTCCATATCGGTGAAAGGGTTAAAAGCTACCGGAATCAGTGGCATACTACAACAACACCAAGTACGGCGTTGACATCGTCGATCAAATGGCTTGAGTGTACACAGTGAAATATGGGTGCAGAAGGTAGCCTATGAATGTTTTTTTCAATGTGTTGGCCTTGGTAGCTATTAATGCAAGGGTCCTCTATAAGAAAGTAACAGTGAAAAAGTAAGCGGACCTCAGTTCATATACAACTTAGCAGAAGAGTTGCCTTCATCATATAAATCCACAAGGGTACAAATGTACTTCCGAACACAGTAGCTCAGCAGAGCAACATTTGGAAGACTTGCGAAATTGGCGGAGGGAAGAATAGAAGCAAGCATTTATGTAACAAATGCTGCAAGTATGTTTGTGGACCATGTTTAGGCAATGATGAATACATGTGTGTTAGAAGCCACGATGCTGCAGGTGGCTTTGAATGAGCGAAATCAGGTTTATAAGTGTTTTTTCAACACTATACTGTGGTACTCAAAATTTTATGTTGAATCACATATTTTTGCTAAGGGAAGTTGTCCATTTCACATTTGGTTATCATATATATTTGGATTAATTTTTAGGCTTAAAATGTTCATTTTAGCATGTAATTCTTCAAAAGTAAAATTATGTACTGGTAAACTGTGTAAATAATATTAAATAAACTGGTATGCATTCAAATTTGTTTACTATTCTAAAAAGGGCAAATAAAACTACACCCGTCAAAATGACGGGTTGGTCCTTCCTGGTAGACCATACTCGCTAGTCCTAGTGTTAAAAAAAAGTATGTCTTCCATTACTTCACATTGTTAAATGCAATCTGTAGCATTTCCAGTTGAATTTATTTGGTTCTAATCAAACATTTCGTTTTATTTTGTTCGCTCCTTTTCCTTCATTTTTCTTTGTTCGTTTTTAATTTTGCACCCTTACACTCCCTACTCACTGACCCACTAAACTTGCTTATTCTTTCATGCCTTTCCCTTTCCTATCTTTGCTGAAAATTTGCTCTGGTTCATTGCCCTCTCCTTCATTGTATATGTAACCAGTAGTTGCATGTATTATTTACTTGCTCTTATGAATAAGTATTTCTTGATCATTTACCTCATAAATAGAAAAGGTGTTTGGTACTATAATGAGGAGAAAGATGTGCAAAGTCGTGAATGAGCTCAGAATTCCAATGAAAATTATAAAGTTGTTCAAGAAATGTAAGAGACTTACACATGCCAAATTTTACATCATTTTACTGAACCATCCCAGTAAATATAGGAGTTCAGCAATAGTGTTTGCTGTTACCAATAATATTTCTTATAGTATTGCATTTCATGAGAGCAAAAGACAGTGAGTCACCAAGAGGAATCCAGTGGGGAGGGACTGTGTGACAGGTTAGAGGACTTGGCCTTTGTGGATGACCGGTGTTTTAAGGATATGGAAACAAACCTGAATGATTTAAAAACCGAAGCATCAGAGGTGGGATTGAAGATTAATGGGAAGAAAACCAAGGAAATGTGCTATAGTAACCAAAATAAGACACCAAGAAATCAAACAAATTAAATAGATATAATTTTGAGTCAAACTAGTACTCAAAATTATATTAATTTTGTGCTTCATTTTATCATAGTCCTTACACATTGGAAATTAAATAGCTTTGCTGCCTGGGAAATGTGATCACCACTGAGGAACTAAAGTAATATTAAATAGAATAAATAAGGTATTTACACTGTTAAGACATCTGGAAATCAAGGGAGCTTAACATCTACAACAAACTATGCATCTTTAATACAAATGTCAAGTTGATATTACTTTATAGGTGTAAAACACAAGATTAAACTGATTATAGATGTAAAACACAAGATTAAGCTGATTAATAGTCTCCAAATATTTTTGAATAGAAGTTTGAGGAATGTTATGAAAATAATGGTGAAATATGATGAACAATGAAGAACTCTGGAGAAAACCCCATCAAACACCCATTGACATTGAGATGTTTTGGAGGAAATTGAGATGCATTGAGCATGCATTATAAGATAAGGACAAGGTAGTAGGAAACTAGACAGATCAAGAAATACATGGAGGAGTGTAATAATGCTAGGGATAGTGAAAGGTGAGAAGACCTGTTTGAGATTAAGGTGATGGTCCAGAACAGAGTCCAGTGACAGTTCATTGAGGCCCTACACTCTACTTAGTAGACACAGAAGTATCATTGTCATTAATTAATCTCCCATTGAAGAAAATTGGTCCAATTACACTGGTGAGACAATGTAGCCCGACCTCTAATCTTTTGGGGCAACTTCCTCGTGCTCCCTGAGTGGCTCCATGTTTGACAGTTTACATGGCAGTTCAAAGAAGCACACATCTGACATGAACACATTTTGGTCCAGAAACAGAGTACAGACGTACTTTCATAGGCTGACAAATCGGGCACTCTCAATTCATGACATGTTATTTTGTAGGAGTAGAAGTGAATTTCCTTACTGCCATATGATAGGACCCTTAAGATAGTGAAGTTTCTGCTGTTCAGTCAAAACATATCTCATTCTGTCCAGAGTTTTGTGCGTAACCCTTTTCCCAATTTTTTTGGTAACTGATCCAATATTAAAAGATTGGCTGTCAGTCATAATTGGTAGAAGCATTATAGAAGTACATGAAATTGTAACACTGCCATATTAGTAATCTTAGTTTATATCTAATCTTTTAATCCTTATTAGCATGTTTTATCTCAAGACATGATGAAATTATGGGCAAGAATGGAGTAAATTATTCACACAGAGGCTTACACTTTTATGTTTCCAGTCTGGAAGTACCACTCAACCAAGCAAATTTTATGATCAGTGGTCACTTTGATCTTGCATGTAAAGAATGTGCAAAATGTCCTAGTTAAAAACAGTTCCGCAATACTACAATATACCATGCTGTTTATGAAGTTAAAAATGATTTGCAGTCAAAGGTATAATTCCATATCTCCAATTAGAGGTAAGAGGAACTGGTGGTAAAGACCAAATAAATCTGAAGTTCCATTATATGTGTAAGTGGTCACGATTGAGCAACTATACATGCAAAACAAAGAATGAATTTGCTTTTAACTGTACAATATGTATACTACACAATTGCCAACATGATTTTTCCACAAAAGAACTCTGTGGTTTGAGGTTAAATATTTTTATTAAATCAACATCTTAGTTTACTGTGTTATATATGAACTTAAAGATATTTTCAAGTTTGTATCACAATTTAGTAAATTTCAATGTGAGCCACATTAGTGGCAGGGCACACATCCAAACAAAATTCTCTCTATCTGGTCCTAGTCAGCTTGTGGGGTGACAGTTGTCATGCCTGAGTCCCCACCAAACGTTCACTTGAATGCTCAATGAAGTCATGAGGCAGCTGCAAACCCCAAATTCAGCAATTGCAAATTTGCAATACAGTTTACATGAAAATTTGCATCATCTGTAAAGATTACTTTGTTTATAAAATTGTTAATTACTAAATTTACTAAACTGTAATAAAATCTTGAGAATAATACCTTTAAATTCATGTATAGCACATTAAACTAAACTCCGGAATTCTTTTGTGGAAACTCTGTATTTCAATAACCCTTAGGTAAGAATATTTTGCTCTGCTTCCTTTGTGTGTTAAAAAATTGTGTAATAAGAGAACTCAGAAAATATTTTTCTCCATGGTCACAGATTATGCATCTTTTTACAAAGTGGTCTGGGAGTGGAGAATATTCATATAGATGTGCTTCACCTCTTTAGTGTTATATGTCAAGTGTCTGTATATTGTGAAAGCTATAGACCGTTTATATTATTAATGAACTATGGAACCGAAAGATGGTATGAAGGTTTAGTCTAAATCTGATTTTATGCTTCTATTGACTTTTGCAAAAACACTCCTCAATTATCTGTACTAATGATAGAGATAACATTAGTACAGATCGTTGAGGAGTGTTTTTGCAAAAGTCGAATGAAGCATAAAATCAAATTTTACAGAAATCACATTTATTTGGGAATATAGCTTTCACAATTAAGTAAATGATGTTTACATTATTATTGGTCATTTAGAGATAACTAATATGATATTGTGAAATACAGATATTTTTCTTTGTTTTATTTGGGACCTGAAATATGAAAGATTTTTGTAAAACTCGATAGATGTAGACAATTTGCTTAGGATAACCGTTACTAAGCTTGCAGTAAAATACCACAATAAAAACAAATAAACAGCAACATCACTGTGGAGAAAATTATTGTTTCATAACAGTCTTAAGACATTTGTATCTTCCATCATTTCAAAATATTGCATTAATTTCTTAACATCCTTTTCCATAGACACCATGTTTACTTCAGGAAGAACAGTGGATTGTAACATGCTGTTGTATATCGAGATTCAACTGTATTGGAACACCACAGTGAAGCGAAAAATTATTAAATTTTAGATGAGTCGCGTTTTTTACACATCTGCTTCACTTTCGTACCTATTTTGAGGACATGTTTCGCAAATCTTCGCTTGCATCTACGGCTCTTGTGCGACTGACGCTAGATCCAGCGGTGTGGGTAATTCTGGGGTTGTTGCTGCCATCTGTTGATTTAGTGATGAACTGAAATGTGGGATTCTCTTCTAGCGGGATTTCAAAGTTCATTAGTTGGTTTTTATGTTTTTCTATGTATATCCTCTCCCATATGACGAGTTCACTATGTTTTTGTACGTATTTTAGTAATTTTGTGCTATCTTCAATTTCATGATTTTCAGACCAGAAATGAGCTGCTATTGCGGACTTATCAATATTTTTGTATCTTAAGTGCCTGAAGTGTTCTTTCTTTCTAGTGCCTATGTTCCTTTTTGTCCTTCCTATGTAAATTTTTTCACAGTCTTTACACTTAATTTTGTAAATGCCTGACTTTTCCTCTGGTTTTATCTTATCAGTATTATTACTGTGAAGTAGGTTTTTAATGTTGTAATTGTTTTTTGGTGCCAATGTTATATTGTATTTCTTGAATATTTTTTGGAACTTTTTTGTGGCCCAGGGGTGGTAAGTAAATTTAGCAAATCTAGTTTCTTGTTTTATTGGTGTGAGAGCTGTGATCTGTTTTAATTTCTTTTGAAGTTTGAATAATTTTAGTTTTTTATCTACAAGGTTTTTTCCATATCCATTTTTGATTGCAGTTTTTAAGATTTGATGGTATTCGTTTTGATATTCTTGTTGGCTGAGAGGTAGATTTACTAATCTGTGTGTAGCCCATTATCACCATTTTTGGCCAATCTATACATGAGCTTTTTCGAAACACATATTACTAAAGCCTTCCCTCATATGTTTAAAACATGGTACAGATACGTAGACGACATCTTTGCAATAGTGCCCTACAAACTAATAGATGATGCTTTGAAACTACTCAACCTGCAAGAACCCAGCATACAATTCACAGTAGAAACTGAAGAGGACTGTACTCTACCTTTTTTAGACCTTAAAATCAAAAAAGGCAATGAAAAACTAGAATTTGGCATTCATAGAAAAGCAACACACACAGATAATTACATCAAAGCAAATAGTTTCAACCCAATTCCACACAAACATGCAACCATCAACAGTCTAACACACAGATTAGTAAATCTACCTCTCAGCCAACAAGAATATCAAAACGAATACCATCAAATCTTAAAAACTGCAATCAAAAATGGATATGGAAAAAACCTTGTAGATAAAAAACTAAAATTATTCAAACTTCAAAAGAAATTAAAACAGATCACAGCTCTCACACCAATAAAACAAGAAACTAGATTTGCTAAATTTACTTACCACCCCTGGGCCACAAAAAAGTTCCAAAAAATATTCAAGAAATACAATATAACATTGGCACCAAAAAACAATTACAACATTAAAAACCTACTTCACAGTAATAATACTGATAAGATAAAACCAGAGGAAAAGTCAGGCATTTACAAAATTAAGTGTAAAGACTGTGAAAAAATTTACATAGGAAGGACAAAAAGGAACATAGGCACTAGAAAGAAAGAACACTTCAGGCACTTAAGATACAAAAATATTGATAAGTCCGCAATAGCAGCTCATTTCTGGTCTGAAAATCATGAAATTGAAGATAGCACAAAATTACTAAAATACGTACAAAAACATAGTGAACTCGTCATATGGGAGAGGATATACATAGAAAAACATAAAAACCAACTAATGAACTTTGAAATCCCGCTAGAAGAGAATCCCACATTTCAGTTCATCACTAAATCAACAGATGGCAGCAACAACCCCAGAATTACCCACACCGCTGGATCTAGCGTCAGTCGCACAAGAGCCGTAGATGCAAGCGAAGATTTGCGAAACATGTCCTCAAAATAGGTACGAAAGTGAAGCAGATGTGTAAAAAAAACGCGACTCATCTAAAATTTAATAATGCTGTTGTATGTTTTAATCCCTTGTTTCACAACAGTTGACACCTAATGAAGATGCTGTGTATGTATTCTGCACTGCAACACTCACTTTATAGTGTTCAAAGCTTTACTGTAAGTGATTATACACTGAGGTCCCATCTTGAAGGGCAGCAGTGTTTTCAACAACTTCATGACACTGGTTTTAAAATCCTTAATGTTCCAGTGTTCAGTCTGGCTCTATTCATTCAAATCTTAGCCTACCCCCGGCTAGTGTGGAAGAAATGATTATTTCCATCAACATACCTGTTCCAGTATATGTTTAGGATCTCTACTGTGCTATTTGCTAATATGTTTTTGTAACTCTTTTATGCCCCCTATTTTCCTATAGTCTTTCTATTCTTCCAAAAACCTGATCAGGAGCTATGTAACTGACTCTGGTGTCTTAGAAGTGGAGAATGTGGGTGAAAGTACTGCTTTGTTCTAAAAATACAATGAGTATAGCCATCATGATGCTGTTATTGTTCTGCCTAATGTAGGAGTCAGAAAATAGTCGTATAGGGAAGGTTTGTTAGGTGTTCTCACCTTTCTAGCTGTAACAGAAACTCTAACAATGATATACAAGAAATCTAGCAAGTGTTTACGACTTGATTGCACCTGTTAATGACTTTGTTTCCAACCAGCTATAGAATGAGATCTTTTTTATCCGGTGTCATAGAATGTAACATAATGCAGAGGTTGTAGAGCCATACCTGTCGTGCATAGAAGTCTTCACCAACATATAGTTCGGGCTATGGTTGGTTTTGCTGCATGTCAGAGTATATTTCTCTACATTACGATTGTCTTTATTCGTTATGCTGTAAAATTTACTTGCATGAAGTTTATGCAACCGTACTAAGTTGTGAATTCTTTTTTTCTCCCCCCTCCCATCAGATCTTTCTCGTTATCTATCTTTATAAGGCCTACTGTGCAGGTTGAACAAGTATCAGTATGTGTGTTTTAAAAGACAAATTTAAACATCTATAAAATAAATAGGAGCAAGCATAATGTTCCATGGTCTTTTTCTTTTGTCACATAATTTTTTCCACATTTCTGTAAGCCAAAGTTCTGAAGTTAGGTACTCTCTACGAGATTTGAAATGACTTTCTGAGAACTTCAAGTACAGTATTAATTCACCACTTGTACCCTTTTTTTTTCACTCAAACATATGCCAATTCTAAGAAAGCCGCAATAAGAATGGGCATGTGCTGGGTGCAGTTATTGTCACCAGAAAGGTAACAATCTAGAAATAGTCTTCCCAGCAAAGAGTATCTAAGATAGTAAGTACCTCCAATACAGTGCTGAATATTTTAACTTCACCTTGTTTGTCTTTCAGTAGAAGCCTGTAGCATCTATCAAGTTTTGCTTTAACTATGTAATTGCATCTATAAAGTTTTGAAAAAACTTGTGAACTTCGTTAGCCTGTACAAACCGTATTTATTGACTTATGCAAAATCTGCTTCTGTAGTATGATCTGGAAAGTAAAAATCATACAATTGCAATAAATAACTCATTTTTTAAAATTTTGCATCTATCAACTTTTGCAAAAATGCTAATTGTTCCAATCCCAATTGATACTTATAGGTTAAACAGCATTTTCAGAATGTTGAAGACTGGCAGGGGAGGTAAAGGAGATTAGACATTCCATTGATTAAATTTATTGGGAGTCGATTAATGACACTAAACAACACTTACTTTTAAATTTTCCCGAAACTAGATTCAGAGGCCTTCCCTCTATCATCAGCCGGACATCGACTGGTTCTCATTGGTGTAGCTGGCAATATTTTGTCATCAGTCTCCTCTGGTGGTAGATTTGTTCAGCAAGTTTTTCTGAACAAATCTACCACCAGAGGAGACTGATGACAAAATATTGCCAGCTACACCAATGAGAACCAGTCGATGTCCGGCTGATGATAGAGGGAAGGCCTCTGAATCTAGTTTCGGGAAAATTTAAAAGTGTTATTTAGTGTCATTAATCGACTCCCAATAAATTTAATTTATACAACACTGTTTTCAACACTTCCATGAAAGGATTTATTCCATTGATGTTTCATGTCCTTTTTTTATGGTGCTGTTAGTTGCCAGGTTCATATTAGCCCACCATTGTGCCGGAATTTCGTCCCATGAAGTTCTTTTCTGATATGGGGCTATCTCTTTTAAACATACTTTTGAGCCAGTGCATAACCAACTAAGCCACTTAGACTGAAAATGCTGTGAAAAAAACTTATGTTGAGAGGATTCATCATGATCTTTTAGATCAATGTTTTATCATTTCATAAACAATGGGAGTGGGAATAAATGAAAGTGTGTCATTGAGTTTAAAACTCTACCCATGTAATTTCAAGGTTCCAAATAGTTTATGTATAAATTATGCAAATATATGCTGCACATATTTAAAAACTGTTTGTAAAAGCTAACACTTGTCATATTTTTAATGAACGTAAAAAGCTCAGTGCAGCCATGTGCATTGATAGTCTTAAGATTACTAGTTTTAATTTGTTTCCTGGTTTCACAGGTAACTGAGAAAACAAAAGATGAAAGAAGAAAGATACATGAAGCTGTGAAAGATGGTTTTGGAGATGAACTTTATAGTAACACAGTTGACAAAGGAGAGAAAAAGTACATACAAATTCTGAAAACCTTTAAGGGAGGTATGTGCATCAACTAAAGTTCCACTGCAAAAATTATTTGCTAATTTGTTGAAAATAAGTTTTTTCCTTAGCATGCTTAATTGATGTCTTTAATACAGTGCAGCCCAATTATTAGTAGCAAATTTCAGTATAAAGTTCTTAGTTGGTAACATTGTGTCTGCGGAGCCAATTTATGTATTGATTTCCTCCAATTTTGAACAATAAATTAAAAGATGTCTTAAGTAATTTCTGCTGTATAAACTGAACTGAATCTTTGGTTCTTAGTATTATATGTGTGATCATACCATGATTTAAAACTAAAATCTATGAAGTGCTTGTACTGGTTGTCCTCTATCTAGAAACATGTCTCTGGAAATGACCTGAGTTTCCTTAAATCTTTTCTCATACATGCTTCAACTACTTTCATTATTTATTGTTAGTAATCATTTTGTAGAATATAAACTGACATGTGTAATTTGGCTGACAAAGTAAAGTGAAGTGTGTCAGGAATGCCAGCAGTAATTATTGCATAAATCTGTCCATTGCAGTAGCTATTTACTCAATGAAATATGATAGAATATGATAATGGAGTTTATAGCAGTTATGCAATTGAGCAATTATATTGTATTGTTTAAACTTAATGACTGGTACAATAGAAATATGTACATTTTCAGCTATCACTCAGGATTTTCATTAGTCAGTCCATTATGTCTATGTTTTATGATGTCCTCGGTAGAGTTTTTTTCAGCTCTGTGACAAACCATTCATACATCACTTCTTACTTTATTTCTGATCTAAGTCAAATCTTTGATCCCAGAATATCTTTGAATGAAATAAATTATTTTAAAAGTAAGTTATCTTAAACTTTGGTGTTCATTAGTGTGTGAATGTGCGTTATGCTTCGACACAAGACACTTCACCAGCAGTTCTAGATGTTAATTTTGAATTCTTTGTTTTAATCATTTTGTGAACTTGCAAGAATGGCACAGGTAGAGTTCACAGTTTCATATCCCTTAATTGTTCCAAGGCTTTGGTGTGTTGCAAAGAGGAGGGTACAGAGATACGAGAACCATAAGTTCCAAGTTCCTTTTTTGTCAAGGTCGTATCTTCAGTTAGAAGTATTGTAAATATAGTTTACTGTATGTAGGAACACACACACTATCTTGAAGTTGATTATACCATCATACATGTTCATTCATAATGTTCACAATAAAATGCAGTTGCCTTTTGTTATTTTGTCCACAGAAACCATATCGCTGTACGTACCTCACACTTGGTATGCTGTACTTAATGTTACAAGCTTATTATGGTGAAAGATACATTCAAATGTAACCTCAGTCACTAACTGAACCAAGCCAAACAAGAAATCAAGAATAGCATTCCTATCATTTCTCCTACTCATGAAAGTTGACCAGAAATTGTCTTTGTGGTTCTACCTGCTATCCAGAAGGTGCACACAATTAGTGTTAACCTGAGTTTGCTTAAATTTTTTGCACTGTTCAATACTGGTCAGAATTTTTCAGTTGGTTCCACTTGATTATATAATAGCACTTGACACAATTATTTGTCCTATCATCCAGTTTGTTGAGGGATGAATTTGTATGAATGTATTTTATCTCAAAATAATATCACTTTCTTGAATGTTATGTCAGCTTTGTTCTTTTTTGGATGCACAAAATGCGGTTACATTGCCCCCATAATAGAAAATGAAATATCATACAAATACCATTGTTTAAAATCATATATCCAAAATACAACATTTCACAGAAGGAGCAAAAGACTTTTTCTTTCTTACCTGGGAAATTTTTCACAAATTGTAAAAGTGATGTTAGTATTTTTGAGGGTTTACTTTCAGAAAAATGAAAAAATATGCGTAATTGGAGGAATTTAGTAACACTGAAGTCTTAATTGAAAAACCATTTGTAGTCTCCTTTTAATACTTCATGACTTCATTTTTCATATTACTGAGTTTTGAAAGCTGTTCAGAATCATTGATTAGGCCAACAAGTCTTGAGGAAAACAAGATGAGGTAAAGGATAGAACAAATTTACTCAAATTATTATAGTTAAGGTAGTATCAAATATTTCATTACTGGAAAATAAGCAGGATATTAAACTGATTACGTAAGAAAATGAACCTAGCTACATTGAAGCAATAAATATTACACAAATATAAATACTAAGGCTCCACTTATCTTAAGAAATTGGTGTTAATACTTCTTTCTAATGGAGATCGATTTCACAAACAACTCGCTTGCATCCTCAGTCCAAAGAAAACAAACTGTTGTCAAGGAAATCTCGGCTACCATGTTTTTATTGTGTTTTTTTTAGTATTACCAACGTCTGAAAACAAAACAAACCTAAAAACAGAATCAACTGCTGGTATTTCAAATTCATTACACAATGTTTATTTTTTAAATAAATATCTTATCCCAAACTATTACATCTATCAGACCATTTAATTGTTTTAATAAGTTAACTTCAGGATTTATTTCATGGTTAAATGACCAAAAATGATCTGCTACAGCCGATTTATCAGTTTGTTTATACTTAATGTTACGTAATGTTCTTACGTTCTGGTTTCCAAATTACGTTTGGTCTTTCCAATATAAACCTGATCACAATCTAAACAGTTAAATTGATAAATACCAGATTTTTTATTAGGAATTTTATCTTTTTTAGAAAAATGTAGTAAAATTTTAATACTATATTTATTTTGAGGAACCAACGTTATACCAACATTCTTTAAAAAATGTTTGAAAATGTTTATTAACCCAAGGATGGTAAGTAAATTTTTTAAAATTATAATTGTCTTTTTTTTTTTTTTTTTTTTTTTTTTAAGCGTAGAAATATTTTTATATTTTTCAATCTTCTTTTGTATAAAATCTTAGTTAAAACCATTAATTAAAGCAGTATTAATAATGTTTATATTCTTTATTAAATTCTTATTTATTCAGGGGTATATTTATCAATCTATAAATCAAACTATTAACCCTTTCACCGATATGGACGTCATATGACATCCAAGTTGAAAGGCCCCAAACCGATATGGACGTGTATAGACATCCTGTGCATACATGCATTTAATGCTTATTTAATAATTCTTTTAAACTTTGTTTTGCAGTAAATTTAAATAAATTCTATAAGAAGTAAAAGCTTACCTTTAAAAGTTCTTCTTGAATGGTACACCTCAAAACAGGGATAAACACACAAGGGCACATCTCCACATTCAAAGCAAATCATACTAGTTTCCTGTCGGACACCTTTCCTGCGGCACACCAGACATTTTCTGAAGGGACGCTACTTTTTTGCTGTGGGTCAAGTTTGAAGGTGCTGGGGTGGTGGATTTCTTACCCCCAGTATGGAGAGGTCTCTGAATTTTATACTGCTCAATTAGGCTGCGAGCTATTGATATGCAAAAGTCCAGGTACGTCATTGTCTTTCGTGAGTTTAGAGCTCTCCAAATTACTAAACAATTGTATATGGTTATATCCAGCTGGTGTAAAAATACTTTTTTATACCATTTTATTGTTTTTCGCAAAGAGGGATATGCGTGTAATACCTGATCTATTAGATCCACTCCACCCATTAGCATATTGTATTCCTGGATAATATCGATCTTGAAAATTGACATATTGTTACGAGCATCACTTTTTCCAGTATCAATCATCAAAATCTTAGAGCTGCAATTGGCTAATGCTGTAACAACCCTCCTGTCTTGCCAAGCAACATAGGTCAAGGGTGGGAGCTGATGCACCTGCATTTCTCCTCTTTTTAGAGCCTTCGTATTCACATCTTTTGGCAAACCAATACAATTTGAGCTTACTGTTCCAATTGCATTTGTTTTTCTTTTGTGTAAGGCTATGAATAATTTAGGGGAACTGTACCAATTATCTAAATATATAGTTCTATCCTGATCAAGTATAGATTCCATCAGGTGCATTACTATGGAACCAGATAACCCCAAATCTTTTTCTCTGGTGTTATCAGTCCCTTGGCCAGCTATATGCAGCTATTGTAAATATATCCTGTTTTACTTTCACATACATCAAAACTCTTTATGCCAAATCTGGCCCTCTTTGTTTTGATGTATTGTTTCCCACCTAAGCGGCCCTTCCAAAGCATCAGGCTTTCATCAACAGTGATCTTTTTACTAGGCACATAATTTTCTTTGAATTTTGAAATAATGTAATAAAAAACTGGTCTGATTTTGTATAGTTTATCATGTACATTTTCTGTGCAGGTGAAATGAAGGAAGCGCAAAATGGAAGTAAACCTATTATTTGACATGCATTTCCCAAAAAATGGGGTAGCTAGCATGTCATCTGTAGACCAGTACATGTCTAGCATAGGTTTACGAATACATGAGCATAATTAGACCAAATAGTCTGTAAATCTCATTCATTGTTACTTCTGTCCACTTCTGAATCCTACTCTTAGGTCCTAAATTGCCTTTAGAAATCAAGTCTTCCTTCACCCTACTCGCATATACATTTGTTTCCGAAACAATGAGAGACAGTAAGTCAGTAGTAAAAAATTTTGTGAAAATGTCAATTGGTTGGCTGTCAAAAGTTAGCTGAGTATGTGGTTGTACACCAGAGGTTGTGCTCGTGAATGTATGTCTATTTGTGTTAGTTATTTTGACACCTCCATAATGTTGATTCTTCACGAACACCTGTCGGAAATGAGTCATTTTCCTCCTCAGTGCTACCTATATCCTCAACACCCACCTCAAAATCTGAAAACTTGCCATCAATGTCCAAATCACTGTCTGACAGCAAAAACTCTTCCACATTTTCTGATGTAATATCAGACGCCCGCACTCTTCCTACACTAGCTAATTTATTTGCTGCATTACTAGTTGAAGCCATGATTAACACTGAGGAAACTATTTCAAATGTGTTTTAGCTAAAGAAATTGCTTGGAACTCTGACCAGTCAAAATTGCTATAAGAACTGAGCAAAGAAAACAGTTACGTCAGCTACCATAAACTTTGGTTGGGCAATTAGCGAGATGCTGACGGAGTTTTCTTTCCAGCTTATGTAATGCAACATACACAATTATTACGTGGTAGCATAAACTGAAACCTATAAACCTTGAACCCAACACTTCATTTATTCAGCTGATATACACATATAGTTTGTAAAACAAAAATACTCAGCATTAGGCGCGTTTGACGCAAAAAATGGCTTTCTCTGCAGTGATACAAATTAATGAAATTTCAACGATTTATTAATATAGTCTCTATTTTAATGATACCGTAGATGTATACTGCCTTTAATGGGCTTTAAACCATTTTTTTTTCTAAAATAAATTAATAAATACGGAAGATGTGAATATTTATTTATTATTTATTTATTTATTTTTGCAGCATTTAACAATTTATATATCTTGTTCTGTTTATTGGGTATCCGTTCCCGGCCGTGCAGGGTTTAAATGGCCATCGGCAAAGCGGTTAAAAACAGCAAATTTATGTGAAGAAGGGTTAAAACTTTTATTTTTTATGTAATTATCAATATGAGTAATTTCCTATAAGTACCAAAACCTAATTTGTTATTATTTCTTATCTTCAAATCTAGAAAAGGAAGAAATCCATTAATTTCAGTTTCTAATGTGAATTTTATAGCTTTATCTTGTAAATTTAGTAATTTTAAAGCATCGTTAATTTGTTTTTCAGGAACAATAGCAAAAATATCAACATATCTATACCATGTTTTAAAAATCAAAGGAAAAGCTTTAGTGACTTGAATTTCGAAAAAAACTCAAAAAGATCAGCAAGAAAAGATGAGAGGATTACCCATTGTTAAGCCAGAAGTTTGGCTTATTATCAGCAATTTCTTAAGATAAGTGGAGACTTTGTGGCAAATGTTTATATTTGTGTAATAAGGATATTAAATGTTTTACAAAAGTACACAAAAAAGGAAGAAGAAGAGAATTGCAGCCAACATAAGATTTATCAAAATCTCACAAGAAAAAATGTGGCTAATTTCGTCACAAAATGGATATAACAGAAGTCTGGTATTGAAGAAAATTAAAAAGTCTAAGCTAAAGAAAACCATAAGCAATCACATTAACTAAGGAAAAAGAAAACATATTTAGTGGATTCATGTACCATCCAAAACATTTAATAAATTTAGAAAAAAATCTTAACGAAATATCATTTTGGTACCTACAAATAGGTGCTCAGTATTAAAATTGTTAAATTCAAAAACAAAAAGAAAACAAAAAATCCCACCAATTAGTAGATCCGGAAGATACCAAATAAGTTGTAAGGATTGCAAAATATGCTACACGGGTTAAACTAAAAGAAACCTAAAAATCAAAGTGAAAGGGCATTTTAGAAACATCAAATAGAAACAGGAAGATAAGTCTGTAGTAGCATTTTACTTCTGGAATAAAAACCATGACCATGACCCAAATAAATTATTTACCAAAACAGACATGGGAGATCATCTTAATATAGAAAAATAAGGACTGATTAATTAACTTTGAAACCCCACCGGTCTATAATTTGATAAAGAAGTTCATAGTCCGACTTCCAGAGAGAAGACAGCAGATAACAGACGGACCTTTGAGGTTGAGAATGGAAGCAACAACTTCCGAAACTAGTCTCTCAATAACATAAAAATGTATGTGACGGAGTGTTAAAAACTGGCTACAAATATTTTTTTCAAGGAAAAAATTAAATCAATTCGCAACTGAGTTCTTCAAATTTAGGGTAAATGTTTTGGACTTAATCCCCTTTGATTGAATAATTGGTGAACTATACACAAAGAATTTTAGTAAGACATAACTAATTCTTTTTATTATTATATAGAATAGTGTTATTTATTAATATGAGATTAAATATTTTACAATAGATATTCTAATGTATAGGATATTCATTACGACCTTGCTGCCAATTGACTAATAAGATTTATATCAAACTAATATGTTATCAATGAAACCATGTTATTTCATAATAAAAAATATTCACATTAACCATTTTTGTATAAACTTCACAATGTCTTTGTGCTATAATTCTTTAAATGATATATTGTATTATTTATGCACTTGTTTGTGTTATTAAGCAAAGCTGTTAATACAGAATCTAAATATTCTGGTTAAAATTTTGATTTACAGAATGTTCTTGGCTTCCTCTGAAATATCACCTGCAACATATCCTTCCTACGTAATCAAAGCGGCTAGTGTTCCTTAACACACAAGTCACAAAATATTAATATTTTAAATTTTACACTAATGCATAATTTTTCCTGTGGCTTATGAATTATGAGCCAATGATTTGGCAAGTTTTAATCTGCAATAGGCATCACTCTTTGTCATAATGAATAAACATTAGTATATGCCCATGATGCTTACTTGTCCATCAATCAGATATTTAAGAACCCATCTTGTAAACATTTAATAAAGTAATTTTCTCCAAGTCCACTGTGATTTTCTGAATGACTTCACTTTATTTTTATTTGGGTTATATTGGAATTTTGCAGTTTCCCAGGACCGCCGTTCTCGCTGGCCATCAGATAGAGGTGGCTGTTATGTGCACTTCATTCTGTACAAGGAGAATTTGGATACTCAAGAAACAGTAAATCTTATAGCAAATAGACTAGGGTAAGTAACAAAACAAAGTACCATTTGTGCTTTTCCATTCAGTCAGTGGACATTATGAAAATGGGATAAATGATTGTATAAGTCATTCCAGGGATTTTGGAATGTGGGATTTGAAAATACTGATGGACATCAATGTTGCAACACACCTTATTGATGTGACACATACAGGGCTGCAGCTTGAAGAATGGTGCAAGTTGAAACAGCAATTGTAAACAGTAAACAGTGGAAGGAACTGGACAGTCTGTGTAAAACGTTGTAATCTTTGGTATATCCACACACATTTGAACAAATACTTATGTGCAGTGGTGCTTCCACGTAACAGTATATTGAGCTACACCTTACTAATTCACTCACTATCTTCTAGTTCCCCACTCCTGACAAACCTACCACCCTCTACTACTTGTTCTTCTTCTGCTACTGCCACCGCCTCCAGAAATACTCGCTATTTTATTGTTGCTGCTGTCAGTGCTTAGCACCATTTTGCTGGATAAGTATGCGCTCCATTGTATTTTGTAAGATGCAATCTTTTTCAAAACAATGTTCAGTTGTCTCCATGTGCATTGATAAACTTTTTCCCCATTGCATGTGAGCAATTTGTTCGACTCTTTGATGCACAATTTTTCCACATCTTTCATCTTAACGGTTGCGTTTCTACTTGCATCTTCCATATTGTCTCAATAGGATTTAAATTTGACTGGAAATGGGAGTCTGAGTGCACACTGTCCATGGCCTGTCAAAATCTGATCTAGTAAATATAATTTTTAGTGGGTTTATGCAACTTGATCAAATCAAAAAGTTTTGCCTTTGAAAATTATTTTCCAAAATGCTATAAAATTGTACAGTAGCCAGGCTTTTATTTCAGTTTTTAGGAAGTTGGATATTGGTGTTTTATCTACTTACAATGATTAGTCTTTTTCTCATGAATATGGGTGCTCAGCATTACTTTCATCAGTCCATCTTCTAGGATTTGTAAGGCTATTGTGTATGTAGGTCTTGTCCTCATACACAACAGGTCTGCCTTTATTCCTGTACTGATGAAGACATAGCAGATAACTTTCTTGCTGTGACTGTATATCCTGCTTTTCAATATGCACTTCTTTCTTACTTCTGGTTTTCTTCCATTTGAATTGCAAATCTCGAAATATTCTCTTAAGGCTTTGTGCTATTTCCTTCACATCCAATAATTCCTTTTCATCAAGTCTTCCAATTCTTGGCATTGTTCCCTCATAGGTGTAGAAATTTGGGATTATGCATCAGCTAAGACATTTGTTGAAGTCATCAATACCTCTGACTTTTTTAGGCACATTGTGGTTTTTGTCTGCAGTATTAACTCTGCAGTGCTCATGTGGCATTTTGGAACATAGAAGCTTGCACAGCATCTTAGAGACACTTTTTTTTTACTTTTATTTAGTTTGAACAGTCCTTTTTTTATTATAGGGGTTAGTCATTCGTTTATTTAACTTTCCTGAACTTGTTTTGCATACATTGCTTAATTAATAAGATGTATATTAAAGCAACTTTAATTACAGTTACATTTAAGTGTACTCATTTTGGATAAATTCAACATTAACATAGTATGATTTAAATAAATTAACAATTACACAAAGTTGTAGCATATTTAACTATTTTTTTGATGATTCACAAATGTTAGTGTCCTAAGGTTGGCATAACTTTTACCACCAGTTTCTGGTCTCTTCTAACACTTCAGTATTATGTTTAATCTCAAACCTTTATGAATATTATACAGCTTACTTTTCACAGTGCTTCTGTATTCGCGCTATGTACAGTCTGAACATATTTGCTGGACGTGTTTGAGACAAATACACAGTCTGCAAGACCTTCATGTATATCTTGTGGCTCTGTTTTTCAAACGACAATATTTGTAACACCTTTTTCTCTTCGCACTCGTATCAGCATCTTTTGTCATCTGTATTTCGTCTGTTGGTATATAGTTAGAATTGTCCCGTTTGAGTGATATTGGTAGGGAAGAACACTGTGAGCAAACTCATAGGTACTATATACACAAGTTTTCTTGAGCGCTGGATTTACGGTGTAGTGCAGGCAGAGAGGAAGAAGAGAGAGCTAACACGCTTTTGTTTCTGTAGTGTGGTCTACTTAGAAAATCACAGTTCAGCCAAATTGCGGTAAGATAACCGAAGATATGTGCCGAAAATGTGAGATGTGTGGATATACAATAAATTGAACTCCATCCTATAAACTGTGTGCTTTATATAGGTATACAAATATAAACATTTTTATTTGTTTGCTTCACTGTTAATAGCTTCATATTTTGCGTATGCATGCTTTATATTTACTATGTTATAAAACACCTAAATATTACGACAGCTATAAACACTCACTCATTTTGTGATTCTTTTATTTGCAAGTCTATTGCATCATTTCATCGCTGGTATACTCTGATGGGTTAGTGATAATTTTATCAATTGTCTGTTTTATTACACCATTGTTTCTCCAATATTGCATTTCCAGCTCTTGGACCTTCTTACAGTATCCTTCCCAATCTGTCACTTCTATAGCAAGTTTCAGCAGATTTGTTATTCTCCAGTTAACATTGCGTCCTCTGAAAACATTGTTTATTTTTGTCCACGCTAGCTCAGTTGCATTCAGATCAGTTATGTAGAGTTAGATGAATAATAGTGTGTACCCTTTCGAGAGCCATAGCATTCAGAACATACATTTGTTGTAAACTGGTTAGCTAATTAACCTTGAAATTGCTCAAAACGAAATATGGCGCGCATGTGAAAGCTTAGCATATTAGCCACTAGATGTCAGAGTGTACAGCTCATTTCATGTTTCAAAGTTGTCATCTAAATGGACTAATCTATTAAATTATTTTTTATTGGTTTTGACTTCTACTTTACCTTCATTTTATGGTTTGGCTCTTCAAGTAAATGTAATATATTTCTCATCATACAAATAGTTGCTACTATTAAAGTTCCTTCCAATCCTCATATGTTTATATATACACACACAGAGAGATAATGATGTCAAATCTAGGACATCAACAATATCAATAATTAAAGATTTTGATATGAGGTAACCTAGAATATACATGCTGTATTACTGACATTGTAGTCTTTTTTCTATACTTCTGTTCTTTCCATTGACATAACGCTTGTTACATGCACTGATCCGAGAATAAATAAACACATTTAAGAATGCTACTTAGGTGAGATGTAATTGTGTAATGTAGAATGTTTATTCATATGTTGAGTATGATTTCAGTCTAAGTATATAACTACAAAAGTTTTTCATATTCATGAGCATTTCTGGAAAAAATTATTGATCTAAAAATTATTGATCTTTATTCATACTTTCCAAGTGTCTCAGAAGTTCTAGTTAATTTTTATTGAAATTATGTCATCCTCACGGTTAGCCTTCCAAATTGCAAACTGGTCAAAATATTGCAGAACTTCTCTATTATAATGGTTTTATATATTTGAAAACATATCTGTGCTGATACTTATTGTTCATGAATTGGATATATAGACATTGTGTAGAATCTGTATGACTGTTTAAACATAAATTTCTTTTACTATCCCAATTACTTCTCATTGTCAATGCAGGGTGAAGCCCAACTTCATTACATATGCAGGGACAAAAGACAGAAGAGCTGTTACAAGTCAGTGGATGAGTGCTTTTAAAGTAGAGCCTCTCAAGTTGTCAAAATTGAGCAGAACTCAAAGAAACATGAAGCTTGGGAACTACAGCTATAAGCCCCAGTGTCTCAAATTGGGTGATCTGCAAGGCAATCGGTTTAGAATTTGCCTCCGGTAAGAATTTAATTTAAGTACATCATATTTAATATTCAGGTGTTTAAACTGAATTGTGTTAGTTGCCACTGCCATTCTTACAATGTTATACTGTCGGGTTTTTTAATTCTGGCAAGCAGAATTCTTAGGAACAGATGAGCCATTTAACCATATGGTAGGTAATCCTTAGCATCGTGGAGTGTTAATAATACACTGAGTCGACTTAAAATATATAAGTTACTTTAAAATTACCTGTTTACCTTGTATAAGTATAGAATTATACTTCTGGGTTAGTTTCTCATCTTCAACTAGGTCCCTTATTCTCTCTTGCTGCTGAGCTACTCCCTGGTAATGGAAGAAATGACTGTCAGATTCGCTTTTCCAACAAAAAGCCAGAGTGTATGCCAACAGGAGAAGATGATGTAGTTAGAACTGTTGGGAACTACCCCAAAAACATATTTTATTTACATAAGGTAAAATTGTAGTTCTAATGAAGTTTGTGTAATTAAAATCCATCCCTCGCTTTAAGTCATTAAAGTTTTCACATAGTATAAATCATGGAATTTGTTACAGAGAAACTTTTCTTCACAGATTATGCTTTTGAATGTAAGGATATGTTAAAACTTAGGAACGGTACTTACTTTGTCCCTGAACGCACTATATATATACTAGTTGAATATGAAAAGGCAAAAAGACTCAGTGAGTCATTCCATATCATCTCAGCGGTCATCTGACTAAGATCTTGGATTTTTATGGTTTTTCTTATGATTAACGTATTTGTAGGCCTAAGTATAAACATCACATTCAATATTCTTAATAAGTAAGGACTAAGATAAAGTGAAGCACAGAACTAACTGATAAGTATTGGTTGTGAGGGATTTCATCAAAGGAGCAAATTAATCTTGTGGCTCGAATTCTACAGTGGAAGATTTTCAAAGTGAAGTGAAGAAGTCCATCTACAAAAAACAGCTCAGTTTAAGGCTTATAGTATACCTCTCGCCAGTGGCATTGTTGTGCTTTTTAATGCATACAATCGCACCTTCCAGAAAGACAAAGATCCAACAATGACATTTTGGAAAGAACAGATTGTTGCAAGGCTAAATAATAATGGTTTGGACTTCAGTGAATATGTAACCAAAAGGGAGATGTAAGAAATTGTCAAAGCAAACAAATCGCTTCCCGTGTATTCTTTGTGTATTTACGCTCATATTGAGGACTAAACACTCTCCCCCAGACTTATCAGTAGATACCTGGGATCAGATTCCTGTCTTAAGAGCAGATACACTCTGAATCAGAGAGAATAGCCAGGATGGATGATCAGCCAAAGTCTGCTATGAAAGTGAGGAAGGAAATTATGAAATGAGGGTGAAATAGATGACAGGAAGGGTAATGATGGAACAATTGGTGGAATAGACAATGAGGAAACTGGAAAAAACCCACCCATATGTCACTTGGTCCACTACAAACGCACATGCAAACCCATCTGTGGTATCACAAATACACTTTTGGAATGACAACAGAGTTTATCTGTGGACTGAGGACGCAAACGATTTGTTTGTGAAATTGATTTCCATTTGAAAAGAAGTATCAACACCAATTTGTTAAGATAAGTGAAGCCCAAGTGGCAAATATTTTTATTTGTGTAACACTTTCGGAAACCATGGATTTGAAGTTCTCAGACTGCCTCCTTATCACTGCAATTTAAATCCTGTTAAACTTATGTCATAGATTGAAGTAAGAAATAGCAGTAAAATGTATTACTAAAATTATGCAAATGAATCAATCTTGTATAGGTGCGTCTCTGTTGGTATATTGATGAACTTGAAGTTTGGGTTTTCTTCAAAGGTAGTGTCGAAATTAAACAATTTTCTTTCATATTTCTGTATGAAGATTTTATCCCACGTGGTTAATGCAACTGGACCTTGGGCATTTTTTAATAAGTGGATTTCTCGTTCTATATCATGCTTGTCCTTCCAAAACTCCAGTTAGGGCTTCAGTCCCTACAATTAGACCAAAACATCATAAAGGAATACCTTCACTTAATAAATATTTGCATTATACAGTCCTTTTTTACATTCAATAACCCATTGTCCCCATTTTTGGCAGAACTCTTCATGAACCTTTTGGAAACCCATATCATAAAGGCATTTCCACTAATTTTGAAACATTATTATAGATATGTGGATTACATTTGGGCAATAGTAAATGAGAAACAAGTTGATGATGCATTAAAACTACTTAATTTACAAAATCCTGCAGTAAAATTTTCCATAGAAAAAGAGACAAATAATGAAATCCCTTTCTTAGATTTAAAACTTAACAGAAAACATAATAAACTTGAATTTGGCATACATAGTGTCGCGAAGCCGTTATCTACAATAGCGAGGCTAGTGTACACAATGAACTGGCAAATAACAATAGCGCCAATAAATAGCAGACGGATAGTGTATCACAGAGATAAAGGACTTGCCGGCACCGATAAGATTTCACGTTTGGAAGGTTCTAGTGATGTCTTGATTGACAGAGAAAAGTTTATCAATGAGGTACTTAAGAGAGCAACGACTCGCCAAGAGTCAGTCGCAAAGAGTAGAAAACAGAGAGGAGTAAACAGCTGTGGAGTGTTGTTGTAACGAGAGCTGATGATGTAAAGTGATGTAATTAGAACACTGTTTGTTATTGTCATCGACCTTGATAGACTGTGTGTGACATAATGTTACATGAGAATTGAACAGTGTATTTCTACGAAAATAAAGATCATTTGGAATATCTGCAACTCAGACGTTTAATTCTACGAACCCACAAAGTCACAGTTGGTGTCAGGAGTGCAACATAACATGACATGGAGGCTGCATTGGAAAAGATTTTGGAGAAAATGATGGAAATGAAGGCCGAACTCACCTCGGAAATGAAGACGGCGAATGACAACCTCGCTGCAAAAACAGAAGCGGAAAATAACCTGGCGGCGAAGCAGGAAACCACAAATAACTTAGCAGCGGAACTGAAAGAACTGAAGACTGCTAACAATAACCTCACCGAGAAGATGGAAGCTACAAACAACAGTCTGACCGCGAAGATGACCGAATTGGCCACGGAAATGAAAGCGGCAAACAAGGCCCTCGCCGCATATTTTGAAGAGTAGTTGACCGGCGTAAAGAAGGACGTCGCGGAGCTGGAAGAGCACATTGAACACCTGGCGAGCCGCATTAACGAGCTGGAGGGAAATGCCGACAGTAACACCAAGTCCCTGAATGCCATGGTAGAGGACATCGTCAGCAGGGGGTTAAAGGATTTAAAGGTCGACGCGCCGGGATGCGACACATCTGCACGCGTCAAACCACATACGACGGCGCGACAACTTTCGAAGTCTTCTGCCGCCAGTTCGACACGTTGACCAAACACAAGTGGTCACCAGTGGAAGAGGCCGCACAGCTAATAGCCAACCTACAGGGATGGGCCACAGAAGTCCTGAACACGGTCCAAACTTCGGCAGATTCCAAGGACATTTGGGAGGCCCTGGAGAACTGCTTTGGAAACCACCGCTTAGCCGCAGCGTACCGCAAGTCAAAGTCACAGCAGCCAGGGAAGACGCTGCAGGAGTTCACCCTGGCAATCGAGTAGCTGGCCAGTAAAGCCTTAGTTGACCTCCCACCAGAGTTCGTATCCTGAGAGGCTGCCTACACCTTTGTCAACGGGGTACGAGACACAGAGATTCATCAGTGCCTAATGTTCAGCGATTACAAAACCATCCACTAGGCGCTAACGGCAGCATTAATGCTGGAGGCGGCCAAGGTGACAGCTACCCCAACTTCCAGAACAAGGAGTATCCGCTACACTGAAGACCGAAGGCAAGCCGAGGGACGCCGGCGAAGACCTAGTGGCGTGTGCTGCGAGTGTGGACAGCCGGGACACATGGAGAGAGACAGCCAACATCAGGAAGAGCAGCCGGAAGAATGAGTAAGGTCCGGCGTGGCGAGGGGCACGTAGGCATCGACATCCCCCCCCCCCCCTCGAGTGACACTGCGCTCCGTCAGCCGGCGTATGGATGACAGCCTCACCGCGAATGGTTGAGTGAGAGGGAAGCCATGCCGCATGCTCGTAGACATCAGGGCAGCCGTGACCATCATCAGACCTGACGTGGCCAAGGGTTTGCCAACGAGGAAGCAGAGCCAACCATACTAGTTTGTGACTGCATCGGGTGACACCTTGCCTGTGGAGGAGGCCCTACTGAGGTTGACCTTGGGACGGAGTGCCGTGTTTCAGTGGGTGTTAGTCGCGAAGGTGGTTTAGGAGGTGATACTGGAATTGGTTGCCCTCAGGAGCGACGAGGCAACGGTCGACGTCGGCAGGAAGGTCCTGCGGCTCAATGAAGAAGAGGTCATACTCCGGCAACCCAAAGAGCGCCTGGGAATCTGCAGGGTCATCTTGAAGGACGACGTGGTTGACTCGTGAGAAGTGAGGTGGTGGTGACGGCGCGACTGGAAGGTCAGCGAACCCGGAACATGAAGCTGGACCAGAAGAGGCCTGTGCACGGACTCTGTGTAGCCAGGACATTATTGCCGTGCGGAGAGGAGGTGCTCAACCTGGCAGACACCATCACGACATCCAGGCCGGAACAGAGCTGGGGACATGCGAGCCCATGTTCAGCGTAACCGCAATCGACAAGACATAGGGGCCGGTGGCGAGCAACACTTGTGGCCCCGGCTGGAAGGCTTACTGGAGAGGGCGGCCGCACCACCTGACTGTAGAACAGCTGGAGAAAGTTTCACAACTGCTGAGACGATACCAGCGTCCTCAGCCAAGACAACAGCAACTACAGCCGCACGGACCGAGTGCTCCACCACATCGACACTGGGGACGCCCGGCCTATTCAGCAACCACCTAGACGCGTTCTGCTGGAAAAACAAGCAGCGGTACGGGATATGGTAGATGACATGAAATCCAGGGGAGTGATTGAAGAGTCTGACAGCCCTTGGTGTTCCCCTGTAGTTCTGGTGACAAAAAGAACAGTGAGCTACGCTTCTGTGTGGACTTCAGGAAGCTGAACGCTGTCACCCGGAAGGACTGTTTCCCCTTACTCCGGATTGACGACACTCTGGGCTCGCTAGCTGGTGCATAGTGGTTCTCGACCCTGGACCTGAAGTCGGGTTACTGGCAGGTGGCTCTAGACCCGAGAGACAAGAAGAAGACTGCATTCTCGACAGGCCAAGGCCCAAATGACCTTGTTGTCGACGGGCCCTAAAACACCACACACTCACTCACTCGACAGGCCAAGGGCTTTGGCAGTTCAGTTATGCCCTTTGGCCTCTGCAATGCACCAGCTACCTTCCAACGCCTCATGGAATCAGTGATGAGAGGACTGACATGACGCCTGCCTGTTATACCTGGACGACATCACCATTGTCGGCAAGACCTTTGAAGACCATCTGGAAAACCTGAGCAAGGTGCTACAGAGACTGCAGGCGACCAACCTGAAGCTGAATGCGAAGAAATGCCAGCTCTTCCGCAATGAAGAGCACTACTTGGGCCACATAGTCTCAGCAACCAGAGTGGCCACACACCCGGAGAAGACCCAGGCTGTGAGAGATTGGCCTCGCCCAAAGGATAAGCAGGAGTTGCACAGTCTCCTGTGGCTGTGCAGTTATTACTGCCGCTTCATAAAGGGTTTCTCCAACATTGCTAAACCCTTACCTGCCTGACAGAGAAACACCAACCTTATGTGAGGACAGATGATGCCTAAGGCACTTTCCAGCACCTGAAGAAAACCCTGTGCAATGTTCCAATTTTGGGATTTCCACAACCAGGTGGCACCTTCATTGTGGACACCGATGCCAGCGACCATTGCATTGGAGGCGTCCTATCGCAAATACAGGACGGCCATGAGCAGGTGATAGCCTACTACAGCAAGATGCTATCCAAGGCAGAGAAGAACTACTGCGTCACCCGGCGAGAGTTCCTGGCGGTAGTAAAGACATTGGAGCACTTTTACAAGTACCTGTATGGTTAGCCATTCCACCTGAGGACTGACCACTCCGCCCTAACCTAGATACTGAGCTTTAGAAACCTGGAAGGCCAGACAGCACGCTGGGTACAGAGGCTGCAGGAGTACAACTTCACCTCTGAACATCTGTGAGGGAAGAACCACGGTAACGCAGATACCATGTCCCAAAGACCCTGCCCAGAAGATTGCGGCCAGTGCACAAGAGTGGAAGAGAAGGAGCGTGCCGCAGCTGTCATATTGGTCACAGCAGTGCCTGCGGATGGCTGGGATAGAGCAGGCCTGATGAGGGAGCAGCTGGCTGATGCAGACCTGAGGCCACTCTTGAGAGAAGTGGAGGCAGGGACAAGATCAACCTGGGAGGACATCGCACCAAAGAGTGCCACATACAAGTCGTACTGGGCCCACTGAGACTCGCTGAAGATCAGAGAGGGCATGCTGTTCCAGGTATGGGAATCGCCTGATGGGAAGACGCAAAGAGAAGAGTTGGTACTTCCCCGAAGTAAGGTCCTGGAAGTCTTGGAGGAAGTGCACGCCGGTACTTCAGGAGGACACCTGGGAGCAAACCGAACAATCGACTAACTCTGACAGCGCTACTACTGGCTGAGGCTCCGAGCAGACGCTGACAGATGGTGCCGTCAATGTCACTGTGCACGGCAAGTCGCGGCCCCCAAACTAGGAGCCGGTGTTTCATGTAGCAGTACAACGTCGGAGCGCCATTCGAAAGGATCACTATCGATGGAGGCACTGGAAAGACTTGGGGTGAACAAGACCTGCACAACACCCCTACATCCCCAGTCAGGTGGCATTGTCAAGAGATGCATTAAGACCTTAGAAGAGCACTTGAGGAAGGTCGTGGCCAGCCATCAGCGAGACTGGGACTACCGCTCGTCAACACACGACACCACTGGGATGATGCCAGCCAGCTTAATGTTTGGCCGAGAGTTACACCTCCCTTGTGACCTGGCCTTTGGGAGCCCCCCGGGCACAAAACAACCAGCAACTGAGCATGTGGGGAACCTGGTGGACCGTCTCCACGACGCACATGAGATGGCTTGTTAGAACATCCAGAAGGTGAGTGACCGCATGAAGACCCAATACGACAGGCAAGCCAACAGCCAAGGGTTCCAGCAGGGTGACCTAGTCTGGTTGTACTGCCCTACCCGGACCAAGGGACACTGCCCGAAACTTCAACAGCCGTGGCAAGGACAGTACCAGGTGATGAAGAGCATTAACGACGTGGTCTATTGCATCTAAAAGGTGCCCCGAGGGAAGGTGCTGGTGGTACACCTGGATCGTCTGGCACACTACGATGGTGCTGTTTGGGATGACCAGTCGTGAGGAGGGAGCAGTGTTCGAAGCCATTATCTACGATAGCGCGGCTAGTGTACACAAAGAGCCAGCAAATAACAATAGCGCCAATAAATAACAGACGGATAGTGTATCACGGAGATAAAGGACTTGCAGCACCGATAGGATTTCACGTTTGGAAGGTTCTAGTGATATCTTGATTGACAGAAAGGTTGTTTTCTTATTTGTTCCAGAAACCTCTCGAATTTATCAATGAGGAGAGCAACGACTCACCAAAAGTCAGTCGCAAAGAGTCGAGAACAGAGGAGTAAACAGCTGTGGAGTGTTGTAACGACAGCTGATGATGTAAAATGATGTAATCAGAACTCTGTTTGTTATTGTTATCGACCTTGGTAGACTGTGTGTGACTTAAATGTTGTTACGTGAGAATTGAACAGTGTATTTCTATAGAAATAAAGAACATTTGGAATATCTACAACTCGGACTATTAATTATACAAACCCACAGTCACAATAGGAAGGAAACACACAGAAAATGTCATAAAAGCAGATGGATATAACTCAAGACAACACAAGCATGCTGTTATCAACAGTTAAACTTACAGGCTGGTTAATGGACCTTTAAACAAGATGGAATGTATCAAAAATTACAATAATATCATTCACATTGCAGAATACAGTGGGTTCAGTGCTGAATTGGTCAGAAAGAAAATTGATAAATTCAAAAGACAACAAAGATGCAAACAAGTAACTACTCTTTCCCCAATCAGCAATGAAATTTCATACAGAAAATTTATGTATTATCCCAGTGCTTTACACCTTTTCCAAAAAGTCTTCAAAGAGTACAATATTACTTTGGTCCCACAGAACAAATTTAGTGTGCAACACCTTTTGTAATCACATAATACAAAGGAGATACCCACAGACAAAACATCAGGTGTGTACCGGATAAACTGCAAAGGCTGTGACAACTTTTACATTGGAAAAACAAAAAAGAAATTGAACATTAGGCTTAAAGAGCATTTTAGGAACATCAGGAACAAAGAAATAGATAAATCGGCAGTGGTGGACCAGTTTTGGATGAATCATGATATAGAACGAGAAATCCACTTATTAAAAAGTGTACAAGGTCCAGCTGCATTAACCACGTGGGAAAAAATCTTCATAAAGAAATATGAAAGAAAATTGTTTAATTTCGACACCACCTTTGAAGAAAACCCAAACTTCAAGTTCATCAAGATACCGACAGATGCACCTATCACCTCCAATGAGTTCACCAAACCAACTTCCATTAGTCGACAACAGCTGATATTATAAAGAACCTTCTCGTGTCCATGTACAACACTCTCACTAGGGCATCTACTCCTCCCTTGCAGTTCACCACTTCTCACATTTAAATCTTCCAGTATCAAAAATTTGATCAGGAGGAATTCACTTCTAATTTCTTCTATCTCTAATTCTATCTCCCAGAGGAGAAGGGGATTGTAAAATTCAGTAGCTCAATGGGTTAGAGCGACTGGACAGAAACCAGGAGTTCCATGGTTCAAATCCTGGCCATGGCATTGAATTTTTCATGTTGTCTATATATGAAAAACCTTAGCCTATATACGGCTAGTGTGAAGAAATGATTAATTTCCATCAATTAATTAATATACCCCATTCCTTTACAATAATCCACATCACTCCATCTGAATTAGAATTTCTCATCATGCCTTTGCTTATATCATTTCTTAAGAACACTCCTAAGTCTCCAGACACTCTCCCCTTTTTCTTCCTCTTTTCTGATAAATGTGGAGCCTGGCATGTCTATATGTTACTTATAAGTGAATAAAAAATCACTAGTTAGCATAAATGAATACTTGGATCTATGCAGCTCTACAGTCTGCACTTAGTTATGCAAATTATTTATATATTTCTGAATACTTCTGCAAATAAAGATCAACATTTATAAATGTAGGCCAAGTTCCAGAAAACTAAGAATGATTTGTGGGTGGAAAATCAGTGTATATATTACCATACAAACCCTTTTATGTATACTTTCCTGCAGTATTCATCAGTTCCCCAATTGTGAGTTATAATTTTTTGGGAGCTTAATTGTGCCTCATCCAATCTTAAAAATGTATGCTATTAATATGTTCAAATTTCATATTTGAAAGAAAACAGGCTTCTTAAGTTTGAGTCATATTATTAGAATAAAAACATTTTTGCAAACATTTGCAAGTCTATATAGAAGGTAATACAAATCATATGCATATTTTTACAATAATGTGTTGAAGTCCGTAATTCTTAAGTGCAAATAAATATGCACTTCACTGATTAAATTATTTGTCATTCAATAAATAAGGCACATAATTTTATTTCGCAGCAGCCTTTCATTAAAAATCCTTCTTCTATAATATCAAGTTTCATTGTTTTCTGACAAATGACTGGTACAATTTAGTTTTAAAATGGGGGCTGCTTTGTAACACTTATACAAAGCAGAGAGCTGTGATTGATTTTCTTTGTGTGGAACAGGAGATCATTTCAAACATTCATATATGTTTAAAATTGGCTATGGGGATCAAGCAATGGAGAGGAATACTGTCAGTTGAGTTAGCAGAATGTTAGAGGCAGAACAAAGTAATGCAAGATAAAGATCTCCAATACTCAGGAATACATGCTGTGACAGTTCAGTGTGCTAAGATAGCTTATTCGGGATGACAGGCGAGTAACAACCAAAATTTTCTCTGAGCTAAGCATCCCTAACAGCACATTATTAGGCTATTCAAGTTTGTGCCAAGTGGGTACCTAAGGGCCTAATGAAAATAAGTAACAAATAAGGATCATTCATGCAGAGTTCTGGATGTCCCAAAGCTGACGCAGATAAATATCCAACATTGTCACGGGAGATAAGACAGAGATTCACCATTTCAAATCTGAGACCAAACGATATCCCACAGAGTGGCTTCACAAATATTCCTCTAGTAAGAAGTTGTTCAAATCAGGACTGTCAGCTGGAAAGTTTAGTCACATTCTTTTTGGATACTGAAGAATTTATTCTGATTGACATATTGCCAGCTGGTAAAACAAACAACCCTGGAGAAGTTGAAAAGAAAATTTAGAAGTTTTGGCTAAATTCAACAATGTGGATGCTGTTAAAACTAGCCAAATAAAAGATTTGTGCAGTGATGTTTAGCTTGAAGCATCCAAATTTTTAAATCCTTAACCCAATTTTCAGCTGTTTTCCATAAAAAAAACTGCAATTTGACACTGATTCTTCCTTTGTTTTTCTAACATGTTTCACAATCTTTTGCATGTATAAAGATTGTTCCTGCCAATGTTTCAACTGCAATTCTAATAGAATTTGATAAGGAGATACCATGTCAATTTTACTTCAAACAAATTCTGTATCTTTTCTTTAAATCATCAAATGTATTAAGAAAATATTAATATTAAGTAGAAAGAAAAATATTCACACAAAGAGCCTTAGCAGTAGTTGAAAAAAAAGCCACAGTAATGAACTTGAATCAAGTTAAACTGCTTATAGAACTCAAAGCCCCAAGATATTTTACTGAATTAGCAAATTACATATAAAAAAGCACTTTTTTCTGATTATTTGTGTAATTTTGTACTTGAGTGAGTTGAAGTGTTTAAAACAAAATAATGCATGCAAAGTTACCATTATGGATTTTGGACCCAATTGCTGCTTTTTGTTTAGCATTACTTATTGCTTTGCTTTCATAAAGAGAACATTAATTTAATTTACCCTTGGGAAAACCTGGGCATGAACTCTGAATAGGCAGTTTTACATTGGTTCATTCCATATGTAACACATGTATGAAAACATGTAAAAATATGTGATTGCCTGGCCCAGGAATGTGGATGGTACGGATGAACAGATAGAAGAAGCAATGACAAGTCTGCAGGAGAATGGTTTCATAAACTACTATGGTCTGCAGAGATTTGGCAGTTCATCATCTGTGCCGACACCAGAAGTGGGTCGTGCCCTATTGCTGGGAGATTGGAAACAGGTGAGTTCGGGTCGTTCAGAGCGACCTGACGCCTGGTTGTGTCGGGTTGTTCGTCACGACCTGAGACCTTAGTGAAGTTGCCCTTTCCAAAAGTGGGTCGTTCGTAACGTCCCAACTCACATTGGGCAGCTTGGCCATCATGTTATTTCTGTGAGCAGTGCTCCAGAAGAACATAAACACATTTAAGTCATGTCATTTGGTATTATTACCATGTAATAGATGGTGCTGTCAGTAGGCTTTTCCACATCACCACAACTCATTTTTCTTGCAGAATATATAACATGTTTGTGCAGGTAAGTTCTGTTGATAGTTTCAGTATTTGTAACGTATGAAAATGGGAAAAAAGTGGTATGTGGTTGTCATTTATATTCCTAATCATAAGAATGCGTGAGGCTCTTTCTGTAGTGTATCTTTTTCTGTTCTATTAGTTATTTTTTAAAGAATATCTTGACCAGCTTATTCACTTACCTAAGTTTACTTATTGTAAATAAATTACAACAATATGTGACAAACTTCACTTGTCTGTTTTTATATGACAAATCCACCAGGACTAGTTCTGTGATGTGTCCATCACAGCCTCAGCTGGTAAACTGACTATATTTTTTGGTTACTTGCGCTAGGTGATGGATACATGCCATCCACTTGATCAAAACAAATTTATTGACCGAATATATTGGCAGTATTTTAAAATTCATCAAGCGATTTCTGTTTTTTCAAGATTAATATTTTCTCCCAAACCATTAAATCTATCAATCCATTCAGTTGTTTTATAATTTAACTTCTGGATTTTTTTTTTTTTTATTAAGTTACAAAAAAGGATCTGCCACTGCCGACTTATCAGTCTGTTTATTTAATATTCCTGAAATGTTTGTTCACAGATCCTTTTTGGCCATTTAACCATGAAATAAATCCAGAAGTTAAATTATTAATGGACTGATAGATGTAATGTTTTGGCAGAGAGTATGTACTTGAGAAACAGAAATTGTGTGAAGAGTTTTGAAATGCTGCCATTAGATTCTGTCAATATTATACAAATAAAATATTTATTATTCCACTGTAACTAGCTTCATTTGCTGTGTAATTCTGTCAATAAGTTTGTTTTGTTAGAAGACAGGATAATAACGAACTATCCATCACCTAGTGGAAGTAACCAAAAAGTGTAGTAAATTTACCAGCTGAAGCTGTGATGGACACATCAAAACTAGTAGTGGAGTATTTGTCAAATAAAAACAGATAAGTGAAGTTTGTCACAAATAATTGTGTTCAAGAACTTGAGTGTTGTAAGTCAATGATTTTTGTCATATCAAATAGTAAACTTTTAATTTTATTTTTCTGTACACGCATGTTATTACTTTCTCTTAAGGAGTGCTGAATTTGACTAGAAATTACATACAAAGATTTCATTAGAAGTAGATTTTGAGATTCCTAATATAAACGAAAAGGATTTTGAGAAAAACACATTTGTGAACACTAACTCCAAGGAAAGTCAGATTAATGAGCATCTTTTAAGGATGTAGCACAAAGTTTTCAGGAAGTTTCACCCACAACAGAATAACTATTTATATGCAGATATTTTTTTTCACTATTTTTAAATTTTGAAATTAAGAAATAATGGTTATAATACACTTCAAACGAATCAAACCTAAAAATAGAATCAACTGCTAGTATTTCAAAATTCATTACGTGATGTTTATTTTTAAAAATTAATATTTTTTTCCAAACCATTAAATCTGTCGAACCATTTAATTGTTTTAATAATTTAACTTCAGGATTTATTTCATGGTTAAATGACCAAAAATGATCTGCTACGGCCAATTGATCAGTTTGTTTATACTTACTGTTATGAAAATGTACTTTAGTTGTAGTTTCGTTCTTTCCGATATAAACCTGATCACAATTTAAACAATTAAATTGATAAATACCAGATTTTTTTATTATTAGGAATTTTATCTCTTAAGAGAAATGTAGTAAATTTTTAATACTATAATTATTTTGAGGAACTGAAGTTACACCAAACTCTTTAAAAAAAATTTGAAAATGTTTATTCACCCAAGGATGGTAAGTAAATTTTTGAAAATTATAATCGTGTTTTATTTTTTTTTAAGAGTAAAAATATCATTAAGTTTTTTTATATTTAAATGTTTCAATCTTTTTTTTTGTATTAAGTCTTTATTAAAACCATTAATTAAAGCAGTATTAATAATATGCTTATATTCTTTATTAAATTCCTCTTTATTCAGGGGTATATTTGTGTAATATTTATTGCTTCACTGTAGCTAGCTTCATTTTTTATGTAATTATAAGTTTTACTTATAATTGCTTATTATAATTATATATTGTATTTTTTGTGTGTTGCAAGCTCATCCAAAAATTATTTAATAAGATGGTTACAGTTTATATGGCCTGAGAAAGTTTCTTGGTATCAACAATCATGTATTTTCACTGAATGTATTACTAAAATAGTTATGCTTGAAAGAGTAGATATTATTGTATTTAATCCTGAAGAAATTGCTCCAATGTTTTTCAGCATTTGAATGGAATAAAATTGGGAAGTGAAAAGATTGCTGCAGAATGCATGAAAGGGGGCAAGGGGAAGTGGATACTACCTTTCAAGAAAGTAAATGTAATTTATCACAGGTCATTTAGGCTTTCTATGAGTAGCAAGTTTGAAAACTAAATCACTTCAATGATATATGTAGTATGGTAAAGATTGAATAAATCTCACATAGCAAGCAGCAATTCTGTTGCAGCTGAGATATTAACTACATGGCATTAGAGAATATGCAAGAAAATGGAAAACACATGGAATGACATTTTAATACAACCAACATCTACGTAGACCAGATGATCAGTGGTTCAAATCCTGGCCATGACATTAAATTTTTCAGTCTGACTTGTACATAAGGGTCACTATAACAACAGCTCTTATGGCTCATTGGTAAAATGCATGTTGTGTCAAGTGGGGCGATGCAGTAATGAACCAACTTGCAGATGTTTCTTACAGGTAAGTTATTACTACATGACATTAGATTAAATATCCAAGAACAGGAAAAATACATTGAATGGGGGTTTTAATGAAACCACTATATGTTTTATATAACTTATTTTTTTAACAACTGTTATTGTTGCATAGTGGCAAAATGCACACTCTATAAAGTGAGCCAAAGATTCACGGTTCAAACTGAGTATACAGTCATACCTTTTATTCCAACCCTTTCACCTTGTATTTATTGCCCATGCACAACAATTTGTTGGCAGTTTACATGTACTTTTGTATCTTTCACCAAGATTCCATCACAGTTTGGTAGCATATCATGTCCACAAGATTTTATAAAGCTGACTGCAGTTAAAAAGGATGAAATTATAGGACATGGTGAGAACTCCTTGCTAATTGCCAGAGAATTGGGTTTTGACTGAAGAACAGTGAAGAATGACTAGGCAGATTTCACAACGAGGAAGTTGAATCACTGAAATCATGCAGGTGTTCAGATAGGCCTTCTGCAACAGCGTTTGCTCAAGATGAAGCCTGATCAAAGACGTGAGGAACCAACCTTTAAGAAATAGGTCTTTTTTTCTGAATGAAACATTTCAGTACGATTTCTTTACGAAACCATAAGCAAATGATTAAAGGATGCTGGTATAGCTTTGCATCATCCTGTCATTAAGCTCCTTTTCATTCAGACACCCAAGGCAAGAATCTTACAATGGGCACAGAGCAATAGCGACCTTTCTCAGGCTTACTAGCCTAGTAACAACCTGGAATGTCAAGAAGGTATTTCGATCAGACCAACAAGGAGTGGTATTTTGATCTGACCAAGGAGCCTTAAGTCTTATATAGACCACAGTGAACTAGATATGAGCCTCAGCATATTTCAGCAGAACCTTCAGGAAGAATTTCAGCATATATTACAGCATCAGGTCCAGGAGACTTTATTCATGTGCCACAGAAAATGAAATGTATAGTGTTTAATGCCCTCTTTTACTACATATGGCACCGCAGGCAGTATGTGCCACAGAGAATGACTAATGCAGTATATATATTCTCAAAAGCACTTTGCTGCCATCCATTCCCGCTAGGTTCCCAGAACAGATTATGTATTTATGCATGATAGTGGCATGCATACCACAAATATCACTCAGGATTGGCTAATGAGATATCCAGAAATAATTGTCATGGACTGGCCTTCAAGGTCTTCTGATCTGAACTCCATGAATATGTATGGGCTTTCATGGTAAAGGAATGGGAAGAATGTCAACTATACAGGATGCAGAGAGCTCACATGATTTGAGCAATTACAACATTGTCAGCAGAACCCAAACCGGAGTTTTGCACTTAACATGCAACAACAAAATGATGTAATCATAGCTAGTTCTATTAAAATCATTTCATGTATTTTTTGTTTTCTTGCATGTTCTCTAATGCCATGTAGTTAATAACTCAGCTGCAAAAGAATTACTGCTTGCTATGTGATATTTAGCCTTCTTTCATCATATTGGGTTAATATGGCCATAGAAATCTTTGAAGTGAGTGCCAGGTTAAAATGGTGGCCATGACACTACACATCTAAGATGTTAGCTGATTCTGTTTTCATATCATCTACTCATAAAACGCCTGAATGATACTGACCTGCGAAAAATGTACATTTACTTTCTTGAGAGATAGTGCATACCTTGTTGCTGAGGGTTTTTCCATTGTGAAGGATGCAAAATTCAGGTCTCAGTATGTGCATTACATCATTTTCTTAAACTTTCAAAAGAAAGCAGTTGTAGTAAGGAAAGAGAGGAAGTTAACATTTAACTGCTTTTTAAAAGATTACTTATATAGGTGGAGAATCACTTGTACATTTTTCAAGTCTGTTACAGCTTTCCAAATTAGACTTGCACACATTTGATGTGAAAGAATAACTTGTTTAATAATGAATTTTAACACATATTAAAGGTCTGTAACTATAGTTTTTTATGATACCATAACACATCCAACTGATAAATCAATGACAAACATTAAATGGAGCTTTAACAGTATTTGGATTTCCTTTAAAAATGTTATAATCTTCTGTTTCTCTTTTACTGAAAATTATAGGGTTTTAGTTAAAAATCTGTCATTTTGAAAATTATTACTAGAAATACTCTTACCTCAATCACCACCTTTCAGAGTGCTGAAAATCAGCTTAAGAAGACTAATCTTTTCATGAGTGATGTTCTTGATAAATCTAAACCTATGTAAATTATCTGAAATCCATGCATTATTGCATTCAATGAAAAGTTTGGTAACTATGAAATAAAAGTTTAGTTAGTAAGTTGAAGACTTCTTGTGTTATTACAGTTATTCTTGGTATTTAGGCTGATTAAAATTAAATGGGAACTGGAGCCAGAACAAACAAAATTAAAATGTGGTTTTACGTTGAGCATACGTTATATTAACATGAAGTGTATGACAGCAGCTTGGGAACAGAAAAGAAACTTAAGATCTGTTACTTCTGAAACTACTATCTGAAACTAAGATTTGTTACTTCATCTCAGCATGAAGTCTGTCAACTAATGAAAATAATTCAATGTTTCTGTGAAGGAATCTCATGCCTCTTGGACCATCTCTGAGTTTGGCAGACTTTAGTGCTTACTTCCATAATTGAGCAAGATACCCATAGTATCTTAGAAACACTCAAACTTTCTGTAGTGTTCGTAGATACTGAGCATTAAATCAAGTTGATGGTGTCTCCCTTTTTAAGTTTTATCTGCAAATGTAGATAGTTGGAATGAAGTAGCTGTCGGTCTAGCTGCATCAAAATCAGAATCTTTTCAGTCTTCCCCAGGGTAAACATCCATTTGCTACATTGTCACTTTGAGAAGGTTTCTGGTATTCATTATGAAAGCTTTTGCTATCACCATAAGTCTGGTTAGTTTTGTTTCACTAGACACCAAGATTTTCAAGCTGCTGGTTTAATTCTGCCCTCTTTACTGACTTAATGTAATTGTAATGTAACAGAGCAGCAGCAGTTGTGTATAAACAATCCTATTCTAACCAACTTTAACTCTTTTATGTTAGTAATTATGCTTTCAAATTTATGGCTGAAAGAATAGATTTAGAATCTGTAAATATGATTTATAATCATAGACAGTAAAATGTTAAGGAAAGACCTGTTTAATTGAAAGATGTTAAAATTTAATTTTTATTTTATGAAGATTTTTATTTAATATGTAAGAGCATCTAAGCTGGTGATGCAGTTAAAACATTAAACTTGTTGCAATTATCATCACAGTTTCCTTTCCCAACTCAGTGAAGAATTTGACAACTCGACCTTCAATCATATTGTGAAAATAACAAGCTTGAATTTGTTCACCAAGATAAAAGGTTGACTTAAACCAATTAGAACTTGAAGTGGTATGCATTGGTGGGAGGTGAGTTGCATTGGTTTAGCCACATGGGTTTACTTAACATGGATTCTGGAGTCACCAAACAGCTGATGATGAGATCGAATGATCTTGAAAACGTTTCAATTATACAACAACAAGTAAGTGAAGACTAAGTGTAAACATAGTGACTCATAAATTCAAACTTAAATATGGATTCTGGCTTCAGTATTAGATTCTAGCTCAGAATTGCATGGATATACATACACACTGTAAGGTGTGCATTTTGGGAAAAACAAGGACAATAGAGAGAAATCAAAACACAGAAAATATACAAGGAGAACACAGGGAAAAGTTCTTGTCAATAGAACAAATGAGTGCACAGATAGATCCAATTATTAGGACATACTATCATTCGCACTTCATTAGCAACAATGCCAATCAGCCCAAGGATCCACTTTCCTTCCATGATGTAGACACCATGGTACTTCTCCTTCCTGTTTTGGGTTGTCCATCTGAATGACATGGCAGCACTGCATTTTATCTCTATTCATATATTGTGATAGACAAAACATTCGTCTCAAACTGCTTATTTGTCAGCAAACTCATTGGCTCTATGCTAACATACAATCAGCCTCTTTTACACAAATACACCTCTTTGACACGTCTGTACAATGCTTCTTTGTCTCTTTAACATGTACGCTACATGCTGATTCTAAACAAACTCTGATATTCACATATAAAGTGCTTCAATGCAGGAGCCACACGTACTGACCTGTGAACGCTTCCTGCACCATTCCACAGTCTGCCGACTCCTCACCACGAAGCTTGGAATGTTCCACACTTCTGTGCACTGCACACTGTTTCATGAACTGCTTCACGGAGTCGTATTTGACTTAACTCGAAGCTTGAAACACAAACTCTCACTACTAGCACAAAAGTTAATCAAGAAGATATTGACACACTGCTTCACTCGCACTGTTTTTTCACAGGACATGTTTCAAGAGCTTTAGCTCTTATCATCCGCTGGTACTCAACTAGTGCAAATTGCAGTGGTTTCCTCTTTCTCCGTGACGTCGATAGATGGCATGATGTGCTTGTCAAATTGGTGCGGTGGTGGAGTTTCAAAATTCATGACTATGACAATTTTTGTTAATGAAGATTTTGTCCCATATGGAAAGGTCTATGGGGTGATTAACGTATTTTATTAAAGATGTTTCCAAGTTGATGTCATGTCTAGTATTCAAAAAATGAAAAGCCACTGCTGATTTTTCTGTTTCACCATTTTTAATGTTTCTTATATGTTCTTTAGTTCTGATGTCAATATGTGTTTTTGTTTTTCCTATATAAATTTTAGGGCAAGTTTCACATTTGATCTCATAGATTCCTGGCTTTTCTTTGGTAGTAATAGAATTTTTGGGGGAGCCTTTTAACAAATTTCTGATATAATTTTGAGTCAAACTAATACTCAATGCTCCACTTATTGCTAGTATTTACCTAGAATGCGTTTCGTTAGGATCTTCCTAACATCAACAGCTGTTGTCGACTCAGCTGATGATGTTAGGAAGATCCTAACGAATCACATTCTAGGTAAATACTAGCAATAAGTGGAGCATTGAGTATTAGTTCGACTCAAAATTATATTAATTTTGTGCTTCATTGTATCATAGTCCTTACACAATGGAAATTTCTAATAATCTATTTTGAGGTGCAAGAATTATGTTGTGTTTTGAGAAGATTTTTTGGAATTTATTATAGGCTGATGGATGGAAGGTAAATTTAAAAAAAAAAAGAATCTCTTGCTCCTGTAGGTTCTAGTGTAGTGGTTTCTTTTATTTTTTTAGCTTTGTTGAGTCTGTTAACTGTTTTGTCCACTAAAGAGAGCAGGCTTGGCTACATAAATGGGACAATTTGGGGGGTGAAGTAGTAATTAGAAAAATGTTGTCAGTAAAAGGAGAAAAGAACAGGAGAAATATAGGGAATTATTTAGGGAAAGTTAAAGAGAGATGGCTAAGAACAATTAAGAGAAAAATGTAGAGTGGGATAGGTGAAATGGCAAAAAGTGTAAAGGAGCAGAGGGCCTCCAATACACAAAAACCCAGGGTTAGGTGTATGGGGACTGAATTATTAGTCAATGGTGGGCAACATGATAGGATTTCCAGGATTTAAGAATATATGGCATTTTTCAGTATGGATTTTATAATTGAAATCTTGATTTTGTATTTCCATTTGTTGATGTAAAAGGAAATAAATTACTATTACTATTTTATAAGTAGCCTAAGCATATTATTTGAAGCATACTTTAATTGTGAACAATGTTACCCTATTACTGCATTTATGTTAGCATTATGTTTTCATTGCAAATGGGACCTAATGAGCCAAGGAGAACCTCACGTGTTGTTTTAATTTTAAATAACGTTGGAACGTTTTTATATTGACAACAAGCCTACCAAATATAATGCAAGGAAAATTAAATTTATTCAGAAACAGTACAGGAAAAGCAGATTTAGATGCTTAGTGGGCACTCTGTTGCTGCCATACTGCTAGCTGATTTCTTAACCACAGGTATTTGCCAAAAATTTTACTTCTCCTTAACTTAAAATTTCTCCTGCTACCTCTTGCTTCATCATGTGATTGGCATTTCATTTCTCATTGGTCAGTTCATATGTTCTCTTATGTGCCTACATATTAAGAACATTGAACTGTATCACAGGCTTTGCAAGTAACAGTAATAATTTTCCCTTTTAGCAAGGTTACTGACAACCTTTCTCCCACTCTTCTGTTCATCCCATGGTTAAGCTTTGATGGTAACAACCCTTACCATAGATTGAGTCTAACTGAAAAATTTGATGCCATGGCTGAGATTTAAACCACGGATCTCCTCGTTTCTGTCCAGTTGCTCTTACCCATTGAGCCCCGTGGCCAATATGTCATCGTCTATAAACAAAACAAAACAAAAAAAAAAAAAAAAAAACCTTAGCCTATGCGCGGCTAGTGTGAAGGAACGATTAGTTTCTATCAATTAACTTAAATAACCCTTACCATATCTTGACTTTAATTTTTTCTGGCTTTCCTATCTTTGTGAATTTACTCTTATTACCTCAACTTAAAAAAAATTTGCCACATGGAGTGTACTGTATCAAATTAAATTAAATCTGAATATTCTACCCTGGCATCTAGATGCCTTACATCTGCAGAGTTCTTCATTTAAAACCCAATGGGTGTATGACATTTTGCCTGTGCATGATTGGGTGTGCCATAGCGGCTTTGTGCCTACATATTCCAGGCAATAGTTGACTGTAGGCAGTTGGTCGAAACAATGGAAATGCGCATTGCTTTGAAAATGTAGAAATTCAAGTATCATGCTGTGATAAAATTCTGCATAAAAAAAGGTTTAACACCTACAGAAATTCATTTGCAGATTGTAAATGTGTATGTTGACTCTTCACCTTCAGTTTTCACTGTGAAGAAATGGGTGACCAATTTTAAAGGTGACTGTGAAAGCATCCAAGATGATACACGTGAAGGATGCCCTAAATTGTAACAACACCAGAAATCATTGAAAAAGTGCATGACATAATTTTGGAAGATCGGCATATAAAGGTGCATGAAATTGCTTATGCTCTTGGAATTTCAACTTGGTCACATTTTACATCAGGAATAAACATGAAAAAGCTTTGTGCAAGATGGATGCTGTGTATCCTTACTCTGGATAACAAATACAATCCCACAGCACTTTCTGAAAAGTGCTTGGTGCATTTTCAGAAGAACAGAAGTGACTTTTTGCACCACTACACACCAGAATCCAAGCAACAGTTGAGACATTGGACAGATGCTGGTTCTTCAGCTCTAAAGAAGGCAAGGACATGCTATCGGCAGGAACAAGCATGGCGTCAATATTCTGGGATGACAAAGGAATTTTGCTGACTATCTTGAAAAAGGTAAAATCACTACTGGAGAGTACTACTCTCAATTTCTAACCAAACTGAATGCAAGCAGTCATGTAAACAGACCCAAATTAAAAAAGAAAAGAACTGTTTTCTTTCATGCACCTGTCCACAAAAGTGTGTTGGCAATGGGGAAATTGATATATCTGCACTAGGAAGTGCTGGCACATCCACCCTATTCCTGATTTGGCTCTGTTTCCAAAACTGAAGAAATTCCTTGCTGTGAGGCACTTTTCGTCCAATGAAGAAGCAATTGCAGCTGTAAACAGGTACTTTGCAGCACTTCCAGAGGAACACTCAGAAAGGGGATAATTGCATTGGAAATCCACTGGGAAAATGTATTGATATTAGAGGAGATTGTTGAAAAATAAATCTACTTTGAAAGCATGAATTGTCGTTTTTCCACAATTAGGCCGAGAACTTTGCAGATGTCTATCCTCAGCTAAACAAGTATTAATTATATTGGGAGAATACTTTCTGATTCACATGATTGAGTTAGGCTACTGTAATGTTTCTAATTTTATTTCTAATATTTTGTTTTAATTATTACAATGTATGAGGATTTGTCTCAAACTTTGTGTTTCAGATTATCCCACAAGTAAAAATCACACACTGTTAGATCGGGGGGGGGGGGGGGGGTGAGAAGGCCACACACCAGTATTAATCACTTTTATCTTCAAACACATTGCTAATTTTACTCATGTACTGCTCTGCTCTATGGGTAATAGCACAAGCTTGTTGAAACCACCCATATGATTTCTCTTCTGTCATTTCGTTATAAAATGGGATCAAACTGTCATTTTGGTATCTCTCTGCATTTAGTCTGCTTGTGGAATATTGTACCGATTATGCATCTATCGCTAACAGCACATCAAGCTCCAACCTTCCAATCATAAGGGATTTCTTGAATGCAAATACCCCATCGGAAAAGAACAGAAGCTGTGGATCAATTAAACTGTCATTTACTGATGAAAGAGACCATTCACAATTATGTATTCGTGATACTGTGTCACCTTGTTTTAAAGCATGGACACTTGTACAGTTATACTGTTTTAGTTTTAATTTAGTTGCTCTATGTACAGAAGACTGATGTTCTTTTTCTTCTTAACTGCCCTAGTTGTGCCACTATTGTGGTGTTATGGGATTCTTGTTCCTCTATCTCTTAAGGTCGGGCCTGAGGAATGAAAGCTTTGGATCCGATAGAGAACCAGACTGAAATTTTGTTGTGCTAATTTTGGGATGGATTTGGTTGTTGAATGTTTGAGACATGTACCTACGTCGTCTTAACTTTCCCTATTTTAACACTGTACACTTTTGTTTTTTGTTTGCACAAAATCAGTGATTTCAAATTTATTCACAATCTCATGAATTGTAAATCTGGAAGGAGATACTTCACCAGGGGACATTTGAATATAGTCTGTTGGAAAACAACTTGGCGATTCCCATTTATAACTTACACATGACAATGTGTTGCTCTAGAGATAGCGCCTGTTCATGTGGGTGGCCGGTATAATACTGCCGTGTGAAGTACACACCATTACCACCCAAGCACAATGACTGTCGGTAGTGGGTAATCCACCAAGGTCACGGCAATGGCAAAATGCTGTGTGCTCCACTAGGTTTTAAATGGGGAACCCTGTAGATATCTACCTGTATTTTTCATTACAATTTTATTAATATATTTATAAATACAACATTGTGATAAAATGACAAGATGAAGTTGCACAAAACTGACCTTATTTGTCTCTAAAATTGCTAACCTATTTACAAATACTTTTTCTTTTTACAAATTTGCAGAGCAAGCACATCTCTGTGTAACACTCTCATATTACGTCAGTTGCATGCACAAGGTTGTGCTGCTCAAACTGTTTGACATACACAGAATTCTTCCCTTTTACACTGTTCTGCTTGCCGATTCTTGACACAACTACTCCAATACTCACTGTCAACTCACAACTAGCAATTCTTCCTTTGCATTGCAGATTACATGATTACTTATATTGTCATTTGTTTATACTTTAAGCTCCTTTCAAGCATTTTAGTATGAGAAAAAGAAATTACCTAAGGTCCCATTCCTATCCTTCTCGTGGTGCAGCTGTTAGTATGCATGCTTATGCATGTTGAATTAAAGAGGCTGCTCCTCAAATGGAATTAGTCAGCCTGATGAGTTTAATGACTATCTAGTATTCTTCCTTTTTCCTTACCAGATTCCCGCTTTCAACTTTCCTATCCAGTCTCTCTTGACTGAAATCTTGCTGTTTTCGATCCTGATGGTATTAGAGTATTCAAGGCCTAGGGGATTATTTCATACCTTTTCTAAATCTTACCTAACAAAATCAATATAATGCTGGCTTGTCAGAGCATTGAAACGTCTCATTGGTAACTGTGAAGAAAGCTAGTGGATAAATATCCTCCTAACTAGGTCCGGTGGACCTGTTAACCAAAGACGAATGCAGTTCTCCATTCATATTGGGGGTTATATGTAGATGATGTAATTGCCGTAATGTAAAATACTGGTGGCTACAATAAAACAATTACAAACTGCTCATTATTTAACCATCTTAACGATCTTTATAGGATTGGACTTTCAAGTTCACCATACTGTCTACTGTGTACCAGAAAAGAAATTATGAATATGGAACATCTGGGATCATGCCAAGCTTTGAAGATGTCCTAACATTCTCACCAAATATTGGGAGGCTAGAAGGAGAATGACTTGGTTGTGAAAAACACACACACACACACACACACACACACACACACACACACACACACACACACACACACACACACACACACACACACACACACACGCACGCTCTCTCACTCGCGCGCTCTCTCACTCGCGCGCTCTCTCTCTCGCGCGCTCTCTCTCTCGCGCGCTCTCTCTCTCGCGCACTCTCTCTCGCACGCACTCTCTCTCTCGCGCACTCTCTCTCTCGCGCACTCTCTCTCTCGCACGCACTCTCTCTCGCACGCACTCTCTCTCGCACGCACTCTCTCTCGCACGCACTCTCTCTCGCACGCACTCTCTCTCGCGCGCACACTCTCTCTCGCGCACACTCTCTCTCGCGCACACTCTCTCTCGCACACACTCTCTCTCGCGCACACTCTCTCTCGCGCACACTCTCTCGCACACACTCTCTCTCGCACACTCTCTCACACACACTCTCTCTCACACTCTAAACATATCTGTTTCTCAAAGTATAAACTTGAAAGAAGCGTAGGGACAGTGAAGCACAAATTAGTACAAAAGTGAATCGAGAAAATATTGACACATTGCTTCACTCACACTGTTTATTCACAGGACATGTTTCAAGAGCTCTTGCTCCTATCATCTCACACACACACACACACACACACACACACACACACACACACACACACACACACACACACACACACACACACACACACACACACACACACACACACACACACACAGAGTATTTGAATAGAGTATCAGCTAATGATAGGAGCAAGAGCTCTTGAAACATGTCCTGTGAATAAACAGTGTGAGTGAAGCAATGTGTCAATATTTTCTCGATTTACTTTTGTACATATCTGTTTCTATTAAATACTTCAGAATAGTGGATTAAGCAATAATTCTGATTTCCATAATCCATTATTTTAGCGAGTGTTGTAAATATGTCATCTTGTTACTCAAGAAATTTAAAGGGATTTTTCTGAGTCAGGTATTAATCATATCTAGGATTTTTTGATAGCTAAATAACTATGGATCCTTTTGTTCTATCACCAATATTTTCATCGTATTGGTTGTAGTGGACAGTCAGCAGGATCTCCCCTAATATAATAGTCATCACATGGTGGGACAAAGTTATCCCAAAGATATGAGAAACATTGAAAACATTACCATTATGTAGTTAAAAAAATTGTCAAGTGCAAAAGAGGGAGTATTTTAAGTTCAGTACATTAGCAAAGGCAATTTAAAAGTGTCATAAATTATTATAAGGCAAAACTGTGTATCATATGCAAACTGCAAAGTCGTTTTGTCAAAGGAGGGTGGCAATAACTGGATTTTTGCTGTAACACTTCATTGACTGTGATCCTCTTGAATTCCCCCCCCCCCCCCTCCAGTCCTTAACACTCCATGCGAATTTTCCACTGTTGGAAGAAATCCTGGAGGTAATTAAGTGTTGTGCTGTTTAATAGTTGCATTGTTTTTGCTTTTGCTGCATCAATAGATTCTAAATCACTTTTTTTGGATATAAACTTGACTTTCAGGAGGAGAAAAAGTTTTCATGGTGCTAGTTCCTGTAAATATGGGTAATGCTTTATTTGGAATGTTCTTTTCCAAATAACTCTTCAAAAATAACATTGTGTGTTAAGGTATTGTCCTGATGGTCCATGAGGCAGTTTTCCACTAGTGTGGTCTTCATCACACATGTTCACAGAGAGTTTTAACAATTTTATAATTAACTGTCTGACCTGCAGGCACCCAGTCAGTGCCGATAAACTAGGGAACACGTTTTTTTGTACCCGCAACAAAATAGGCTAATTCTTATGCAAAATGACTCACTGATTCCAAAAATGCCTCTGAAAATGATGTATCACGTAACGTTTTAAGATATTCTTATTCTTTTATATAAAATACAGAAATGAGGTATGATACCAACTCATATTGACTTAATTTAAAATAATAGTCATGTTATTGTTAAATAATATTTTTATACCTGTAAAAATATGAATACTATTCGAAATAACTAGTTAAAATTTTCCATCACATAAGATTTATCAGTAAAATTAATTTTAGAGTCTACTATAAAAATCGTATTTACATGGATATGCCCAACTCAAAATAAATTAAGTTGACATAAACTACTGATGCAGGATTTCATAACTTATCATGAAGACCTAAATACATCTTATTTTGTTTTCTCTAATGGAAAAGATTCCTATCTTGAGCCCTTAGGTTCACAGATAACCCCCTTTTATCACGCTCCTCTCCTCCTGAGTAAATAAACAGATGTGTTAGCTTGAGTGCTCCTCTGGGTGGTCTGGTTTACAGGTGTTTCTAGAAAAAATAAGTCTAGTGTCAAATATCCAAGTGTTCCATCAGCAATAAGACCAGTACCTCATAGTGAAGATCTTCCGGTGCCTGATCCTCCGAAAGCATGGGTTGAAGAATATGATGGATCAAGTTCAAATCATGATGTAGATGACGTGAACCCTCAACATCCCAAGACCCTACATATCAATGTGAACGAAGTGAAGAAAACATTTTGTTTCTCAAGAAGAACTAAGCGATCTTATTTGTGATTTGAAACTAGGTAAAAAGGAGTCAGAATTACTGGGTTCCAGGCTATAGGAGTGGAATTTCCTGGCAAAAGAGACTAAAATAACATTTTACTGATCTCGACATAAAAGTATTCATAGTATTTCACAACGAAAGACAACATGAGTTTCTGTGTTAATGTTAATGGTTTAATGAAGGAATTGGGTATAGAGTATTGTGTCGAAGATTGGTGCCTCTTTATTGACTCTTCTAAATACAGCTTAAAGGCAGTGTTGCTTCATAATGGCAATTTACTACCTTCAACACCTTTATTTCATGCCATAGGAATGAAGGAGACATACGATTCCATGTCCATCATTTTAGATGCTATTAGTTATCAAAACTATGGCTGGGAAATTTGTAGTGACCTCAAGGTAGTTGCATTGCTAACGGGACTGCAGGGAGGTTTCACAAAATATTGCTGTTTTTTGTTCTTATGGGACAAGCATTTTATAGTGAAAGAGTGGGGGAAAAGGGAAGACTATACCCCTGGAGCAAGCAGTGTTAAGTATGTGCTTCTAGTAGACCCAAACAAAGTTCTTCTCCCCCCACTTCACATAAAACTCGGGTTAATGAAGAATTTTGTTAAAGGTTTGGACAAAAGTGGAAGTGCATTTGAGTATTTAAGAAATATCTTTCCCAAAATAAGTGAACCTAAATTGAAGGAAGGTATATTTGTCGGTCCTCAAATAAGACTACTTCTTAAAACAGTGTTTTTTAATCAAAGCTTAAACGTGTTGAACTGGCAGCATGGAAATCATTTAAATCAGTGGTGGAAGGCTTCCTGGGCAATAACAAAGAAGAAAATTATGAAACTTTAGTCTCAGAACTATTAAGGCGCTACAAAGAAATGGTTTGCCATATGTCACTTAAAATCCACTTTGCACTCTCACCTTGATAGTTTCCCTACAAACCTAGGAGCTGTAAGTGATGAGCAAGGTGAGCGTTTTCACCAGGACATTTCTGAAATTTAAAGGAGTTACTGCAGATCAGTTTACTTAAGAATTTGTCTATTTTGTTTCGGGTATATGAAAATAATTTTTTTTTTGTTCCCCAGTGTAATTCTCTCTTCCGAGTGTAAAAAAAAAAAAAAAAATATCATCATTGCTTTACACTTTGATTCACTCATGCACCCTTTCTTCCTGGAAGATTGGTAGCTCTTCCAATTGTTGCTTAATGTTTTTATGGTATTAGTAAAATTAAATTTTGCCATGTGTAACTACATTTCAAAGATTTAAGAGAGAGAGAGAGAGAGAGAGAGAGAGAGAGAGAGAGAGAGAGAGAGAGAGAGAGAGAGAGAGAGAGAGAATTTCATGGCAATTCAGTTGATCATTTTGCACAGGTGTGATTATTTTTGGCACCAGGTGGCGCACATACCTTATTTATGCCAAGATCGTCATACAAAATTTGCATAACACTTTCCTTATAGGTTTTTCAAATGTTCAATTGGTGGTCTCAAAAAATTTTAACCTTTTCCACATTATCTTCAGTTTTAATAGCGGACCAATTTCCTATTTTCCATGTGATGTTTCCTGCCTTCTTAAACTCCTTAAACCACAAAAAAACTTGGATATGAGATAGGCATTGATCACCTTAAATTTGTTTGTAAGTTTGTGTGCCAAATTTATCAAGATTTGTGAGAAGTTTGATGCTACTTTCTAATTTAGCACTCAGCATTATTCTTACAGAAGTTGGACATGCTTCAAACTCTGGTCACAACCAAATTAACCACAGCACGTGAGTGATACCGCTTGTGACAGTGCAGGGGAGTCTACAGGTCCCTCCTTGTGTTCATCCTCGAAGTGGCAGGAAATGAGTAATAATTCACTTTCTTTGTTGTCACAACTTGCACATAGCTTGGAAAGAAGTTGGATCAGTCTGTAACATGAAAATTCTGTAGAGAAGAACAGTTCCCAAAACCAATAAGGAAGCATGTTATTAGGATTTTATTGCAATTCCCTGCCAAAAATAAAACCACTAGGCATTTTTCTGCACATTTACAAGGTGTAACAAAGACAAACCTGAACAAACCTTTGAAGCCATTCTATTTTCACTGCATCTTTGAAGAGAAATTATGCATACTTAACACTCTACTGTAGATCATCAGCACCCTTTTGAAAAGAGAAATTGAGCTGTTTTAAATGGGTTTTGTGCTTCACTTTTGTCTGTATGGTGCAGAAAGATTAGCTGACTGAAGTTAGTATGACACTGGATTGTTTTCTATGCATTATGATAGTAAGAGTTAAAAACTGACTTAATTTAAATGCTCTTTGTCTTGTAGGCTGTAGAACTCATCTTAAAACCACGCAATACAGATGAACCATGGGCTGTAAGGCGAGCCAGAAAGCTTTGGTGGGAGACTAGAGATGCTAAAAGGGCTTGTAAGTTGCTTCGGAAGAATTTCCCTAATATTATTGAATCAAAGTTACTGTTCGGCCTGAGCAAACATCAGCCCAATGATTATGTCAATGCTTTGGAGAGTGTAAGTATTTTGGCATTACATATTTGTTAGTCTTTATCTTTATTTGCTCTAAGCATACTGTATATTCAGTATATCATTACACAAATACAACTATTTGCAACAAAAACTTCACTTATCTTAAGAAAAATGATGTAAATTTTTCTTATTGATTGATGAGATCAGTTTCATGAACATTTGTCTGCATCTTCAGTCAACACACTTCGTCGTCAAGGATACTATCACAGATTACTGTTTTTTCCAGTATTACCAAAATCTGAAAATGAAACAAACCTAAAAACAGAATCAACTGCTGGTATTTCAAAATTCATTATGTGTTGTTTATTTTTTTAAATAAATATCTTTTCTCAAACCATTAAATCTATCGACCATTTAATAATTTAACTTCAGGATTTATTTCATGATTAAATGACCAAAAATGATCTGCTATGTACGATTGATCAGTTTGTTTATGCTTAATGTTACAAAAATATTCTTTTGTTCTGGTTTCCAAATTACGTTTCGTCTTTCCATTATAAACCTGATCACAATCTAAACAATTAAATTGATAAATACCAGATTTTTATTATTAGGAATTTATCTTTTTTAGACAAATGTAGTAAATTACATTATTAATTTACTACATTTCTCATAGAGCTCATATAAGAACTAGCTCAACAGATAGACTCAGCAGCTGCTGGAGCTGACATGGATAAGATAAAAAACAAAATGAAAATCATACTTGAGAAAAACCAGGCTATTTTAAGAAGGTAAACATTAAATATAATTTGCAAGTTCATAAGCAAACAGCACTTACAAGGCAATGTGATCTGCAGTATTTTATGTTTGCACATGTTACATCACCTGATGTTGAGAGAACTTTTTCAAACTACAAATATTGCTTGAGTGACAGAAGGAGATTCACCTTCAAAAAGTTTAAAATGCATGGTGTTATAAACTGTAGTAAGTTGAACAATTAAAGAATAGGCATTTATTTTGTATTGCAGAAGTAATTTATTTTACTATATTATTCATAATGTGTTTTGTTATACATCTACTTCTACTGAATGATTCTGAAAACAGTGACATAATTTACATTTTGTTTTATTAAAACAGTTTGTTAGCACTTTTGTATACCCCTAAGGCGGTCGACCTTGTTTACTACTGGAGTTAAACCACTCCCCTCTTCCTATAATCACAGCATGCACACACAAGCCGAGTTAAACCACTCCCCTCTTCCTATAATCACAGCACGCACACACAAGCAGAGTCCTAGAAGTACTACCTATAATTATAACCATAAATTGGCTTCCATGATTCTTGAGTATTTCTGGTGTAATGGAGGAAAAGGTTCATCCACAAGCAACATAGCTATAAATCTTTTGTGGCTATTAAACCAACACTTTACTGTAAAATATGTATTTGGATGCAGGGAAGATGACTAACAAACAATTCGTCCTTCCTTTATGGGACATATCTACCACACCTCACTGGAGAAGCAACAAATATTTGCCTGTTTGAAAGTAATGAGTCGGAAATTCAAAAACAAACATCACTTAAATTATCCTTACTAGGACATGTTTCAGAGAACGTTTTATCCCCATCATCAGCAGTTATCCGAATGGTTGGATTCGTGGTTTCTTGAAGTGAGCTGGTTGTCTGTGGTGGCATCTGTTGTCTGTGAGATGAACTTCCAAAGAGTTTTCAGGCGGCAATTCGAAATTTAAAGTATACTAAATTCAACAAAATATTCAAGAAGTACATCACCCTAGCCCCAATAAATAAATTCAGTTTAAAAAATTTATTATGCAACAACCTGAAAGACCCAGTACCTGAAAACAAGAAATCAGGTATATACAAAATCAACTGCTCAGATTGCAATAAGTTCTACATAGGAAAAACCAAAAGAACTTTACATATTAAGTTACAGGTACATATGAGGTGCATGAAATACAAATAGAAAAATTGGCAATAGCTCACCATTTCTGGTCTACCAATCATGAAGTTGTACCAAATATAAAACTATTAAAATCAGCCAGTAATGCAGCCGAACTCGATGTTTGGGAAAAGTTGCTGATTATAAAAAACAAACAGTATACTTTAAATTTCGAATTGACGCCTGAAAACTCTCTTTGGAAGTTCATCTCACAGACAACAGATGCCGTCACAGACAACCAGCTCACTTCAAGAAACCACGGATCAAACCATTCGGATAACTGCTGATGATGGGGCAAAACGTTCTCCGAAACATGCCCAAGTAAGGATAATTTAAGTAATGTTTGTTTTTTAATTACTGACTCATTACTTTCAAATGTAAATACATCACTGTTTCTAACCTTTTGCTTCAAATAATAAAGATTTGCCTGCTTGCTTTGGGGCAAGAGTGTGACTTGAATGTATAATAAAGCCACCATTTTATTATATCCTCAGTTGAGAGTACAATTACATTATATTTTATTGCATGGTGAAATAATATCCTATAGCAGAATTTTAATGTTGTGGAGCAGATACTTTCTGTCAGAAGTTGGCAGCACTGTGTCCTAAAACATCAAAGCTGCAGGAAGCTTTTATTTTGATACCTATGAGTAGTGTTGATTTCAAATGATATGGAGTCATTGAATTTTTCATTGTGGTACATGAAATGGAGGGAAATATTAATAAACATTCTGTAAATCAATGAAGTTGAAAGAGGTGTACTTGTAACACCATTAAATTTAAAGGGAGTCGATTAATGACACTAAACAACACTTACTTTTAAATTTTTCCGGAACATGTTTCAGCGACTTTGCCTCCATCCTCAACCAGCCATCGGTTGAGGAAGGAGGCAAAGTCTCTTGAACATGTTCCGGGAAAATTTAAAAGAGTTGTTTAGTGTTATTAATTGACTCCCTTTAAATTTAATTTATTATAACAACACTGTTTTCAACACTTCCAAGAAAGTAATTGTAACACCATGCTGATATTTTCATTCAAGAGGATTAACACATTATGAATCAGCATTTGGCATTTGCCGTCAATCAGCAAAGAAAATATGCATGCTATTATTCATATTGCTGGATGTTCAAAAATGCATATAATGTAGATTGGTTCTGCAAAGTCTTGCACTGAAATGCAAATTTCAAAGAATATACATTTTTTCTGATATTCAGTGTTTTGAAACTAAAGGAGAAACCACCTTATCTTGAAGGATGGTGAATTCCAGGGTTGCCATTTTAAGTGCAAAATAAAAAGACAATGGATTAATGTGTTATTGTTACTCTCTACATAAAATAACTTCTTCAGCTGCAAGGTCAAAATTAGTGTTTTGGGATATTGAAGGTGGAATTCTTATTGAGATAATCCCGAGGACATTGTTGTTCATTCAGAACTGTACATGAAGGCGTTAACTGCTTTCAGAAATGCTTATAGATCTTGGTGACATAATAACCCAGGAAACATTTAGATTTAGTGAAATAAAGCTTATTTTCAAACAAATTTGAGGGCCTTTTTTGGAAGTTGATATCCGGTTGACGATGGAGGCAAATTCTCTGAAAATGATCCGGGAAAATTTGAAAGTAAGTGTTTAGTGTCATTAATCGACTCCTTTTAAATTTAAATTTAAATTTGAGGACTTCTGAATGCATCACAAAACTAAAACTGTTGGATAGTACTACCCTATCCACTCTAGAACTTTAGCCTGACTCATTGGAATTCTGCTTGTTTGGGTCAATAAGGAGTGCCATTCTGAAATACATTTTGAGGACAGTGAGGATATGGTACATTCTTTGAAAACCCTGTTCCATAACCAGAATAAGGATTGCTGTTAACAGGACATTTATACCTATATTTCTCCCTGGAAAGAAGCATAGACTTAGAAGCAAATTATGTGGAAAATGGAGTATGTACGTAGCTAAAGCATTTTGTTGTGTGTATAATTTGCATTTTTATGGAATAGACACTTTTTAGAAGAAAAATATGAGACAATATTATTATTGAACAACCTTATATATGATGCATACTAAGCTGAGGAAAGTTCAAGTAGTTATAATGAATGAAAGTAGAAATCTGAATAGATATAAATAAATATTTTGTGTATTACAAATGTGTCATTTGTCAGGATCATATCAACACTGTTGGTGTGCCAGAATTTGTGCTGTAGGGGTTCTTTTACATGGCAGCAAGAATCTACTGAATGAGTGCAAGGCAAATAGGTTTGGTCCATATAACTTGCATTAACAAAAATAGGTGATAATGTAATGCCAATGTGATTACAGTCAGGTCTTAATCTAAATCAGATCAACACAACATAGCTATATGTTGATAGATTATTCTAACCACATAACTCCTATTCTTGTGATTAATGTCTAGAGCAAACTTTTTCGTTGAAAAAATTTGCATGTATAAAAAGTTATTTTTTGTGTGTTAAAAGAAGATCATTACTAAAGCCAATAATTGCTGAAAATTTCCTTTTTCATAATTCCAAACCATACTTTTGCATACAACCTGTCTATTGAAGAAAACATTTAATAATAACTTTATTTTGTCAGTAAAAAGTCTCCAAATATGAAATGTATTTTAATGGGAAAAAGTATTTCCTAAACCATGTATTCATTTGGTAGCATACATATTTATATTTTGTTATATTTGGTAGCTTAACCTGTTTATATTTCACCACTGTTACTCTCAAGCACCTTAACATTATGAGAAGAATGCAATATGTTATTTTACAGCAGTAAATTAAATTTGATAGAAACTAGGTTAAAATAAAACTAACCATTTTCCCTCAAACCTTCAACATATTGTAGTGTGTGTATGCAATTTATGGAATGCCTGCCTTAAATTCTTTTCTACATGGCCTCCTTCATGCTCTACACATTTTGTCAACAATTTGGAAGATTGCATATTCTTATTTAAAATACAAACTTCAAGACACATTTACCAACTACTTGCGCACCCACTCCTTGAAGTCTTTGTTCTTTTTTATCATTCCCCTCCAAGTACTTCTTCCATGTATGCAAACAAATTTGGGTTGTGAGGCGGAGAAGAATGACACTTCTGATGGGCATGTAACATCTTTGAAATCTCTTGAGTGTTTAACTGTTCTGAAGCTAGAGCAGAGCAAAGCAGCTAACCAAGCTGGTTTTCTTCTGCTTAACATATCAATCTTTAACTCCAGTTCCACTTTGTCGACGGAACTGCTTGCTCAGAACACTAGCTCAATTTCTGTTTATAACATGAGTCAAAAGCTACAAATTGGCTGCGCAATGTTTTCCTGCCCATGTCTTCTGCACTCGTTGCCAGCTGTCGCTGTAATAGAAAGTTGCAGATGAAACCATGCAACATTTTAAAACTGCTTTTAAAGCTTTTACTTACCAACGGAGATGCTGAAACTGGCCATCATCCATACATTTTTGGCACCTGTTTAGGAAACTATTCCTCTTTCACTGTAGTTTACATTGTGAAATGCTAGCAATTTTCTGTGGATATTTTGTTTTAATTCTTCCAGGATGTGTGGGTTTGTCTTGTACACTTTGTTGTAAGTTACCCCAGAGATAAAACTTGCAGGGGCTTAGGTCAGGGGACCACAAATCTTTACTAATAATTTTGACCTGAAACACACTTTCAATTCTCATTGAAATATTGGCTGTATGAGCTAAGGCAAAATCACGTTCCCTGTCTGTTAATTCTGTAAAAAAGGGAGCAAATTGATTCGTTTATATATGTGCATTAACTTTGTTTCAAAAAGGAAAAAGAAAAAATGGCCGTATTACTCTTTGTTCGCTAATGGTACACCATACATCCATTTTTTCTGTCATGAAGGGGTACTTCTTGAATAGCATTAGATTTCTCAGAGCTTCAGTAACAATTATTTTGTGTACAGACATATCCTTGAGGGTGGACCAAGACTTGTCTGTGAATAATATTAAATGTGGGTCTATTGACAGTTCGCTCACAAAATGTTCACCTAATTACAGGATCATCTGGTTGAAGAGTATATATGCCACAGTTATTTTATAAGATTTTAATTTCAGCAATTGGGTAGTTTCTTATGTAGTCAGATAGGAATGCCAGTCTGTTTTTAAAGACACCTAAGTGATTTTTGAAGGGAATTCTCCAAACGATGATGGATGTCCAGTGTTGTCATTTCTGTGGTAAGAACCATACGCCATCTCTTAGATTTCTTAGCTTGAACACTTACAATGGCCTGAAATTAAGTTCATGGATTATTGCATGACCTGGAACTTTCACCCCTGGAAAACTTTCTGCAAATCATACTTTCACCTGTTGAGCTGACTGAGTTAACACATACAAATCATAAATAAATACACACTGTGCAGCAGAAAACATACTGAGCCATAATACACTTAGTGACTAAGTGCAGGACAAAACAAATCGCTCATAATAATGAACCACATCACACCACTGTCAACTCACTACTGCACTTCACACTGCAAGCAAACACATCAGCAGCATAGCGTGTATAGTAGCAGTGCATTATAACTTTTCCACACATCCAGTGGAAAAAACAACACAGAGACAGTTTGAAGGTTTTTACTCTCCTATTATTTTAATCACTCTCGTATTAGTGACTGGAGGAAAGATTAACTAAAATATGGAACCAAGAGATATGTTAAAATATTAAAAATAGTAAAATCTTATCAAATATGAGATAATATGAAATGTTTCTGAATTGTAAACATTTTTAACATTGAAATTAAGTTCTCCATATTGTAAATTAGAAGAAAAAGTGTGCTCCCATAGTGCTAGTAGAATATGAAATTTAATGTTTTTCTCATTCTCTTAACAAGCCATGGTTTACTCCATTGATAGCAGACTGTTTTGAATAAGTGTATATGATATTATATTTTTTTAATCAGAAAATTTGTTTTAGCTCATATTTCCAGCAAGGAAATAAGCATTTTATGCATTTTGTGGCAATTTGTAGTGTTATCTCTACCTTCATTGGAGCTTTCATTTTAAATTTATATACTTTAGCCCTTATCAATTAATACTGTGATAGACATGAAAGTAATATTTTGCTCCACTTAAGTGGAGTATACAATTTTTCAAATGTAAACTTTTCTAAAATACATTTGATGTTATTTTTCTCAACACTTGAAACTAAAAACTTATATTCATATAAGTGATTATTTGATCCATGATTCAAATCCCGGCGGCCATGGCATTGAATTTTTTAGTTTGACTCTATGCAAAACCTTAGCCTATACATGGCTAGTATGGAGGAACAATTAATTTCCATCAATTAACTTAATTATATGAACAATCTTTCTCGTATTGATTGCAAAAGGAACCCCAACTTGCAAGCAAAAGTATTTCTACCTAGTACCTTTCCTTAAACTTAATTTAATAATTTGATAATTTATTATTAAAGTGCTAAGATATTACAATTAAAGATGCTGCTCACCCGCATTTGGCCCAGATCTTTATTCCAGCAAGCAGTCCATTGTGATTGAAAAAACTACTGGTAGTCAATTATTTGACACTTCGTCACTTACATTTTCATGAAGTGTCAAAAAACTGACTACAAGTAGGTTTTACAATGAATTTTGACATCACTGTTAATAAATTCCTCCAATCACGAATAATCCATTGTAGATTACAAACATATGTATTACAAATATCTTTTTACTACTATTAGTTCTCGTACTGTTACAACTGCTGTTATTATTAAATTCTTATATCTAAATTCACAAATTATTGCTTCCTTCCTCTTTTAACAATTCATTTCCATTTATTGTTTACTTTCTCTACAAATTGCCCTATGTTCTTAGTTCTTATTTATAATTTGGTTTGTATAATTTATCCTCAATATTTGTCCAAATATGTTCTTTTCTCCAAATTCTGTTTCCCTGCTTTTAAGAAGTATATGCTCTATATCTTCATTTCCTCCACATAAGACTTTCACCTTGTACGTACTCATTTCATTGTCCTTTCCGTTTCCACACTCATGCTATCCCCTTCCTTTCTTCACTTCTCTCTCTCCCAGCTAGTTTTTATTGGAATATTAAACATAAGTGATCCTTTCTCTGATAATTGGCTGAACAAATTTGAATCTCTCTATCTTCTAATCTTTTTCCAGCCTCTTCCAAAAACCTTTAAATTTTGTTTCTGTTCTCCAAATTTCACCTAGGCTATTACTTCGTCAGTTATAATGTAAGGTACTTAACCATCCTTAACCCTGCAAGCTTGCTTCCTGATATTTTAGGCATTGTTTCAATAAGTTGTCATCTAAGTTCATAATCCTATATCAGTAGCTCTTTCATCACTAGCCCTTTTCTTGTTACTCTTCCCATTTCAATTTGAGCTACTTCGTTTGCTGTAGCTATTGGCAATCCCAGAACTTCTTTACAAAACATACTACACACATGATCTACAACTTACCATCCACTCTCTAGTTCCCATATTTCAATACAATAAAGTATTTGAGCCTATACTACTGAGCTCTTTCCAGCCAGTTCACCTCCATCTCTGGCATCATATATAGGCATCCTCTCACAGCCATTATTGCTGCTATCCCTTCACCTAGTGCTGTTTTCTTTTGTTTTTCCCATTTACTTCCGTCATCACTTTTTAATCTTAAGTATGTGCCTAGCCTTAATTGCAGTTAACATTGCAATAGGTTAGAGAGAATAGTGGCCATTAAAGTATAGTCCATGTTATAGTTATTAGTGCATTCAAGTATAATGCACGGCTACATTCTACTAATGTAATAACTCCTGTATTTCAGATCCCTCGCAACACAAGATTACTGTATTTGCACTCATATCAGAGTTTGCTGTGGAACAAAATAGTATCATGTCGTGTAAAAGAATTTGGACTGAAGCCTTTGGTAGGGGATCTAGTGCTGGTAGAAGATGTACCAGAAGTGGTTGACCAAGAAGGAACATTAATCTGGTCAGATGATTTTCCTAAACGTCCTCGCAAACTTGCAAAAAAAGAAGCAAAAGAGGAAGCTAGGAAGAAAAAAGAAGCAGAAGCAGCTGCTGCAGCAGCCAAGGCAGGAGTAGAAAAGGAAACCAATAATGATGCTAGTGGAAACAAACCTGAAGAAAATGAAAACAAGGATGCATTAGGCAAAGAAGAAACTCATGACCATAATAAAGGTTACCTTACACCATTATTTTATTCTTGTAAGATAATTGACTTTATAACAGTTACTGCAAGGCAAATAATTCTGTACTAAATTAGATACTTTGTCACACAGTGAAGTTTGAATTCTAGATTCATTCATAGCTACTGTTCAGTATTGCATTTGTAGGAATGCATACAGAAATGCAGCTCTTATTACACAACTTATAAATAATTAGCAGCTGGCAGAAACAGGGCAACTCTAACAGCCTCAAGTGTGAAAGCAGGGAAAATAACAAAAATCAATGTATAGATGTTGAAATTTATAAAAATATTTTTAAAAAGTTAAGTACATTTTAATTTATAAGTAAATTACATAGATCTTTGCAGATCATATCCAGCCAAGTTCTAAGATTTTTTTTTTTTTTTTTTTTTAACATAGGTTGTTGCTTTAATGTTTACAGAGTTAAAGGATACATGACTCTCTATCATTGCTATCATAGTACTCTTAATTCATATCTAATATTGTGTACATACTAAACTTTGAATTTTAGCTTTCGCCAGTTTTTCGTTATTCTGTTGAGTGTCCGAATTCTACTTGATACTAGGAGCATGATTTGTCCCAAAGCTTGCCTCTACAGTCATTGGGTCAGAATATGCCATATTCTGGCATATCTTCCCACGAAAACCATATGCAGCCAAAGTATGTATACAGGTGGCAAAGTTGCAAGTTTGGACCTTCGCAAACTTCTGTTTCCATTATATCCACCAGGATTTCATTAGCTTTGCTTTGTGTCTCTTGGATGGCATCTTCATATGCCTTGTTTTCTGGAAGGTTGAAGCAGAGTCTGATGTTTTCAATAAAATATGATTCATGCTGCTATGTAGGCGTATCGGTTTCTTGTGTGCTTAAGAGAGTGATAGCATCATCCCAGGTATTTAAAACTGGAGGCGATTTCTAAAGCTTGAGCCGCTGTACATGAAGTGGTCCTTTTTTGACACTTTCCTCCTTTCCTGAGCTTCATTGCTTTTGTCTTGGAGCTATTTATTGCCATGGAGTAGTCTAATGTTCAGTTTCTGATGTTCCTTAGGTCTACTTGCAGAACTTCAGGGTTCTTGGAGAGAATGGCCATGTTATTTGAATACGTAACCAAATTTACATTTCTTGAGCTTATAGCTTGACTAATATCTGCCATTACTGAGCGGGATGGCTCGGGTGGTTTCGTCTGTGCCATGCATTTGGGAGGCCCAGGTTTGATTCCTGTGGCTGACCTACTTGACCTATGGGTTTTCTGGGGAGTTTCCCGGGTCACCAAGTGAATGCTAGGCAGGTTAATTACATCCCCCAAATTTCCTGTCCCTCCATTTCATCTCCATTATCATTTCACATTATCTCTCATCTGGTGCTCTCTTTCAGGGTAGAAGTGTCGGCGGGTATCTCGGCGCTGTTGTGATTCCTTGGGTTGGCTGCCCTCTTTGTCCTCTCGCCTCATTCTTCCTCCTGGGGATGGCCCACTTGGGGCTTAGGTACAATAAACCCCAGGTTTCAGTGTTGAATCCCTTCCGTATAATCTTAATTCTAATATCTGCCATTACATTAAATAATGCTGGGCTCAATGGATCTCGTTACAGGACACCTCTTACTTAAGCAATATCTTCTGATAATCATGTGCCATCATGTATTCTCACATAGTGGGCATTGAGTATCAACTTCTCTCTTAGTAGGTTACTGATGTGGGTTTGTCATTACTCCATATTCATGAGGGAACTTAAACGACATTTCTTTGAGGCACTTAGTATTTTATGTGGTTTCATTTCAGTGATTAACTTCTGCTTTAAGTGAAGATCCATATGCTCTCTTCATTTCTTTTAACCTCTTAGCCTACCTATTTTCAAAAGTATGTTCCTTTTTTTACCAATTTTTTTATTGTCACAATTGAATATTCATTAAGATACAATTATGATCACAACAATAGAACCAGTTTTTACGGCCATAACAATAAAGATTTTTGTGCCTGAATAGCCTCCAGATTTAAATCCCAAGTATACTCATTAAATACTTAGTATGCTTTCTTTTATAAACTAATACATATAAACAAGTTTATATTAGGTACTGCAACATAAAACAACAAAAATGAGTTATTAACCTATGTTTTAAATCATACTTTATTATTTATTTTGTTTATATATTTGTTGCTGTATGAAAAACTCAAGCAAGGATCAACACACAGGTACGCTACATTCAGTGCACATATATCTAGATTCCCTTCGTATCTTCTTGCACCTAGCGTCACACACACTGCTGCACATTCTACATATTTGTGTTGAATTTTTCTTCTTTTCATTGGGCGGGAATATTGATGGAAAATGTCAGCCAAGTTGCATACAGTTTCCTTTCACTGATGGCCTGCCCACTGACTTTGGAGAAAAGCGTCACACACACTGCTGTACATTCTACATATTTGTGTTGAATTTTTCTTCTTTTCATTGGGCGGGAATATTGATGGAAAATGTCAGCCAAGTTGCATACAGTTTCCTTTCACTGATGGCCTGCCCACTGACTTTGGAGAAAATTCCTCCCTCTGGTGTTCTGCAATGATTTGCTCAGCTGCAATATCACCTTCCAATGAGCTGGAAAAGTTCACTTTCTTCTTCTAAAGTGCCTTCTTAGCTTTCTTTAGAAATTTCAGTTCCACTAAATTCAATATTATAATCTTAATCACTCTCTATTTCTATAAAACACACAGAACCACACACTATATGGGTATACACAACAGTTGGTAGGAACAAAGACATATAACATCAAAAAATATGTGAAAGGAATCAAGTGCTTGAGTCAGTCATCTGTTGTCACACTTATAACTATCAAAGGAGTGAGTTCAGCACGAAATCTAACAGAAATTTTAAGAAACTGCAAGATAACGAGAGAACTCATGTTTTAAACTAACTAGTATACTCGGGATTTTATTATTCTTGACAAATTATAAACACGAGTTTATTTGAGCTTTTACGTTAAGGAGTTAAAAGGCATTTGTATTTCTAGCATTATTCTGTGTGCAGGTTTACATTTCTTGAGCTTATAGCCTGACCAGTGTCTGCCATCATTACATTAAATAGTACTAGGCATAAAGGGTCTCCTTACAGGACACCTCTTATTTGAGCAATATCTTTTGACAATGATATGCTGTCGTGTATTGCCACATAGTTGGCATTGAGTATTGACTTCTATCCAAGGACATTATGAACTGGGTTTCCCATTACACCATATTCACGAGGGGATTTGAGTGATATTTCTTTGAGGTACTAGTATTTTATATGGCTTCATTTCCGTTTCAGTGATCAACTTCTGCTGTAAGTGAAGATCATAGGCTCTCTTCTTTTCTCTGTATTCCCATTGTTCTGCATACATCTTAAGTGCATCTTTCTTGTGGTTTCTGGAGGGCTGCAAAGTTGTCTCACTGCATAACATTCTTCTTCAAACCTTGGCTTTGCTTTGTGCTTGGTCCGGGCTACTTTATTGGTGCCTTGTATGATATTCTCAGTCAAAGCTGTTATTGCTCCATCTAGGTTCCCCTACCTCATCATGCTTATTATTGCCAGTACTTCAGCTGTTTGTTTACTGCATTTCTTCATCAATGATTCTTAAACTTGTTGGTCTGCAGTTCCTGTTTGGACATGGTTGCTGTAAAAGGCTCAGCTGGAGTTTAGTTATTACTGGCAGATGATGATGATTTATAAATAAGGGCACTCAACTCCATGGTCATCAGCGCCCTTTCAAAAACTATTTTATTTTTCTATAACTTTAACTTTGCTTTGGCTTTGCTCTGTCTCTGCTCTGGCTGCACTTTAGCTCTGCTTTGGCCTTGCTTTAACTTTGCAATGGCTTTGCTCTTGCTTTGCTCTGGCTCCACTTTGGCTTTGCTTTGGCTCTGCTCTGGCACACCTTTGGTCCCTCTCAGGCTTCGCTCTGGCCTCACTCCAACTTCATTCCCCAACCCAACACTGTGGCTCTGGCTAGTTTCCAGCCCAGCTGCTGGTCCCACTCTGGCTTTGCTCTAGCCTCACTAAAACTTCATTCTGTAACTTAGCTCTGACTAGGCTCCGGTCACCACACTCTATACTCTGTTTCATATAACCTTGCCCCGCTGACATGTATCACTCCGCATCCAACTACCTCCCCCCTCGTCCTAATTGGCTAATGCTTTTGTGCCATAGGCGGTGCCTTACCGTCACATTTAAACCTGCAGTAAACGTCATAATAATTGCCGGGAAGATAAATAAAATCATACAAATAAGGATATGAAGGCATGCAAAAATACAAGTTTATAATGAAATGAGCAAGTTCGAACTTAATGACGGAGCAATGTAACTGAAACAAGTTTATAATGAAAGGCCTTCGGCCTTTTCCACTGGGATTTTTTAAACCAGCACACATACCTTTCAAAAATGCTTGTCTTTCAGTCTTAAAAGTCGTGTCTCGTCATATCTTACTCTTCGTGTGTTCTTCATTCTCCCAAATCTCGTCAAGGTAGTATATTTTGCGACTTGTATCTCGGTACAGTCTGACTGTCAAATAACGTCTTCGCCACACAGCAATATCGCCTCTGTTTTTAGCACATTTTGCTTGCCTCTTTTTTCATTCACAAACCCCAGCTGTATAAGCAATCTGCTGAAATTTGGTGAATCTGCATCCTCATTTACAGCAGATGAAATGTTATTTATGTTAGGGAGTTCGTTTCTAAAGAAAAAACTATACACATGACGACGCACTGCACTTTTCACGTATTTTCTCAGATTATGAAATGTGTAATGTTTAATGCCCGCTTTTACTACATACGGCACCGCAGGCGGTGACACTGATGATACATGAGATGAAGATGGAGCACCGGTGGAATGAGATGGCAGGGGAAACCGGAGGTCCCGGAGAAAACCCGCCCCAGCGCCGTGTTGTCCACTTTGCGGTCGCCTGGGATTGACTCCAGGCCGCCTTGGTGAGAGCCAAGCGGTCTAACCACTGAGCTACGGCGTGGCCTATTTTCTCCGAGCACGCGCTTTTGTTTATTCCTGCTTTTGCCTGGAGTGGTAAGTTTTCCTGTTTTCTCAATTTCACATCACGATGTTCCTATGGATCTAACACTCACCTGTAACTTCAGAGCACAGCTGTTCGACTTCTCTCACTGACAAAGACAGATTCTTCTCTATGAGTGCATTAAACACATGCACCGCAATTCTTTTTCCGCCTGTTCGTAAATATTTACCCTTGCGATGCTTCAGCGAAAAACTGGCGGTAGACTCTGCCATTATTCATAGAAGTACACGCGCAATAAACGATCAATAAAATAATGTAGCTTTCGCACTAGGCACAACAACCTTCGAATGCCCATATATGACTAATCCTGTTCAAAACAAGGTTAGTGATAAGTCATATAAAGAAATATATACCGCTGGAGCAGGTGCTATCGTGTCATGTGCTTGAGAGCAAAGGAACCTCCTCTTTACTTCGTTTAAGAATTAACATGCATTTCAGATAAATCAACTGTGTTGCGTAATATATTTAATTAAAACAGTTACGAAAATATAAATTTGACAATTCTCTTCCAACACATAGTTATATACAGATATATCACCATGTTAAATAACAAACTAATTTTTACCGCACGACAGTCTTTACCACAACAGCAGCCAATGAGAGGTGATTATGTCACGTGAGCAGTAAGAGATACTGGGCAAGCTTACGTGAAACAAGGATTAGTCCCGCTCTGACTTCGCTCTGGCTTCATTCCAACCTCACTCTAACCTCCAAATTCACTCCAACTTGGCTCTGGCTTGGCTCCGGCTAGGTTCTGGCCTAGTTCTGGCTTCGCTCCAGCCTCACACCAACTTCATTCTCTAACTCAACTTTGGCTTGGCTCTGGCTTCACTCCGGCTTCACTCTAACCTCACTCCAACTTCACTCTAAATGCACTCTAACTTGGCTCTGACCAGGTTCCAGCCCACCCTCGGTCCCGCTGCGGCCTTGCCCTGGCCTCGCTCCAGCCCCACTCCAACCTCATTCTGTAACCCAACTCTGACTTCGCTCCGGCCGGACCCAGGCCACCACTCCGGCCCCGCTCCGGCTTGGCTCTGGCTCCGCTCAGGCCCCACTCTGGTCCACCCTTGGCTGTACTGTAATTTAAATTAGATCACCATTTGGCCCCACCGAGGCTTTTCGGTAGTCTTCCCTGCAGGGTTGACGCGCCTAAGTGGCATATCCACTTCCATCCCGTCTTGACGTTGTGATCAGCAGGTTAAATACAAGCTAAAAAATATTGACTTATAGACTAAATATAATTAATGAAAATATGCTTTCATGAAAAACAAAATGGATTTAGGAAGGGATGTTGCTGTTCAGACTGCATATTTGTAACGGCAGATCGTTCAGAAAAGATGAGAATTCAATCTACCAACTTATATATTATTTATTGACTATGATAAAGCTTTTGATAGGTTATTACAAAGAAATCTTTGGGAAATGAGTAAAGGTTATCCAGAACACCTGTAATTCAAAGTTTATATTGTGCAACATATATATCAATCAATAATAGTGACAAGACAATTAAAATAAATCAAGGTGTTAAACAAGGCTGCCCAATGTCCCCAGCAACTATATTGATGTCATAAGACAATGGCAAGAACACTTACATTTAAGTTTTATTATAAATAACAAGACCTTAAACACTGTACTGTTTGCAGACGGTCAAGTAATATTTAGCAATACAGAGTGTGAACTACAAATAACAGTACACAAATTTGAAGGAATAGCCAGCAATTATAACATGAGAATTTCATAGGCGAAAGCAAAAGTGATGGTGTTCCAAGGTACAAACCACTTAAGATGTAAAATAATAATAAATAATAAAATAATAGAACAGGTAAATAATTGTAACTATCTGGGATTTAATGTATCTACTGCCAAAAGAATGATTAATATGAAAAATATAAAAATAAGCAGATTCTATAGCATGTGTGGAACAATAAGAACATTGAAAAATAAAACATTAAAGACAACTCAGTTAAAATTCTATAAAAATATGGCAGTTCCCATGTTAACTTATGCCTGTGAGAATTGGATACTTATAAGATCAGAGAAGAAAGAATCAGCCAAAATGAAATTCATATGTTCTGTAGATAAGAAACATAATTAGGACATCAGAACAGAATTAAACATATTCAACTTGAACAACATAATAAATCAAATAAATAACTGGTTAGAACACAGAAAGGATGCCACAAAATATATTACCACAGGTATTACTTCAATACCAACCTAGAGGTAGAAGAAGAGCTGGATGTCCATGCGCCAGATGGATAAATTTGATCTCTTAATGTGGAAACAGGTCAAAGTTTCACAAAGTAGAAGAAAAGAAGACAAACAATTGCCTATGCCTTAGAGTTTAACTCAGTAATGCAAACTCAAGAGTGACACCAAGATCTACACACACTGAGATGGTATTCCATTTGTATAGCCTGCACAGATGTCTGTGCTATAGAATGTAATTTGTCCTTCGTCACTGCAGTACACCACTGACATGTTTTCAAATCCCTGCACAGCTTAAGTCATTGCAGTGCCAGAGCCACAGCATGGTTTCAGATCAATTCATGTAGAGTAACTGAAGGACTATGTCATGTAGATGCATGTCTGCTAGATATACCAGCACATAAAGGTGAACAGATTCCTCCATCACAATTTCAGCAAGAGCACATCAATATCTCTTCCTCCAGCTATATCTTTATAGTAGTGATAGTCGCTGATCACTTCTGCTTGCATTAAGCGTGACCGCAAATACTTGACTTCAATGTATAACACAGAATGTTGCTGATGCTTTCACTGCTTTGAGTGTTCTTGTCCTTCCTCTTCCCATGTTGTATCTTAAAACCACCTATGTAGGATCTCATTCAGCTACTCAAGCAACACAAAACACTGACTACTAATCTAGAACAAGCTGTTGTCATATTGACAGCGTAAAGCCAAAGACAAGTTTCTGTTTCATAGTCACTGCCTGTCTTTACAAACCCTTCAGCATCACTATTCCTATTCATCCCTTGATGATAACCACATCTGTTTTACAGGAACTAATGAAGTTTGGATGGTTTCTGAGGTTCCAAGCCAAAGTTGAATCCTCTGTGGAATTATGTGGTGGACTTCATATATTGCCATAATCTACATTCATTTGTTTTGTGTATCTTTTAAGGAAAGGATTGAATTACATTTCAGTTTTGTATGGTAAAAATAAACAATTTGGTTAGAGACAAACTGATATAAGTTTCTTTCCATATTAGTGAAGAATGCAGGCAGCTCTTGTTATTCTTTCTGATGTATTTGTTTCAGTTCAGAAGTATCAGTATATTCTGCCATTATGCAGCATTATAATCTGCAATAAACTGATTACTTATGAAAGTACTGTTTAAAACTTACTGCATTATGCATAACCGAACTTCTTTAGTCAACAAACATTGTATATAGTAATCAAGTTCAAAATATGAAAGTAAGTCAAGATGAGTAAAATTATGATTAATTTCCTTTATATGCATACAAGAAGTATAATTTTCTTGTGAACTTTGAAACGCATTTTGGAAACTTTGAGTTCGTATTTTCAAACTATATTCACTGTTGTCTTTCATCATGTTTTTTAGCTGTAATGTGTTTTTAATTTCTTATTGAAATTGGAACTATTGAGTCTAAACAGCAATACACCTCAGGCTATCTTTGACTGGTTCACTATCCTTACAGACTTAGGAAGAAAAAAAAATGGAGCAGCTACCAGAAGCAAAGTTTGATTCAGAAAACCTTAGAAGTAAACAATGCTGCTTTAATGCCACTCTGGCTCATTTCAAAGCTGTGTGATAGGGAGATGCTTTTTTGCTTGGCCATATGCATGGTAGCTGAGCAGTAAAACACATGCATCTTATAAGTGGACCAACATGAGTTCCAATCCTTGATGTGCAAGTTTATTATTGTTATTATTATTATTATTATTATTATTATTATTATTATTATTATTATTATTATTATTATTATTATTATTATTATTATTATTATTATTACTTTAATAGTAATGCCTTTTGTTTTCCTTGCAAAAGATAAATAATATTTTAAACACATTTATAAAAAGGGCAAATAACGTTCTTGCTCCTATGACTAATTATGATACAATGAAGCACAAAATTAATATAATTTTGAGCCAAACTAGTACTCAATGTTTCATTTATTGCTAGTGTTTACCTAGAACACATTTCGTTAGGACCTTTCTAACATCCTCAGTTGATGTCTACTATTGAAACAGTAGCAATAAATTAAGCATTGAGTACTAGTTCGACTCAAAATTAATTAACATTTTTGTTATTTCAAAATTAATGTGTCTTATTCGAAAATTGCCTTAATATTGGTTGTGTGAACACTCAAGCTCGTTCATCTTTTATGAATGATGCTGGCATATAATGCAAATTATCCTCTCGTGAAAATTTCACTAGGCATTTGGTCTTATCCATGTCCCACAGAATGAGGGCAGTAATAGAAGTAGAGGATTTACACACCTGATATTAAGGTAATTTCCAATTTTATTTGATTTTATATATAGGAATAAAATATTTATTTATTTCATTTAGTTTAAAAACAGTAGATTTTGGATAGTCACACTGAAAAATTCAATGTCATGGCCAGGATTTGAACCACAGATCTCCTGGTTTCCATCCAGTCACTCTTACCCATTGAGCTACATGACCAACGTGCCGTCATGACATTAAATTCTCCAGTTGACTCATAGATAGCGATAGAAAACAGTTTGTAGAACTTCAGTTTGAAAATAAAGGAAAATTAAATACAGTTCAGTCCAAAGTGAGAGATGTTAGGCGAGGAGTTCCACAAGAATCAGTCCTGGGTCCCTTGTTATTTTCATTGCACATACATGATTTGCCAACTGCCATTAATTCCACAGATGTTATTTTATTTGCAGATGACACTAACATCCTAATAAAAGGAAACAAACAAGAAAGCGTACAGACCAAACTCAATGATACTCTATGTAAACTGCACACATGGTTTCAGACAAATGAACTAATTATAAATAAGGATAAGACTATTGCCATTTCATTCCATACTTGCCAAAATAGAAATGTTGTCAAACCTCCAATAGTATTTGATAAAACAGCCATTAGCTACAATAATGAAACAAATTTTTTGGGATTACATATAAATGAGAACATGAAATGGACCACACATATTCAACATTTAATAAAGAAACTGAGTTCCATTTGTTATTTGCTGAAACATTTAAAAAGCTTAATAAAGTTAGCAGCATGGAGAAATATATATTATGGTTACTTTCAGTCAGTTACAATATGGGATAGTGTTCTGGGGGTAAAAGGCAGATAGTCTTTAAACTTCAAAAAAAGAGCAATAAGGATACTAAGTGGGGTGGATAACAGAACATCTTGCAGGCCATTATTCAAAAAACATCAAATATTACCTCTAGCATGTATGTTTATTTTGGAATTAGTGATCTATGTAAAACAGAATAAACTACAAATACAAAATTACAAAAATGCTGATATTCACAAATACACGTCAGAAAGATGACTTTCACATTCAAAGTTCTAGAACGGAAATCTTCAGGTCTAGTGCTATCAATAAAAGTATAAGATTATACAACAGACTACCAGAAAATATTGAACAAATGAAGAGCCTTATACATTTTTAAAAGGGAGTAAAACTCTTTTTCTGCAACATTCATTTACAAGTTTTTAAACGTTAATTGGTTTTAAGTGATTGTAAATAATGACAGTGGCCATTAATGTAATTTTTATACTGTGACGTGTCTGATATCAATCAAAAGGACAAAATAAATTAAATTGAATTAAATCATGAATTAGAGTAAACTCCACATTTGTGAACAATTACTTTTATATAGCATTTCTCTATGGTCTTTATATAGTTTATATTTATTTGCTTTTTCTACTATAGACTTTTGTTGGATCCTGTATGTGTTAGTTTTTAGTCTTATGTAACTTTTTATATAATCATTCCTTCACACTAGCCGTATACAGGCTAAGGTTTTGGATAGTGTGAAGGAATGATAAATTTCCATCAATTAACTTAAATAATAAGAGTTTAACAATGAAGCCTGGGACTCATTTACTTACAATAGTAAGTCGCCACAAACGGTGTATCTAGAATACAAGAGTCCCTAGTGGTTTACCGGGAAGTATGAGTCAATTGGAGAAATTAATGTAATGATGGTATGTTGGCCATGGTAGCTCAATGGGTAAGAGCGACTGGATGGAAGCCAGATCTGTGGTTCAAATCTCTGCCGTGGCTTTGAATTTTTCAGTTTGACTATCTATCCAAAACCTTAGCCTGTGAAAGAATGAATAATTTCTATCAATTAACTTAAATAACAGGGTAGTTTGTTTCAGTTTTTAGGTATTAGTATAAATACCATAAAATCAAGTAAACCTTAGCAATTGGAAGTTATATTACAATATGTGTAATACACTTTGTGTATCTACAATTTAAAAATAAGAAAATCAAAATTGTTTTCAGGATTTAAACCTTTGTGGGTCTAGCTCCTATATACTTATCTATAACCATTTGGCTATCAGTGCACATTTAGTAACTAGACTCACTTATGAGAGGATTCAGTAGAATGAAGCTAAAGTGATATGTTCCATGACACCATTGTAAACCGGCCTCTGTAATACATACGTACAGACTTTACAGTAATAACATATTTGACTGTAGTTTGTTCCCTTTAATCTACACTCCTTATTCTGGTTTTTCTTCCTTTAGTGATTTAGCTCTCCATTCCTTTTTCACCCTTTATTTCCCCTCTGTTCCTTAGCTTTTCACATTTTCCATTAATGCCATTCCTTTGGTCCTATTATTACAAAAGTCCTATTTTTGTAGCAAGTATTAAACAAATGTCGGTGAATTTATAGTGAATCGGGTTTGTATTGATTTGGATATCCTAATACTCTTATCTAAGAGTGATCTGATGTAATTATGTACATCATGTGCATAAAAATATAGAATATAGAAACATTACTTCTATTGAGATAAGAATTTGTTATAGAAAATATAGGTCTACCCGAGCTGGCCAGGTCCATAAAGATCCCAGTGAAATGTTACTTAGCACTGAATAAATATAATAAAATATAAATAAACTATATTATATTTACTGATTTAGATGGGACTGACAATGAAACAGAAAAAGACAATGGTGAAGGGGAAGAAAAAGAAGAGATGGAAGGTGTAGATGCAGCAGATGCAGATGAAGGAAATGATAAGGATACATCTCATTCAGAAAGAGTGGAACAAAATTCCAATCAACACAAGCCAGTGGTACGTGCAATTACAGAAGATGAGTTAGATTCCATCAGAATAGAAGATATTGTGATGCCTCTTCCTGGTCATGACATAACACTTCCAAATAACGTTCTTCGCGAATGGTATGAGGAATTATTGGAAGAGGATGGTCTCACATTTGCCAAAATGAAGCAAACTGTGAAGTAAGTACATCACAAAATCTACCTTTTCTTTTCTTTTTGTTTTTCCTCACATTTTTCTTGCATTCATTTCTAACATGTTCTCTAATAATTCCCATTGTTTTCTGAAATCCATTTTTGCACTTCTGCACTGGAAATTATTAGGCATCTAATAAGAATAAACCTACTAGAGGTAAACTCTTTTCTTTTCTTTTTTTCCTCACATTTTTTTCTTACATTCATTTCTAACGTGTTCTCCAATAATTCCCATTGTTTTCTGAATGCCCCAAACCATTTCCATTTTCTCACTTCTGCACTGAAAATTATTAGTCATGTAATAAGAATAAACCTACTAGAGGTTCCAACTGGCCAGTTGGAAAGAGATTAAAAATGGAGGCGATTGCCTTTGAAACTAGTCTCTCATTAGTATAAAAAAGTGATGAGTATCAATAAACCAACTGCAAATAGTTTTTGAGACTAATTTTGACGTCACTCTTTCCAAGTTGATGTCAAGCTTAGTATTCAAAAAATGAAAAGCCACTGCTGATTTTTCTGTTTCACCATTTTTAATGTTTCTTATATGTTCTTTAGTTCTGATGTCAATATTTCTTTTTGTTTTTCCTATAAAAATTTCAGGGCAAGTTTCACATTTGATCTCAATTTTCTTTTTTTCTCATGTAGGTTCTAGGGTGGTGGTTTCTCTTTATTTTCTTAGCTTTATTGAGTCTGTTAACTGTTTTGTGTACTAAATTTGGGTTGAAACCGTTGGACATAGTTACTTTTTTTATGTGTGGGTATTCTTCTTGATAATCTTCTCTGTCTAGTGGAAAGTTGATCATCCGAAATATTAAACTGTTGAAAATGGCATGTTGGTGTTTTGGGTTGAAACTGTTGTTTTTAATATAATTATCTGTGTGTGTTGGTTTCCTGTAAACACCAAAAGTGAGTTTGTTCATTTTTTTTATCTTGATGTCCAAAAAGGGAAGCACCCATCCTCTTCCGTTTCCAATGTAAATTTTATAGCTGGATTTTGTATATTCAAAAGTCTAAGACCATCTTGTATGAGTTTTTTAGGTACTATTGCAAAATAGTCCAACATAGCGATACCAAACTTTGAAATAATTTGGAAAAGTTTTTGTGATATGTGTTTCAAAAGCACTCATAAATAAGAAGGGAGACAATGGGTTGCCCATAGCTAGTTTTTTGTTTATAGATCTGTCCATTAAAGCAAAAAAAATTCTGATACAAATTTCTGTAAATTGTGAAAAGTTCTTCTATTTCTTCAGATGTTACTTGTATTGATTCCAGCCATTTTTTGAGAAGTGAAATAAGCTCATTGGTAGGTATACTTGGGTATAAAGAAATGACGTCAAAAGAAACTAAAGCATCTGTAGAGTTGATCTTTATGTTCTTCAGGAGATTTATCAATTCAAACAAGTTTTTGATACTTAAATTTTCAAATTTTGTGAAGGATCAGAAGATTTGAACCAGCAATTTTGATAGTTCGTAAGTGGGTGCATCAGTGTTATTAATTATTGGTCTGAGGGTAATTTCAGGTTTATGTATTTTGGGTAAACTATATATGTGTGGTATTTTTGGATTGTCTATTTTATTGTTCAATTTTTTCATTTTTATTAATGATTTTACTATTTTTAATTGCTAATTCCACAGATTTGCATGCTTTCTTAAATGGTTTGTTTTCTAGTTTAACAATTCTTTTCCTTTTAAAAGGTTGTCCATTTTTTGAGATAGTCTTCTTCGTCCAATATTACTATTTTGTTTCCTTTGTATGCTTTTGTGTAAACTACTGGTTTTTCATTTAAATTTTTGAGTATGAATATCTTTTTGAATTTGCATTTTGAATATGATCTAAAGTTTCTATGCACTGTGTTCTAATCATAGATTTTGTGCGAAGTTGTGCTTCACTGTCTCTACGTTTCTTTCAAGTTTATACTACAAGTAGGTAGTTGTTTAAATACACCTATAGGTAGGTGCAATTGAAATAAGGATCATTTATACACATTTGAACATAGAAAACAAGGAAATTACAGTATTAGAGTTTATGTGAAAGTTAAATACAATTTTGCAGACATAGAATTATTGTGCTATTAAAAATGTTGTTTCAAATTGCTGTTTTATGGCGCTGGAAATACCCTTTTTCTATCCCTGGAACACGACTCCTCTAACGAAGCAAGTGCTTGAAATGATGACCTTTTTGGGTAATGCACGCCCCTGAGGGACTTTATAATTAAATTATTGTGAATTCGGTTTCAAAGTTTTGTTGGACATTAAAAAAAAGAGTATTTACAATGCTGAGACTCGAACCTGTCATTGGGTGTTAGGGCACAGGAGACATCATAATCCCACTGAGCTATTTCGACACTTGCCTGAAAGCACATCCTGGGTTCAGTAGTACAACTTCTATGTCTGGTGCTATACCTCTGCCACCTCACGAGTTCTTGTTCTTGATTTAGCCTTTTAAGACAGTTTTTAATCATTTGCTGGGTGTTTTATTACTTAAATGGCAAAAGCTCTTGTGCATGTTAATTGAGTTGCATGAGACGTAGTTTACACAAAAAATGTAAATCGTTTAATATATTAAACCCTTTCACCAATATGGCGTGTATAGACGTCCTGCACATACATACATTTAATGCTTATTTAACACCAATCATTTTAATCTTTCTATTTTACAATGAATTTAAATTAGTTCTATAACAGATGAAGACTAATCTTTAAAGTTTTCTTTTTGAATGGTACACCTCAGAACTTGGATAAACACACAAGGGCACATCTTTAGATTCACGGCAAATAATATTGGTTTCCTTGTGAACTTCTTTTTCGCAACACACTAGACATTTTCAAAATTGTTGCGACTTTTTTGGTTATGGGTGGTATCCTTTTAGTTAAGTGTTTTCTTTTAAGTATGAGGGGTGCTGTAGTGGTGGATTTCTTACCCTCAGTATGAAAAGGCCTCTAAATATTATAGTACTCAATTAGGTTACGACCTATTGAAACACCTAAGTCCAGACAGGCCATAGTCTTGCATGAATTTAGAGGTCTGCAAATCACTAACAATTGTGTATGGATACATCTAGGTGGTATAGAAATACTTTAACATTTAACTGGTTTTTGTAAAGAGGAATAGTTTGTATTAACTGATCTACCCCACCCATATTTGACACGTAATTTCCCAAACAATGGAGCAGCTAGCATGCCATCTGTAGACCAGTACATGTCTAATGTAGTTTTACAAATAACATGTACACTGTCCACTCCTGAATTCTCCCCTTAGGCACTAAATTGCTTTTAGAGGTCAGGGCTTCCCTCATTCTACTCGCATATATGTTTATTTCCGTAACAATTATACACTAATGCCCGATTTCACCAACAGATGTTGAAGACTTAATACGAGTTTAGCAATAGTTAAAAGAAAAATTGCATTTCACCAACAAGTGTTAGCGTAACACTCGTGTTAAATCTCTTGTTAAACTAATAAGCCAAATTTCTGATGTTAAGTCCTTAACACGTGTAAATAATCAAGATGGCGAGCATGAACTCAGCTGTTGATGTCTATTTCCTGTTTTAAGATCGTCTAAATGGCAATCGTAATAGAGTACGGCCTATGAGGATAAATGATTTTGAGGAGCTATCCGAAGAAAATTTTTTACAGAGGTATAGACTGTCGAAACATGTTGCTATGAAGGTTACGGAGGAAGTACAAAAGAGGTTAGAACAAGCATCGAAAGGAGTATGGCGATCTCGCCTTTGCTTCCAGTATCAATAACCTAGCGATTTTATAATTCACTGAATTATGTGGTTAATACATTGTCCACCTCCGAAACGTTCAAGTCACTTACCCTTCTTTGCTCCTCGTTTTAAATTTACATAATACTGAGTAGAACATGCATCGTAAGGAATATGACGATCTCGACTAAGCTTCAAGTATTAATAACTTTGCGTTTTTATAATTCACTGAATTATGTGGATAATACACTGTCCACCTGCCGTCTTGAAACATTCAAGTCACTTGTCCTTCGCACCTCGTTTTAAATTTACGTAATAATGAGTTAGAATAAGCATCGAAAGGAATATGCCGATCTCGCCTTTGCTTCAAGCATTAATAATTTTGCAATTTTTGTAATTCACTGTAGGTAATACACTGTCCACCTCTCGTCTTGAAACTTTTAAGACACTTGTTCTTCGCACCTCATTTTAAATTTACGTAATACTGACAAGTTGTTTGGTGCTTGTAGTAGTGACACATGCATTTGAATTAAATTGTTTCCAATATTTTCCCCGTGACATCTTTCTCTTTTACATTCACTACATCCGTCCACTTATTTTCCATGATATCCTTACACTTTGTCACCAATTCAATTAACAATTTCTTCATTGATGAGAAATTTGTCTCACGGCTTTATTTATGATTTTGTTCATCCGCCATTTTTCAGCTTGTGCAGACGAAAATAAAAACAAAAGCCCATCGCAGTACGTTCAGAAAATAATACGACTCATCTATTGCTGTGATATTTACAAGTTTCTTGGCGTTAACACAGGTTTGTTAACATTTTCAGAAAACAGGTTGGTAAAATGCAAGAAATTTAACATTAGTGTTAGCGCTGTGACAATTATGTTACATTTGTTAACGTCGATTTTAACATCTGTTGGTGAAATCGGGCATAAGTCAACAATAAAAAATAAAAAATTGTGAAAATGTCGGTTGGATGTCAGAAGTTAAGCTCTACATCAGAAAATATGTGTATTTGTTTATATGTCTATTTGTTATTTGTGTTTGAATTATTTTAGCGCCCTTATATACATCATTTGAATTATTTTGGCCACTGCATAATGTTCATTCTTCAACACCTGAAGGAAGTGGGTCATTTTCTTCCTCACTGCTACCTACATATATCCTCAACGCCTGTCTTATAATCGCCTTCAATATCCAAATCATGTCAAATAATAAAATGTCTTCCAGATTTTCTAAAGTGATATCAGAAGTTTGTACACATCCTATGAAAGCTAATTTATTTACTATATTACTAGGATAAGCCATGATTAACGCTGAAAGTAAACAATTTCAAATGTGCCATTCATTTAGCTCTCGATAGCTATAAGAAATCTCTCTGAACACCTAGAGAGTGCATATGTTTTTTTGTTTTTTAATTTACATCCTTTAACTTTTTGAAGTCATATCGGATGATAAATGGAATGGATGAAATAATGCTCAAATGGGCCCAGGGTCCATGGAGCTTAGTTAGCCAACATTCATCTTTTAGAATAAGGGAAAACCCATCCAGGTAACTCACCCTGACCGAGATTCGAACTTGGGACCTCTTGAACATGAGGCAAACATGCTACCATCTACGCTACCGAGGCAGGCAGAGTGTATATAAATAACTACAATACTGAGCAAAAACAGCTGCATAAGGATACCATAAACTGCAGTTGTGAAATACTGTAATAAGAGGTGCTGACATAAGTTTGTTTCTTTCCGGACTGTGTTTCATACAACATATACAATGATTGTCACTTGGTGGTATAAACTAGAGCCCAAAACCTTGAACCAGAGAAGTCGCTTACGAAGCTAAACATATATACATTCATTCGTAACACGCATAACAAAATTACTCAAATATTAGGTGCGTTCGGCACAAAGAATAGCTTTTGCTACAGTGAAACAAATTAGTGAAATTTCAACAATATATTAATATTGTCTCTACATAATTGATACTATATATGTATACTGCCTTTAATGAGTTTTAAACCAGTTTTTATTTCGTTTAAATAACTTAATAAATACAGAAGATACAAATTTGTATTTATGAAGCATTTTTATAGCATTTAACAATTTAAATGTCTTGTTTTATTTATTGGGTATCTGTTTCTGGGCTGTGAAGGGTTTAAATGGCCATTGGCGAAGCGGTTAATATATCCGGTTTTACTGTACTGGTTCATGATGTGTGAGGCATGTGTCTAATTTTGTCCTAATTTTTGGCAGCCAATCCCTGCTCTAAGTACAACAATCTGCCATTTTATTTTCAAGTGACATTGTTAGTGTACTCATATGATAGGTCCATCTTTTCCGAGGCATTTTTTGAACTACTTTGCTATGTATACTGTAATAAAAAGTTTGTAAAATCGGCTGGAAGCCGGAAATCCCTCTCAGTAAAGGAGTCTTTTATGTTTTTGAGGTGTACTTTAGCAAGCAGTATGTTTTAACTCTTAAATCGCTATTCCTCTGAATTTTGTACATTCCTCTCTCTAAGAGCATCAAGCAATAAATTTAGTAAGCGCAAAACTGGACTAAGGCTCACTTGTCATCTGATGGGTGGCCTACCTTCCAAAAAAATAAGGCACAGCTGATTCACCTGGTATATTTAATAATAATAAAGTAGAAATGCACACACACCATGCAGAGAGTATTTTGGCATTTAATTCTCTTTCCTGTACGCAGCAATGGATTTTCATCTTTTCTTGCACTTTACAATGTGATATTGATCACATTTTTTGGAACACAGAACACAGATGCAGGTGTCACTTGAGTCAGGAAAGACCTATTGAAATACATCTTGTGGTCCAAGCAATGAATTCCCAGTTTTGTAGTGACATAGTGCATTTTGTAGTTTGCTTGTGTCCAGTTTCTGTCTCTTGCATCATGCAGGTTGCATAAAATTCCATTGGAATGTTTCTTTTTTATCTTGTAGGTCTTGTAGAAGCTTCTTGTAATCTGCCGTAGCTGGTAGCAGTAGTGTGTACTGCAGATTTTAAACATAATATATATAATGAAAAAGTAAAGGTATATATATAAATATATATCCATTTTCCAAATATGTTCTTTTAAAAGAAATGCAGACAGGTGAAATTCTTTAATTTTTCTATGTAGTTTGTTTAACATATTTCTGATCTTTTTTTTTTTTTTTTTAATAGAATTGCATTTAATCAATAATAGAATTGCATTTAATCAAAAGAGTGTGCAGTAAGTTTTGTTTTAGAATTTATCAGTCCCCCCCCCCCAAAAAAAAAAAAAAAGTAAGTGGTAATAACTGTAAAACTAATAGGCTAACACAAATTTGATTCAGCTAAGTCATAACTTTATTGATGCTGTAGGACATTTAAAAAAATTAAGAACATTAAAATATTACACATATTTAAGAATTGAAAACGGGGGGAGGGGGGGGGGACCAATTAACTATGTTTGCTACAAAGTTCCTGTAAAAGGCTTTTGAAAAATTAAAATGTACAATATATATATAATCATACAAGTTGCATTTTGTAGTGGAATAAAACTTTAAAAGAAAAATCTAATACAAAAGTTAGAGTATACCTGGCAGAAGCATAAGTGTGTTGGTAAAAGGGAACAGTCAATATAAGTAAACACAAATACATATTCAGGTTTTCAAACATTTTCAATTTTTTGCTGTCACTTTATCTGTTTTAAATTTTTCTGACAACCCGGTTTAGATCTCACTGCCGTTTGTCTAATGTGAAGTAGTCAAATGTTTACTGTCACTTTACTTAGTGTTTAACAATTTTGTGGTGTAATGAAATTTACCCAGTGTCTGTTACTTCTGCTGGAAGGTTTATTCAATGGAGGTCATATACAAGACAGCTCCAGTTCCATGCAGTGTCACACCCATTGCTCACCAACTGGTCATCAACTTGCTTGGAGAACAACACTTCTCATTGTACCACAAACGCATATGCTAATGTCCTCACTCACTAGTTCTGCAAGACTCACTGGCTTGCTATACCAGAATGACTTCTCTGGAATCGTGCAAGACCATGAGAGCACATTTTTATACACTGTAGGAACGTTCTACAAGTTCAGAATATCAGAACCTCCAAAAGGTTGTAGTTCCCTGGCAATAATACTGTGACTTTGTGGATTCATGAAATTAAAAGTCCAGGTTACAAACACCAAAAATTTCTCTTTATTTCTGTAGAAATGCACTTTGTAAACCTTTACAGTAGCTGAATTACATCACAAACACATACACCTTGCAAAGCCATCGACCACAAGAGTTCACTTTTACAGCTGTTCACGCGCACATGTCCAATTAACGACTGACTCAGTGGCGGCCGGCAACTCCCTTTTTATAGATTTCTCACTATCCGGAATGTTCTCAATCAGGATGGCGCTAGAAGAAAGATGAACTCTCCAGAAATCCATCTCCTTCCCCTGCCCCCCTTGTTTCGGCGAGTTTCTATCTCCGCACTGCACTGCCCGTCTCTTTGGACTCATCCCTCGCGCCGCCTTGCCTCAAAAATGCGTTCGCGACACTGCTCCCTTCTCCATGCTGGTCGTCCCGAACAACACCATCGTAGCGGGCCAGGCAATCTAGGTGTACCACCACCATTTTTCCTCAGGGCACCTTCTGGATGCGGTAGACCACGTCGTTAATCTTCTTTACCACCCGGTACGGTCCTTGCCATGGTGGCTGAAGCTTTGGACAGCATCCCTTGGTCCGGGTAGTGTGGTACAACCACACCAAGTCACCTTGCTGCAACCCTTGGCTGTGGCTTTCCTGTCGTATCGGGTCTTCATGCGGCCGCTCGCTCTGGATGTTCTGACAAGCCATCTCGTGCATGTCGTACAGACGGTCCACCAAGTTCTCCACATATTCGGTTGCTGGCTGTTTCGCTTCCGGGTGACTCCCAAAAGCCAGGTCACAAGGGAGACGTAACTCTCGGCCGAACATTAAGCTGGTTGGCGTCATCCCAGTGGTGTCGTGTGTCGACGAGCGGTAGGCCAGCAGGAACAGTACCACCTTGACGTCCCAGTCTCGCTGATAGCTGGCCACGACCTTCCTCAGATGTTCTTCCAGGGTCTTGATGAACCTCTCGACCATGCCGTCCGACTGCCTGTGTAGGGGTGTTGTGCGTGTCTTCTTCACCCCCAAGTGTTTCCAGTGCCTCCTTCATCAGGTTAGACTCAAAAGTAATGCCCTGGTCACTGTGGAGTTCTAACGGCACCCCAAAATGGCAGAACACTTGCTCCACGAGGCAGTCTGTGATGGTCTTCGCCTCCTGGTTCGAGATGGCATACACCTCCGGCCACTTAAAGTAGTCCACGACCACCATCAGGTACTTGTTGCCTCGGTCGGACACTCGTTGTACTGCTGCATGCGACCACAACTCCTAATCTGGGGGCCGCGACTTGCCGCGCACACGTGACATTGATGGCACCATCTCTCAGCATCCGCTCAGAGCCTGAGCCAGTAGTAGCGCTGCCGGAGTTTGTCGATCGTCCGGTTCGCTCCTCGGTGTACTGAAGTACCGGCGTGCACTTCCTCCAAGACTTCACGGGCCTCACTCTCGCGAAGTACCAACTGCTCCCTCTGCGTCTTCCCATCGGGTGATTCCCATACACGCTCTTTCGTCTTCAACGATTCCCATTGGGCCCAGTACGACTTGTACTCAGCGCTTCTGGGTGCGATGTCCTCCCAGGTGGGTCTCGTCCCTGCCTCCACTTCCCTCAAGAGTGGCCCCAAGTCGGCGTCCGCCAGCTGCTCCCTCCTCAGGTCTGCGCTATCCCAGTCGTCCGCAGGCACTGCCGTGACCACTCTGACAGTTGCGGCACGCTCCTTCTCTTCCACTCTTTTGCATTGGCCGCATTCTTCCGGGCAAGGTCTTCGGGACATAGCGTCTGCGTTGCCGTGGCTCTTCCCTCTACGATGTTCAGAGGTGAAGTCGTACTCCTGCAGCCTCTGGACCAAACGGGCTGTCTGCTCTTCCAGGTTCCTAAAGCTAAGTAGCCAGGTGAGGGCAGAATGGTCAGTCCTCAGGTGCAGTGGCTGAGCGTACAGATACTTGTGGTACTGCTCCAAAGTCTTTACTACCGCCAGTAGTTCTCGCCGGGTAGCGCAGTAGTTCTCTGCCTCGGACAGCATCTTGCTGTAGTAAGCTATCACCCGCTCGTGGCCGTCATGCACTTGGGATAAGACGCCTCCAATGCAATGGTCGCTGGCGTCGGTGTCCATTATGAAGGTGCCGCCTGGTTGTGGGAATCCCAAATTAGGAGCACTAAAAAGTATCTTCTTCAGCTGCTGGAAAGCGCCTTCGGCGTCCTCCGTCCACGATAATGCCGCTGTTCTTCTGTCAGGTGGGTGAGGGGTTTGGCGATGTTGGAGAACTCCTTTATGAAACGGCAGTAATAACTGCACAGCCCTAGGAAACTGCGCAATTCTCTCTTATCCTTTGGCCGAGGCCAATCTCTCACGGCCTGTGTCTTCTCCGGGTCAGTGGCCACTCCGGTTGGTGATACTATGTGGCCCAAGTAGTTGACTTCGACAAAGCTGGCACTTCTTCGAGTTGGTCGCCTGCAGTCTCTTAACACCTTGCTCAGGTTGTCGAGATGGTCTTCAAAGGTCTTGCCGACGATGATGATGTCCATGTATAGCAGACAGGCGTCATAAGTCAATCCTCTCATCACTGACTCCATGAGGCGTTGGAAGGTAGCTGGTGCGTTGCAAAGACCAAAGGGCACAACCGTGAACTGCCAAAGCCCTTGGCCTATTGAGAATTCGGTCTTCTTGTCTCTTGGGTCTAGAGCCACCGGCCAGTAACCCCACTTCAGGTCCAGGGTCGAGAACCACTGCGCACCAGCAAGCGTGTCCAGGGTGTCGTCAGTCCGGGGAAAGGGGAAACAGTCCTTCCTGGTGACAGCGTTCAGCTTCCTGTTGTCCACGCAGAAGCGTAGCTCGCCGTTCTTCGTCACCAAGACTACAGGGGAACACCAAGGGCTGTCAGATTCTTCAATCACTCACCTGATCTCATGTCTTCCAGCATGTCCCGCACCGCGCTTGTTTTGCCAGCGGAACGCGTCTAGGTGGTTGTAGAATCGGCCTGGCGTCTCCGGTGTCGATGAGGTGGAACACCCGTTCCATGCGGCCGTAGTCGCTGTTACATTGGCTGAAGACGCGCTGGTATCGTCTCAGCAGTTGTCGCACCTTCTCAGCTGTTCGGCGGCCAGGTTGTCGGCCGCCCTCTCCACTAGGCCTTCCAGCCGGGGCCCCTCTTGTTGCGTCGGCACCGGCTCCTGTGTCTTGTCGAATGCTGTCAGGCTGACCACGGGCTCGCACGTCCCCAACACCGTCCAGGGCTGGACGTCGTGATCGGTGTCCGTTGGGTTGAGCAGCCTCACTGGCAGTTCCTCTCGGCACGTCAACAATGTCCTGGCTATACAAATTCCGTGCACAGGTGTCTTCTGGTCCAGCATCAAGTTCCTTGTCCGCTGGCCTTCCAGTCGCGCCGTTGGCTCCACCTCGCTTCTCGCAACCACGTCTTCCCTCGGGACGACCCTGCAAATTCGCAGGCGGTCTTTAGGTTGCCTTCTCCATTAAGCCGCAGGACCTTCCTGCCGACGTCGACCGTCGCCTCGTGGCTCCTGAGGGCATCTAATCCCGTATCACCTCAGCCACCTTCGCGACGAACACCTACTAACGCACGGCACTCGGTCCCAAGGTCAACTTCAGCAGGGCCTCCTCCACCGGCAAGGTGGCGCCCGATACCGTCACAAACTGGTATGGTCGGCTTGGTTTCCTCGACGGCAAACCCTTGGCCACGTCAGGTCTGATGACTGTCACGGCTGCTCCGGTGTCTACGAGCACGCGGCACGGCCTCCCCTTCACCTGTCATCCATCCGTCGGCTGACGGCGCGTAGTATTACTCGAGGGGATGGTGAGTTCGGCGCCGACGTGCCCCTCGCCACGCCGGGCTTTACTCGTTCTTCCGGCTGCTCTTCCTGCTGTTGGCAGTCTCTCTCTAGGTGTCCCGACTGTCCACACCCCCAACACACGCCACTTGGACTTCGCCAGCGTCCCTCGGCTAGTCTTTGGTGTAGCGGATACTCCTTGTTCTGGACGTCGGGGTAGCCGTCACCTTGGTCGCCTCCATCCTCAATGCTGCCGTTAGCGCCTCGCGGATGGTTTTGTAGTCGCCGAGCATTAGGCGCTGACGTATCTCTGCGCCTCGTACCCCGTCAACGAAGGAGTAGGTTGCTTCCCGGGATACGAATTCAGATAGGAGGTCGACCAAAGCTTTGCTGTACAGCTGTTAAATTGCCAGGGTGAACTCCTGCAGCGTCTCCCCTAGCTGCTGCGTCCTTGACTTCATTTGGCTGCGGTCAAGCGGTGGTTCCCGAAGCTGTTTTCCAGGGCTTCCCAGTTGTCCTTGGGTGCCGCCGCTGTGTGGACCGCGTTCAGGACTTCTGCGGCCCGTCCGTGGAGGCCGGCTATTAGCTGCGCGGCCTCGTCTGGTGACCACTTGTGCTTTGCCACCGTGTCGAATTGGCGGCGGATGACTTCGAACGTGGACGTGCCGTCGTACTTTGGCGGTTTGACGCGCGCAGATGTTGGGTCGCGTCCCGGTGTTTAACTCTTTCATCCTTCTGCCGACTATGTCTTCCACCATGGCGTTCAGGGACTTAGCGTTGGTGTCGGCCTTTCCCTCTGGGTTGTTAACGCGGCTCGCCAGGTCTTCGGCGCGCTCGTCCATCCGCCCATCCGCTTGCCCAGCCCCGTGACGTCATCCCTCAAGCCGACCAACTGTTCTTCAAATTTTTCGGTGAGGGCCTCGTTCGCAGCCTTCATTTCAGTGGCTAATTTGCCCTTCGCCACAGTCATCGTCGCGGACAGGTTGTTGTTTGCAGCTTCCGTCTTCGTTGTTAATTCGGTCATCTTCGCGGTCATCGTCGCGCTGATGACCGCCGTAGTTGAGCGCCCTTATATGCATCATCATCATTGTCGCGGCCAAGTTATTTGTAGCTTCCGTCTTCGTTGTTAATTCGGTCATCGCTAGAATTTGTACCAATGCAGCCTCCATGTCGCATATCCCTCTCCTGACACCAATTGTGACTGTGGGTTCGTGAAATTAAAAGTCCAGGTTACAAACACTAAAACTTGCTCTTTATTTCTGTAGAAACACACTGTCAACCTTTACAGTAGCAGAATTGCATCACACATACAACTTGCAAGGTCATCGACCACAAAAAGAGTTCACTTTTACAGCTGTTCACGCGCATGCGTCCAATTACCGACTGACTTAGTGATGGGCGATGGCTCCCTTTTTATAGATTTCTCACCACCCGGGATGTTCTCAAACAATCAAGACGGCGTCAGAAGAAAGACGTACGAACCCTCCAGAAATCCATCTGCTTCCCCCCTCCCCCTCGTTTCGGCCAGCTTTTATCTCCGCATTGCACTGCCCGTCTCTTTGAACTCGTCCCTCGTGCCGCCTTGCCTCAACAATGTGTTCGTGACGATACTTATGTTTAACTGCATCTGATGGCTCGGGCGATTTTTCGTCTGAGGCCTGCATTCAGGAGGCCCGGGTTCAATTTTTATGGCCGACCTACCTGACCCTTGGGTTTTTTTTTTTTTTTTCATCTTCTTGGGTCGCCAGGCAAATGCTGAGTATGTTAATTATAGTCCCTGAATTTTCTGTCCATTTCATCTCCATTATCATCTCTCATCTGGTGATCTCTTTCTTGGCAGAAGTGTTGTCGGGTGTCTCGGTGCTGTCGTGACTCCTTGGGTCAGCTGCCCTCTTTCTCCATTCACCTCATCCTCTCACCTGGGGATGGCCCACTTGGGACTTAGGTACAATAAACCACCAGTTTCAGTGCCAAATCCCGTCCATGTAATCTTAATCCATCATGTTTAAACTGAGTGCATGGCTCATCTTGTTTATGGTTCTGACTGCATGGTGCCAACCTCACAGTAGCCTTGCACCATAGTAACTCAATCACAATACATATGTCAAATGTGCAATTTTCATATCATTAAGGTACGATATGAGCATTTTATCTGTGGCATTCTACCAGTGAATAAAACTATACAGTGTATAACCATAATATGTGTGTGTGCGTGCACGAAAGTAAGTACCTCTAAACCTTGTCAGCAAAGAAGGCGTAATATCAGCATGTGTGTGAGTTTGTATGAGGTAGAATGATCAGGCAGCAAATTTGTCACAGCATGATATTTCAGCTCTTAAAGGGCATGCTTGTAGGTTAGTGATGTATAAATGGAAACAGTGGGTAGAAGGAGGTCATAGGCACTAATGTGCAAGTACTTTGCCTCAAAGTACAACCACAGCGTGGATAACTGCCATCTTGTGTGCATGGTTAACCGACCTTAAACTTTGTCCACAGTGTTGCCTTGACACTGGAATACTGCACAGGTGTGAACCAGTATTGATCAATGGTTTGATACTGTCTGCTACAGATTGCACTTGTTACATACATAGCATTGTGTTGGCTTCCATTGTCCAGCCCCAGCATCTCCAGCCTCATTGGACATGGGAACAGCATCACTGAGATACTGAGTGGTAAAATATGAAGTTTTCAGATCAGTCCCACGTCATCCTGTCCTAAAATTATGGCTGTGTGCATATTCAATGGCAGTGTGATGAGCACAGTCAGCTAGCCTGCATTGTTGAATGACATAGCTCGCAAACACCAGTGCAATGCATTGGGGTGCCATTGGGTACAAGAAGCAATCTCACCTATGTTCAAATTTGGGACAATCTGAACAACAAACAGTTCATGAGAAAGGTTTAAAAGTCCAAGGTTCACCTCTCCATCAGGAAACTTCATATACATTTAGCAGGACAGTGCCCAGCCACATGTTGCAAAGAATTTGCAAACCTTCTTTGAAGAATGATGGTTACTATTGCTTCTCTGGCTTACATTTTTGCCTGGCCAGTCCTCCAATAACCATTGTCAATGATTAGTAAATTAATATTCAAATTCTGTGGAGGGAGATTCCTCAGAAAATACCTAGACCTCTTGATTCCATGATTTTGGTGACTGATGCTATGCAAAGTACTGTGAATGCTCAAGCTCAAAAGTCATGTGCAGATCTGTAAACTTACTCTTTTCTGTATTGTTGTGTATCTAATCTGTGGTATAAAGTTCATTTCAGTCACCCATTTCCAACTTGGAGTTTTCATAAACATTATTGTGTGATGTATATATACCTGACCCGGACCACTATTAATTAAACTGCTAAACTCCATCAATGACCTACATTAATTACTTTTTATCTTGAAATGGCAATAGTTCACACCTATTTTCATACATAGAATGCTGGTATCATTCATTACTCTTCTAGAATGCAGTGGCCAGTGTCAATGCACCTTATAGTGCAGGACCTCTATTTGTGAAATATATTTTCTTCTGAATAAAAAAATGATAAGGAGAAAAAACATAAAATAACTACAATATTGTTTTTAATGAGGACGTACTTTTACCCGCATTAAATCTGAATCCACAGTATTTCGGTAAGCGCTATTTTGGGCTTCCACTGTACTATCTTCACTCATTTGTTGCAATAACTTTTCCTGCTTTACTTTTTTGGAACACTTTTCATAGTTCAACAAATTGATTTAATATACTTAAGCTTATCATTGATCTTTTGTTTCCATTCTTTTTATTTTCTAATAAATAGTTACATCCCCATTTCTTTTAACAGAAAATATTTCCTATCATTTGCCAGATCTCCATTTAGCTAAATCCTTAAATGCCTTCTGACCTTGGTACACTCATCAAACCAATTTAAACTATTTATATTAGTACTCTACTTTATTTCCATCTTTGCACCAGCTGTTTTCACTATTAGTGGCAAACTGTTTAGCCTTTTCTCTACATTTCATCTCCTCAGGTATTAGACCAGGAATTTTTTGACAGTCTTTTCAAATTAAAGGTTATTGTCATGAATATTTGTTATTAATATTGCATTGATTACCTTTGTCCTGAATTTTAACATATGTTAAATTCAATAGCATCTCAGACTATGATGTAGAATTGATGCAGATTGTGCCTTGCCTGTTGTTAAACATAAGTAACTGGTGTTTTACCAATTTTTTTCCCAAACAGGCAGTATTCTGTTAGTGTTAACATATGTTAAATTCAATAGCATCTCAGACTATGATGTAGAATTGATGCAGATTGTGCCTTGCCTGTTGTTAAACATAAGTAACTGGTGTTTTACCAATTTTTTTCCCAAACAGGCAGTATTCTGTTAGTGGAACATACCGACGTATGATAATATGTCCTAAGGATGTTAGTTGGAAAACGAAACGCTATTCTGAGGCTACGCAGACACTCATACAGTCTGATCTTGAAGAATTGAGAGACGCTCCTCCACCTAAAGATGAACCAGGTAATACTCTTCATTAATATGTATTCATATGTTATTTTAGTTAGTCTTACTTGTATACTGAGTAGCTGAATGAGAAGTCTGCTGTCATAGCAGTGAGATTTAACTTTTGAAATAAATATGTAAAATATTTGACATCTAGACTTACATGTTTCACTTCATTAAATGTTAAAATCCAAGACATGCTTTCAGAAGAATTCTCTCCATCAGTCAGTGACTAGTTGTTTTTGGTGAGAATTCCATTGGTAATCTGTGTTGGATTCTTTTAGTTCCTCTTCCATGCAACTAGTAGATAGAGAGATATTGCATTCTACCCGAAAATATGACCAAGATTTCATAAGAAATACACATTTTGAGACCCTTAAATCCTTTAAAAAAAATGGAATAATTTGAAAGAGAAAGTGAGATAATGGCATAACTCAAAAACTATATTTTAATAAATATCAAACTTAGCATTTAACTTCAGTGTTTTTCTTAGTTGCAACATACAGATTATGAAGAAAATCTCCACTCAAGCCATCTCTTACATGCAAAGTTCAACATGTTTTATTTTCTCAAAAATGGCTCTGAACAGTTTTGATTCAAATATTATTTAAGTTTTATAAGAGGAATAAAATACATATCAGAAATTTTAAGGAATACCATAAAACTTTGTTATAACTCTGAATGGCTTTTGGATAATTAACTGTAAAAGTGTAAAATGTCCTACACAAAAAAGTACATGTTAAAGCACATAAATTGTCGTTTTTCAGGCGTTGTATTATCCATTTCAGAGATATTCTTTACCTTTGTACATTTACTATTGTCTTTAATATTGTACTTTAACAACTGTATTCCATTCAGTTCAGATTTTCTCTGCTTTGTTCTTGAATCTGGACCACTCCAGGAGGTACTCTTATCACTTACATTCTTTCTTCTTCCAGCTGTATTAATAAATTCATGTTAACTTCAGTTTGACGTTCTTCGTCCAACTACATTTCCACAACTGCTAAGGTGTGAAATTATTTTGGCAATCCACTAACCTTGCCTATCCTCATTTCCAAAAATAGTCTCCACAAACCCTCTCCCTTGCCTTTCTCCTGTTCAGGATTTGCTGTATATGTAAAATATTAATTTTATCCTAACTTCTGAAAATAGTATCCCCAATATCTGTACTTCTTTCTTACAAAGATCTTTGCTTATCAAATTTGTTTTCTTGTCCAGGCTCCTACCTTACAATTTCAGTTAAACTCCCCAGAGATGACGGAATAATGCTAAATGATTTATTGGAACAACTTATCTCTTCAGCTCTTGCACCTACTGTGTCAGCCCTCCATCTGCTGGTATTCTTCTATGCAGTGATGTCATCACTTTAACAGTCTGTAGTCCTTGCCAATCTTTTTCCCATGGCATGTATGAGGTTTTATATCTGTAAGTGTTGGTCATTCCCCTCACAGTCACTCTGCTTTGAGTTTTACAAATGTACTGTAATACTTGTTTAATCATTTCCTCATCATTTGCATTACTGATGAGTGATGACCCATGAGATCTTTTGTTATTCCATGAGACCCCAGTTGACAGTTACAGATATCTTACATTCAGTGGCGGCTCATGGCCGAAATGTTTGGGGGGCGCGGAAACGGTTTTGCTTGCTAAGTATTGACAACAATGAAAGTAAACACTTGTAAAGTTTAAGAACCATTTTTTTTAAATTCTACCTCTACAAACCACGGAAATAGTGGTTTTCAAGTTGTGATATATACCTCAGAAATAAGTAAAAGAAGCCTAACACAATCTTTGCCCAAAGCTGCATATTAATATGCATGCAACATATAAAAGGATGTTATTAGAATATCATTTAAGCTCATGCAAATCCATGTAAGCTGCCACCACACCAGAGTAATTTCTTTTCAGATTTACGCTCATTCAGTGAATGTACACACATTCTTGTATTTGGCATTTGTTCAGTTTATCATGAATTGCACTTTTGACCAATTTATGTGTTCTTTAATTTAATGAAATTTTCCATCACCCTTTCATCAAAATCCTGCATGTTACTGATAGGGGCATTATTTATTGACAGCATTGCTAAAGCATTGGGTCTGTCATTTGTCATTGTATTTCTTAAAAGGTTTTTATCCTTTTCAGAGTGGAAAAGTAACGTTCAGGTTCCGCAGTCTCCTCGGCGTTGTTATGACAATTTTCAAAAGTTTAGTGACTTAACTGAACACTGACAAAAGTTTATTTTCGTATATGAAATGAAAAAGTTTCAGTGCTCCTTGAATGTTAGTCATTTCGTCTTTAAATTAGCTGCAACTCTGTGCTCAGTTTTCCTTGAGTAGAAAAGGATAGCATTGCATCAAAAATTTCTTCCTGGAAACGTTCACAAAAATTCTTAAATAAGTCGTTACACAGCAAAGATGCAGCTCCTGGATATCCATTATAAGCAGATCTATCTGTGACAGTAGTTGTAATGACATCGCACACCTCCTTGGGCATCACTAACCCTTGCACATTCCATACGTTTTCTTTTCTCTGGCGGCTGTGGAAATTCTTCACTTAAGTTTTTGTGTACTTCATCAGTATTCAATCTTTCCTTTTCCATTTGTTGTTTAAATACAAGGATGTAATTCTGTAACTTTACACTAAAAAATTAAATTTGGATCTTCAAGTGCTCTTCTATAACTACTTGCTTCATTTATTGTGGTTGTATTAGTGCAACTCTCTTCAATAAGTTTGAGGCAATCTTTCAGGTTTTCTATGTTTTCGTACATAAGATTGACAGTATGAATGTTGTAATTCCATCTTGTTAAAGCAACTCTGGGCAATATTGCTCGCACTACTTTTTTCTAAAATATCAGATCGTAAAGAGGAATTGGAAAAGAATGCTGGAATATCCGACAGATCTGAAAAGAACATGCGTACCTGACAATTACGGTTAGTTGCCTTTTGTATGATTAAATTCAACCGGTGTGCATATCAATGGACAAAGTACAAATATGGATATGTTTCCCTGTATTTTGGCCTGCACTTACCAGTCCCTCCACTCAGAACAGTGGCCCCGTCAAAGGTTTGAGTAATGAGCTTTTCTTTGGTATTTCCAAGAGGCGGGTGGATTTCATTCCTTATGCACTTTGTCAGAGATTCTGCATCTCTTTCTTCATGGGTCACAAAAGCCTAAGTCTCTCATTTACAAATTTTCATATACATAACAGAATACCAAAACCATCTTGACAGTAATTTGAAACATCAGTTGTCTCATCACACTGAATGGGAACAAACTCAGAAGCCCGTATCTGTTGCTCTATTTTCTCCCTATAGACTTTCAACATGCAGTCTAATAGATCATTCTGCACTGTTTTTGAAGTTCCTTTAAATATTGTGGCTGTTTCTAAATGTTCCTTCATCGCTGTATCCAGTTCCGCTGTATAGTCAACGAGGCCCCTGTACACCCCTTGATTGGAAGAAGTAACAGATTGGTCATCTGCTCGTAAAGTTCAAATCCAGCACAAAACTTCACACATGAAATAAGCCGTTTTAAAATATGTCTATTTTTACTCACTTGAATGTTATGTTTCTTAACATTTTCTTTAAACATGGAGTCAAGACATGATGCAATGTTTTGTTTTCCTAGGAGTGACATATGTACCACACTAATCATATGGTACACAGAATGTTCATGTTTGTTTATTTTTTCTGTTAAATGTTTTATATTACTCACTTCCTTAACTGTCCACAAATAATTGACACATTTAGGAGCAAGCAAAACACACACATAGCAGAAAAAGGACTACAATTTCGCAACCACAGATCCAGTCACATTTCTCATACATGACCTTGGAACTAAGGTGCCTCTTAAACACCCATTTTTCATTTTTCTTAGTTATTAATTTTCCCATTAAGAATTCGGGGAAACCCAAAGGTTTCAATTGTACTTTTTCTTCAACAGTCAACCTTGAAAATTGCACTTCCATTAGTGATTTTACAAAGTTATCCATCATTCTTTAGTCACTGGATTTTATAAAGTCACCTGTAACACTCTGTTAATGTTCCTAACTCCACAAAAAACACTAAAATAAGAAATCTGTGCATTTTAGCAATATAAAACTACTCTGCCTACTGCTCTAGGTGCGAACAGAACCACGCCAGATGAGCACAGGCGTAAGTTCTTACCCCACTCCCTTGCCATCTTCAGAGCTGCTTAATGTTCCTAACTCCACAAAGAACACTAAAAATAAGAAATCTGTGCATTTTAGCAATATAAAACTACTCTGCCTACTGCTCTAGGTGCGAACAGAACCACGCCAGATGAGCACAGGCGTAAGTTCTTACCCCACTCCCTTGCCATCTTCAGAGCTGCTTAATGTTCCTAACTCCACAAAGAACACTAAAAATAAGAAATCTGTGCATTTTAGCAATATAAAACTACTCTGCCTACTGCTCTAGGTGCGAACAGAACCACGCCAGATGAGCACAGGCGTAAGTTCTTACCCCACTCCCTTGCCATCTTCAGAGCTGCTTAATGTTCCTAACTCCACAAAGAACACTAAAAATAAGAAATCTGTGCATTTTAGCAATATAAAACTACTCTGCCTACTGCTCTAGGTGCGAACAGAACCACGCCAGATGAGCACAGGCGTAAGTTCTTACCCCACTCCCTTGCCATCTTCAGAGCTGCTTAATGTTCCTAACTCCACAAAGAACACTAAAAATAAGAAATCTGTGCATTTTAGCAATATAAAACTACTCTGTCTATTGCTCTAGGCGCGAACAGAACCACGCCAGATAAGCACAGGCGCAAGTTCTTACCCCACTCCCTTGCCACCTTCAGAGCTGCTTAATGTTCCTAACTCCACAAAGAACACTAAAAATAAGAAATCTGTGCATTTTAGCAATATAAAACTACTCTGCCTGTTGCTCTAGGCGCGAACAGAACCACGCCAGATAAGCACAGGCGCAAGTTCTTCCCCCACTCCCTTGACACCTTCAGAGCTGCATGCCTTCTGTTATGTGCAAATGCAGCAGGCCGGCGCTAATCTTACCGCACCAAGCAGTATGCAGTAGGTATGAAGACATCACTTTTACTACCTTATAAAGCTTTCTTATGTTTTAAAAATAAACTGTCCTTACTTGTCGAAAGGCCTTGATTCATTTATTTCCGTAAGATTTCTTTTAGGGGAGCACGTGCCTTTGCTCTCTTATGATGAACCACCCTATCTTACATTGCTACTTGACTTATTTTTCAATCTACAGTCACCACAGTGGAAATCTTTACATTTTAAATGCAAGGAAACTCTTTACATACACAATGCGTTCAGTTTGTTCTTCTGCCACCACTACAAGAAAAGGCGGGCAAAGATGCAAATCATGTGATTCTCGAGTGCACAGCAGCAACTTCCTTTCATTAGCAGTCCAGGTCTCAGTCTGCCTCTGGTATTTGCATACAGCAAGTTGTTTATTGTGCATTGTTGTCATCCAATTTTTGATTTCAGTGCTGTTTTTGAAGGTGTGTATTTTTGCATCCAATACATAAAATGGGACGCAAGGAGCTCACTTGTGAGGAGAAGACTTGTGCTTTAACTCTGTTAAAGGTAGGTACCTCTGTAATTCGTATAGCTGCTGATCTAAAGGTTTCAAGACAAGCCATTTACGACCTAAAAAATGCAGCAGCACCTTTGCCATGTGGCACCACACCAACTCGAAAATCAGGCTCAGGTGGTTAAAGAAAGACTTCTCCAAGGACTGATGACCTTCTAAAACGTGAAGTGATAGCTAATCCATGGATTACAGCAGCAGGTTTAAAAAAGAATCATCCAGAACTGCTCAAAAGTGTTGCAATCCACACTATTCAGCATTGGCTTCAAAAATACTTAGGTTTGCCAATTCGGTATGCTGCCAAGAAGCTCTTCTAACTGAAGCTATGATGAAGAAAAGAGTACATTTCTGCAAAACATATCAGCACTGTACATCAGAGGATTGGCGCAAAGTAATGTTTTCTGATGAAAGCACTTTCAAATTAGAGGAAAGTCCAATAAGGTGAAAAGGCCAAAAAATGTGTCACAGTATGATCCAGAGATTACGGTCAAAACTATTAAACATCCAGAAAGTGTGATGGTATGGGGTGCCTTTACTGGTAATTGTGATAGAGGTGGCATGTACTTTCTCCCTAAAAATGCAACAATGAAGGGAAGTAACTATTTAGAAGTATTGCAACAGCATTTGGTCACATTTTGGCCAATTCATCAGTGTCAGTTCTTTATGCATGATGGTGCCACTGCTCACAGAACAAGATGGTTCAGAAGCTCCTAAAAGACAATAATGTACCTGTACTTGACTGAACTGGTAATTCTCCTGACCTAAATCCAATAGAAAATGCTTGAAAATTGAAGAGTTACAACCATAAAATATTATGGAGCTGCAGGAGGGTTGAAGTTATGGGTGGAAATGAACAAAAAATATTTTGAAAATCTAGCAGATTCAACGACCAGGAGACTCATGAAGGTGATGCAAGTTAAGGGAAATATGACCAAGTACTAATTGTACGAAGAAGTTCAAAATAAAACCATGTAAAGCCATTGTTTGTTGTTTTTATTACCATGCAAAGATTTCCATTGCGGCCACTATATATTGTTCAACTAACAAATGTTTTAAGTTCATTTTACCTTCTTGGCTTGCCTTAATACACTATTTGTATATGAATGTTAATCTCCTTCTTTACTTTATGTTCCACAAAAAAGTTCTCTTAAGTTCTGAACTCACTTGCTGCATTGCATCTATAAGCAGTTACAAATATCATCCAAGCATAAAAAAGTACTTTAAATGCTCTCTAAGCCTTCAGAAATACACAAATACATTTGAAGTAAAATAAATCACTAGCACAACTCAATATTGTTAGTATGGACATTTCTTATTGGGTCCATGAACTGCAGAGTATGACATAAGGTGGGCTGCAAAACTTCCAGTCATTGGTGTGGATTGTGCTGGCAAACTCCATATGCTCTTATATTAAAGCAGAGTTGTACAATTATTGGAGCATGTTATCCATATTAAATTTAAAGGGAGTCGATTAATGACACTAAACAACACTTACTTGTAAATTTTTCCGGAACATGTTTCAGAGACTTTGCCTCTATCCTCAATCCTCGATGGCCGGTTGAGGATAGAGGCAGTCTCTGAAACATGTTCCAGAAAAATTTAAAAGTAAGTGTTTTTTAGTGTTATTAATCGACTCCCTTTCAATTTAATTTATCATAACACTGTTTTCAACACTTCCAAGAAAGGAAATGTTATCCCTACTTCATTAGTAGAGCTCAGATTTATATGTACCTTAAAGTATGAACATATGCATTTAAAATATAGTACATTTCTCATTAAATTTAAGGGCGAGTTGATTAATGACACTAAACAACACTTAAAATTTGCCAGGGCATGTTTCAGAGGCTACTTTCCTCCATTGTCAACCAGACATTGACTCACCCTTAAATTTATTACAACACTTCCATAAAGGAAATTGCATTTCTCATGTTTATTAATTGTGATGAAGTAATCAAATTGTAAATATATTGTTAAACTTGGGCATTAACAAAATCTATATTTATTAAATCTCCCTTTTAGTCTGTTTTAACATTAGTAATTTTTATTGCATTGAACAGTTAACTATTTTTCAGTTTTCTGAAAGAATCAATTTTCTTCAAAAATAATAGCATGTTTTTATATGAAAAGAAACATCTCTCTACTTCACCCAAAGTCATGGGACAGTATCAAAAATTTCAATTTCAATTTATTCATCCCCTATATTTCATACAGAGGATACATCATTTTACATCATAAGAAAAACATAAAAATACACTCAAAAGTCTACTGTATGCACTGCTTAGAAACTAAAATGTACATTGTTTATTTTCCATTTTTTGTTTTGTACTCTTCCACACTATAAAAAGCTTGTTCTGACAAATACATTTTTATATTCTTAATATTACACAGTTTAGCATTCTTTATTTTACCTGGCAATCTATTATACATGTCTTTTCCAATACTTTCTAATGATCTGTTGTTTAGTGTTCCCCTTAGTGTGGCCCTAAAATAGTCAGCTTTATTCCTTACATTATATGGGTGTACATTACAGTTCTTTTTACATGTATCCTTTTCTATTACATATTTAATGCTTTCATATATATGTATATGCATGGAGCAATTAAAATATTATGCTTCTTAAATATCTGCCTACAGCTAGATCTTCTCTCAACATTTTCAATTATTCGGATAGCTTTCTTTTGTAATCTGAAAATTTTTAACACCTCTTTTGCATTTATATTACCCCATAAAGATATCCCATATTTTATATGTGAATAGATAAATGCATAATACACTTGTTTTAAGGTTTTATTATCCATAGTTCGTCTAACTTGTTTCATTACGTATATACCTTTATTTAGTTTTTTTATTATATGTTCTATGTGTTGCTTCCACCCTAGGTGTTTATCAATTACTACCCCCAAAAATTCTGTTTGGCATGTTTCTGGAATACTTTCACCATCAACAGTAATTTTTATATTTGTTGAACACTTCTTGAGATTGAACTTTATCCAGCATGTCTTATTTAAATTTATAATCAGCTCTAAGTTTAAGAAATACTGTTTTACTATTTTTAGGATTTCCTTTGCTTTATCTTCCACTTCTCTTTCTGTAGATTCATTTATTATTATGGTTATATCATCTGCATATCCTATTACAGTACCACCATGCTTCCTTATCAACTCAAAAAGGTCATTTATATAAAGTAAAAATAAAAATGGTCCCAATTTTGAACCTTGAGGTATACCTGATGTTACATATCCCCAGTCTGACTTAATATTTTCAATTTCTCCCTTTGTGTTCTTAAAATTTACTTCCACCCATTGCATTCGCTTTTTTAGATAAGATTCAACCCAATCTTGTGCAATTCCTCATACCTCATATCTGTTTAGTTTTTCTAATAGTAGTTCTAAGTTAACGCAATCAAAAGCTTTACTTAGATCTATGAACACTGCACTATTTCTCTTTTATTTAAGGCATTTATTATTGTGCTATTCACTTTATCTATCGCTTGTATTGTGGATTTGTGTTTTTGAAATCCATATTGTTCCTCCGCTATAATGTTCAGTTTTTTAATGTAAGACTGTAATTGTTCTAAAAATACCCCTTCTATGATCTTTGAGTAACTACCACATAGTGTAATTGGTCTATAATTTTCCTTTTCTAACTTTCCACCTTTCTGTTTGTATATTGGTCTTACAATATCTTTTTTTAGTGTATCTGGAAAAATTCCCTGTGTCAGAGAGGCATTTATAATATGGCTCAATACCTCTGCCGTTTCCAGCTTTATAGCTTTGACAATTTCGTTTTGAGATTTCATCCAAACCGCTAGATTTTTTAAATTTTAACTTATCTATTTCTTTTATTACATCGTCTTTAGTTATATAAAAAAGTGCCATTGGCTTTAGCTGTTTTCTGTGTGATTAAGTTTTTGTCCTGTGAAGAAGTATTTATGGTTTTGACTTTTTTAACTATGTTTAAATAGTGGTTATTAAATATATTACAAATCTCTTTTGGACTTTCAATTACTTTATCATTATGCTTTATTTTTATGTTTTCAATTTGTTTACTGTTATTATTCTTATGGATTCTGTTTACAATATTCCATATTACTTTTGTTTTATTTTCTGATTTTTCAACTATTTCTCTATTGTAATTTGTTTTTGCAATTTCTATAACTCTCTTTGTTATTACATTATAGTCATTTATATATTTTAATGTTCTTTCATTCATATGTGGTATTTTTATTGAGTTTAGAAAGTGCATTCGTTTGAGGGATATTTTTATACCTGTTGTCATCCAGGGTTCCGGTTTTTTATTTTTCCCGCCTGCACTAATTTTAATCCTTGTCAATGGGATTTTGGTGTCTAAACTGCACTTTATTATTTTATTGAATATATCATATTTTTCGCTTACGTTTTGACTTTCATATACCCTATTCCAATTTGTTTGTTTCAAATACTCTTAATTTTTTATGCTTTCATTACCTACTTGTCTTTTATATATAAAAATATTTTGTATTTTTTCTTTCTGTGTGTTAATTTTTAATATTTGCCCATAGTGATCTCCTATCCCTGTTTTTATTACTGATGCTTCCCATTTCAATTTTGGAAAATTTGTGAAAACATTGTCGATGCAGGATTGCGAAGTCTTAGTTACTCTAGTGGGTTTATCTATTCTCGTTGATAAATTCTGTCTGTCTAGTAGTTCAGTCATTGTGCATTTTTCTTTGTTATTTTTAAGCATGTCGATATTTAGATCTCCCATTATTGTTAACTTATTATATTTTTGTAATAGATTTAATAAATTTTCTAAATTATTGAAAAATATTTCTCTATCTCCTGATGGGGATCTATATACCCCAATAACTATTATATTATTTCTTCTTTTAATTATCTCAATTGCAGCCACCTCGCAATGTTTATCAACAACAAAATTACTGCATTTCCTTTCTTGGAAGTGTTGAAAACAGTGTTGTTATGATAAATTAACTTTAAAGAGAGTCGATTAAAAGTTAATTTAAAATTACTGCAATTTATTTCCTTAAACTTTATATTGTTTTCAACATAAATAACTACACCCCCACTTAGATACCCTTGCCTGCAGTAATGGGCCCCTAGTGCATAACCTTGATAATTATTTGCTAGCACCTCTTCCATTTTTAGGCCATGCTCTGTTAAGACCATGATATCTGGTCTGATCTCATTTACATTTATTTCAATACATAACCTCTTATTGCTAATATATTGTACATTTTGGTGAAATAATATTAATTTCCCCCCACTGTGTGGGAAGTGGCTGTGTCACTTATAAATAACAGTACACTGTTTACAAGTTTAAAAAGTTAAACTGTTTTTAATTCTTGGAAATGTTATTATTGCAGCAGATGAGTTTGTTTGCAACATTAATATAAATATATCAGTTTTATGATTTAATGGCCCCACCAAACTTAAATGATTTGCTGCACGATTGTTGAACATTATTTAGTTTCTGCTAAACTGCTGAGCGACATATTTTTATATCAGGAAATACTCATTTTTGGTAGCTATGTTCTCATTTTTCAATGCTCTTTAATGAATTTAGAAACATGCTAGCTAACAAGCCCATACAAACAGAGTAATAAAAGAGAAACTTTAAGATATTTTTCTTATGGTATCATGGTGAAATATTTCTATTTCAAGAATCATTGCTGAAAAAGTAAAACATATTCATAAATATGCAAAAATTAGTTAAATATGTACCACAAAACTTCCATAATAAACTCCTTACAACGTAGAATAAATTGATACCTTACATGCAAATATCAAAGTCCAAGCTCTGTTCATTAATGACAACATTGATCATCCCAAGGATCTAATTTCCTTCCACAATGTGTCTATGATGATACTTCCTTCTTTCAATTTTGCATTTGTCACTCTGAGAAACGTAGCCCACTCACCTGTTTTGCTGCTGTTATTTGCTCTCAACCAATAGCTGAGTCAATCAAATATTGTTTTGTGGCTTATGCTTTTCTTAGTAAACTTTTGTCAAATAGAAATTGAATATTTTGTTCCTCATTGTGGTGCTAGGTCAATATTAATGAAACTAGCTATAGCAGTGAAACATTGCTTACACTTATGAAGTTTGTTTACTGAAAGGCAGGGACTGAACAGATATTTATTTTCACATTAAACATTAAGGTAGCTGGCTTCTAATACGTAGTATTACATGTGGTGGACACATGGACATTTTAATGCTGTCTGCAAGATATATGTCTGTGGCTTTGGTGCAGAGATTGGTACCAAATGTCTCTGCAGCTAATGAGATTACCTGCAATGCTATTCATGTACAACTTCAGTAGGTTCCATGAACACTCATTTCAGCCTGTCGGATATTGGACTAAGAAAAAAATTTACGAGATGTAAAATAGAGAATATCCTTAATCTTACACTTCTCCTCTATCTAAGCATCAACACCTCCCCTCATCCATTTAGTACCTTCATTCATACATAACTTTCCTGTCATTTTGCGAATGGCACAAATTCCTCCTCTTATATCCAGAGAATACCAAATTCAGTTTCCAGAATCCTTCTAGTTTTGCTACTCTTGAGTTGTACCTCTCGCACTCTTGTGTTTATACCCTACATATCTTGTTTGTCTTTATTTACCTCCATCAAGAACTTCATCATTTTGTTACTCAGCCAGTCCTCCATTCTTCCGTCTTAGGTCAGATTAATGTGGAATTGTTTAAGCCTTATGATTTCTCTTCACTGCTACTTAATAGATCTATTGCAAATGCCCTGCTCTGTAAGTCCCACTAATTTGATGCTTTTAATATAGCCCTTGATTTTACAGGTAACGTTAAAACAACTTATCCGGGGCTGGAAGGCAAACTCAGTGCTTGTTCTTTGTTGAGCAGTTTGCCTTGCCATTACTTTTTCTTCTAAATAGAGTCTACATATGTTCACTTCAGCTTTACCTATCTTAAAGAGATGATCTCTGAGAGGATAATGTTCAGTAAGGATACCATTAAGGATGCTCAGATCTTTTATGCTAAATGTGAGCATAGTTTTTGTTCTTTTTGCTGACCTATTTTTGCATGATTTTGCTTTGGAATTTCTCAATAGCAGCTTATTTTCTTATGCCTCCAGGGTTTTCTCTTTTCTTTAATATAATATTCTGGTATTCCTAAGAAGGTTCTGGGCTAATTAATGGAATATTAACTCCTTCTTTGGCTAGGCAATCAGCCCTTCCTTCTTGACCATACACCCAAATTAAGATAACCTAGTTATGTTCTGTAAGCTGATTTAATATTTGCCATTTTGAAGAGCTTTAATTCGGTATAGTGCAAGCACTAATGCTCGATTGCACCAACAGATGTTAAGACTTTACACAGTTTAGCAATAATTAAAACAAAAATTGCATTTCACCAACAGTGTTAGCATAACACTCATGTTAAATCTCTTGTTAAACAAACAAGCTAAATTTCTGTTGTTAAATCCTTAACAATTGTAAATAGTCAAGATGGTGTCTGTGAATGCAGCTGTTGATATCGATTTGCTATATTTAATACCGTCTAATTGGCATTCGTAATAGACTGCACTATGAGAAGAAATTATTATAAGGAGCTATCAGAAGAAAATTTTCTACAGAGGTATAGACTGTTGAAACAAGTTATGAAGGTTACTGCGGAAGTACAAGAGAGGTTAGAACATATATCGAAAGGAATATGCCGATCTCGCCTTTGCTTTAAGTAGTAATAACTTTGCAATTTTATAATTCACTGGAATTATGTGGATAATACTGTCCACCTCCCGTCTTGAAACGTTCAAGTCACTCGTCACTTATCCTTCTTCACATCTTGTTTTAAATTTACGTAATACTGACGAAGTTGTTTCGTACTTGTAGTTGTGACACATGCATTTGAATTAAATTCGTTTCCAATTTTTTCCCACGTGACATCTTTCTCTTTTATATTCAGTGCATCCGTCCTCTTTATTTTCCATGATATCCTTACACTTAGTCACCAATTCAATTAACAATTCTTTCTCCATGGATGAGAAATTTGTCTTGCGGCTTTTGTTTACGATTTTGTTTAGCCGCCATTTTTTCAGCTGTGTTAGCCCCTTATAGCTGTAATATTTACAAGCCTCTTGGCATTGACACGTGTTAACATTTTCAGAAAACAGGTTGGTGAAATGCAAGAAATTTAACAGCTGTGTTAGCACTGTGACAATTGTTACGTTACATTTGTTAACATCGATTTTAACATCTGTTGGTGATATCAGGCATAAGTATTTAAACTGCTTGTTTGTCCAATGAAATGTATTATTTTTTCATTGTTCCATGTCAATTCTAATTTCTGCAGTTTCCTGTTCCTAAATATCTCCTATTTTTTCTCTGTAAATAATTATATCCACTTCCATTCTATTTATATGCACCTTCTTGTTTATTGGAACAGGGACTTTTGTTGAATACAGCAGTGCTGTCTTAGAATTCTCAGGAAACCATAAGAGATGTATAAACTTGAACAATTATGCAAAAATGTAAATGAAACACTTAATCAAGGTTTATCAAAGAAGCTTCATTAATTCTTCACCAAACCTCCAAGCAAACAAAAACGTACATCAGAAAATTATAAAGCTTGTTAAAGTATACAATTTGCATCAGATTTCCTTGTGGTATTAACTGATTTCATAATACTCCATGTTGTACTTTCTCAAATATAGCTGTATTAGGTATTTTAAGTTTTTTAATTCATTCTCTCTCTTCCCCCCTTGTTTCTCTAACTATAGAGGGATAATTTATTCCTCCATGACAACTTTTGAATTGATCCATTCTTGGTTAAATAAACATTTAAAGGTTTTATTAAATTTTAGATGAGTCGCATTTTTTAACACATCTGCTTCACTTTCGTACCTATTTTGAGGACATGTTTCGCAAATCTTCGCTTGCATCTACGGCTCTTGTGCGACTGACGCTAGATCCAGCGGTGTGGGTAATTCTGGGGTTGTTGCTGCCATCTGTTGATTTAGTGATGAACTGAAATGTGGGATTCTCTTCTAGCGGGATTTCAAGTTTCAACCCCAGAATTACCCACACCGCTGGATCTAGCGTCAGTCGCACAAGAGCCGTAGATGCAAGCGAAGATTTGCGAAACATGTCCTCAAAATAGGTACGAAAGTGAAGCAGATGTGTTAAAAAATGCGACTCATCTAAAATTTAATAATTTTTCGCTTCACTGTGGTGTTCCAATACAGTTGAATCTCGATAGATTTAAAGGTTTATTCTGCATACTGAATGTAACTAAATACTTATTGTTTAATTTGAATTATAACAATAGAACAACTTTTTAATAACACTGTAATATGTGTATTTGTTAAATGTTGTATTACAAATTTGTGATGGGTAGGGCAAGTTCTGTCACTGCACCACATCATATATTTTCCAAGTCTGTTTACTTACCATTAACTCCAAATGATTAATTAAAACTGAAGAAATTGCTGACAAATGTTAAAGCTGTTTAAAATTGTGAGTCATTAATATTCAGTGAATCAAATATAAACTGCAAATTGTAAAATGCAAATTTAATGTATCAACAGAACTCTCAAAAATGATATTTAAATAATATTTGTCTACATTTCCTAATGTTAAGACACTTTTGCCATTGGACTGCAGTTTCTGTATTGCTTTCTCAAAATAAATATAAAGGATAAATGCTCACACTCTTCTATACTTGCGTTATCAAACTACTTTCCTCCCAGTGACTGAATCCAAACAAATTATAAGACATAAATCAGGACCATAAGAACAATGTCCAGTGGATCTTCTGCAGTATCTATTCAGTAGCATGGCAGTGAGGGGACTTTGCAGTGTCATGGAGAGAAATGACATCTCTCTTTGGTTGCCGACATTGTTGTAATAAACTGCTTCTGTCTTATACAATAGCCAGTGGTAAATAGGCAATATTTATTATGCCCTTAGAGTCCCAAAAAAGTATTTATGGCCCTGACCAGTTAAATTTCATTGTTCACTGCTTTGATTCAGTGTTTAAAACATTATTTTGTTTGTAGACACTTTTAATTACCAGAATCATATCAGCACTAGCATGCTAGAATTTTGTCCTGAGGAGTTCTTTTAAATGCAGTAAATATGACAAGGAGCCATCATTTTTAAACACACTTAAAAATGATCAATTTTCCCATGTTTCATTGAAAGCCACAATACAGTGCAAAGAATTCCTAGCAAGCTTGGAGCCTTTGGAAACTTCCAGACAAGCTTGCTTTTGATCCTGAGTAAGGAAACAAGGAATCTGTCTGACATTTACCTGTACCCAAGGTCATCATTAATGTAATGTGCGCTCCTATAGCCGATTTCTATCACTGCCATCCTCTGTGGTAGCCTCTGGTTCCTGAGGTTGTGAGTACAGATCTGGCAGAGGGCTATCTACCTCAATAAGGTTACAAATGGCCATATAATTTTTTGTGATAATGCTCATCCATGGTTGTCACTAGTAAGGTTTTCTGCAGCTTTCCTTCCTAACACGCAATTTTATGACAATTATACGCCTAAATCTTTGAAAACATTTCTTCCCTGAACTGTGTCTGGAGCCTTCTCAGAATTTCAGCTTGTTTTATCCTTCATTAGTGACAAACTTGGTAATGCATTGCACAAGAGATATGTTCACTTCTTGCTTACTCATTGTCATACTAGCACAACATATGGCTCATTGCACACTTACATAGAGGGAGCAGTAACAAACCTCTACTCAGTCTTTGCCAAAACTAGTTTGTAGTAATGGGTTATATTTAATCAACATAGCAAAATGTCCAACCCTTCTGATAAAATTAATTTTTAAAATACTATCCATTTCTTCAAAAAAATTTCATGTTTAGTTTTGCATTAATTTTTAAAGCTGTACAAGAGCATGTGCAAGTAATATCCAGCATCTTATAAATACAATGTAATATTGTATCAGTGTAAATTATGTACTGCAATTTAAGGTCTGCCGTCACAGAAAACTGTTAAATCTGCAACTGTTGGATTGGTATTTATTTTTAGATTTAAAAATCTGAATTTATTTTAAGAATTTTGTGCATTTTAATTAAAACTGCAAAGATAACTATTTTCAGAATTATTCACAGGATAATGTATGAATGAGGCTATTTCATCTCACTTTACCTGAAACCAAAGTTTTTCCCAAAGAAATAGGTAAAATGTTGACAGTTACAAATGAAATGATAGAAAAGTAACTGAAAGTGAAAGAAAGAATGGTCAACACAAGCAAGTACAAGTTTTGTTTCAGATCAAGTGAGGGAATGACGGGTCTATCTTTTGTCCCCATTCCTGTTAGTAGATTAGATTGATTTGCATTCAGTAGGTTCACTTGTAGCCAGAAAAGGCTGTGAACATTGAACATGTCCAGAGGTATAAAGTTTAATAGCATATATGTACAAATGTGTAGTGTTTAACGCCCGCTTTTACTACATACGGCACCGCAGGCGGTGACACTGATGGTACATGAGATGAAGATGGAGCACCAGTGGAATGAGATGGCAGGGGAAACCGGAGGTCCCGGAGAAAACCTGCCCCAGCGCCGTGTTGTCCACCACAAATCTCACTTTGCGGTCGCCTGGGATCGAACCCGGGCCACCTTGGTGAGAGCCAAGTGGTCTAACCACTGAGCCACGGCGCGGCCGATATATGTACAAAAGTTAACATAAGACATAGTATACAGGCAATATGAACATTATTATGGAAAACAAAGCATGGATAATTATATATGATACAAAATCAAACACTTTAATTCAGCTTTCACTTGGCTTATGCCAGTACGTCTCAACCTTTTGCAATGGATAGCATTCTTGTTATTTCTTAAATACATATACATTAAAATTAAACTTTCAACATGCATCAAAGGTTTATTGGTAATGATTTGTCATTGGAACAGTTAGATACTACTTACAGAGCTACAGAAGCATTATCAGAATAATTTGTCATTCAGATAATCTTGTGCAGAATAAAAAGATTTTGAGCAAAGGTACTCTCCAACAGCATTTTTAAAAGCAACGAAATTATCAGTTTTTTTCTTTAAGAACATTAGGAAGTGCGCCAAATATTTTGATAGTTTCATAATACACACCTTTATGTAAGCAAGAAAGTTTAGCACTGGGATAATGGATATTATACTTTTGTCTAGTGTTTATTCTGTGAATTACATTATTTGCTGCAAATGAGGCACGATTGCATACAAACAATTTTAGGATCGAGAATATATACATGCAAGGAAGCATTAATATCTTCAATCTTCTAAAAAGATCTTTACAGGAGCATCTGTTGTGGGTGTTAGTAATGATTCTTATAACCTTCTTTTGCATAAGAAATATTTTTTTACTCTCTACTGAGTTGCCCCAAAAATATTCTGTATTCCATAATAGAGTTAAAGTATGCATAATATACTAATTTAAGTGTGTCAATAGAACTCACATTAACCAGCTCTCGGATAGCATAACAGGTAGAGCTTAGTTTAGGTAGGATATCATTTATGTGAGCTTTCCAATCTAAACATCTGTCCACTTGGCCCAGAAATTTTATGCTGTCAATTTCTTCTAATATATCATTAATCCCGATTTAGATTTGAGTGACGTACGACAGGTTATAAATTTGATCACTTTTGTTTTGTCTAGATTCAGAGATAATTTGTTCGCTTTAAAACAGCATGACTTACAGTTCAAAATATAATTCATTTTAATTATACACTCGTTTAAATTTGTACTGGTCACCAGGACACTAGTGTCATTGGCAAAAAGAACTGTACTTGCAATGTCCTTTATATAAAGTGAGAGGTCATTTATATAGATCAGAAATAATAAAGGACGTAACACGGAACCTTGGGGTACTCCATGACTTACTACTTTCCAGTTCGAAGTTTGTTTTTCATAACCAATATCACTGACGGCTACTTCAACGCTCTGTTTTCTTTCATTTAGATATGATACAAACCATCTTAAATGTTCATTTTTTAGCCCATAGAATTCCAATTTTGCTATAAGAATGTCATGATTAACTCAATCAAAAGCCTTTGCTAGAACACAAAAGATTCCACCTACTTGTCTTTTATCGTTTAAGGCAGTCAACACTTCATGTGTAAGTTTGTAAGTTGCATTATTAGTCAGTATTCCCTTTCTGAATCCAAACTGATCACTGACAAGTATGTTGCTATATTCAAAGTGTTTATACAGTCTGGTGAACATTACTTTTTCAAGAACTTTTGAAAAAATTGGCAAGAGAGATATTGGTCTATAATCTCATAACCGAAAGAATTCTTCATTTTTAAAAAGTCAATAATTTTATTTATTTTGGTAGGTGTAGTTAAACTGACTTTAAATGTAGGTACAGGGTTTGTGAAACTTGATCTCAGAAATTCTAGTGCTGCGTCTTTACTTGCATAATTAATATTTAATTTTTTGTTACATCCAAAAAGAAATTTATTAAACAATTCTGCAACTTTAAGAGGTTTGGCAATTTCATGATTGTCAACATTGAGTGTTATTGGGCAATTTTATGATGAGTGTTTGTGTATCACATTTTTTATTATATTCCAAGTGGTTTTTATTTTATTGTCTGAGTTCTGAATTAGTTTATTATAATGCAATACTCTAGCTGCTATTATTACCTTCTTTAGAAGTTTACAATATTTTTTGTAGTAGTTACTGACTCTAACTTGTTGATATAGTTCTCTTTTACGCCTGCATGAGATTCTAATTCCTAAAGTGATCCAGGAATTGTCTTTTTTGAAGTTAAATGTTTTTTTATACTTAGATGGGAAGCAAAAATCAAAATGAGTTTTAAAGCATTGAAGAAAGCTATTATATTTATTGTTGGTTCCATTAATCTCATAAGTTTGTTTCCAAGATTCAAGTTTAAGGTTCTTACTAAATTCAGAGTATTTTCGTTTATTTCCCTAAATTTTGTATATGTGTAGTTAGGTTTGAGTTTTAAATTTATCTTATCAATCTTTAGAATTTGTGCATCATGATCTGATAGTCCATTAGTTATTGATGAGACAGAGCAAAATTTAGTTATATCTGAATTTACAAATATATTATCAATAGCTGCGGATGAATTCTTTTGGATTGTTGTTGGAAAGTTAACTGTATGTGTCATGTGGTATGTGGTAAATAAAGAGCTAAGCTGTTCCCTTTGAAGACTCGATTTCAGATAATCCACATTTATGTCACCACAAATGATTATTTCTCTTTTTGTTTTAAATAGAAAGTTCAGAGCATATTCTAATTGCTTTTTAAAAATTTGAAAATTTCTAAGGGAGATCGATAAATGGCTACTATGATTAAGTTCAAATGACTTCGAATTAACTGAACTGCACAGAGTTCGAGGTCATAAACATTGCCAGCTTTGCCAGTTAACTATATGACTTTTGCATGCAATGTGTGAATATGCATGAATTTCTTTGTTTTCTTTTTTGTTGTAGATGGACAGTACAAAGCACTCATTTTGGAATTCAGCCTACCATCATCAACATATGCCACAATGGCACTGAGAGAAGTTTTAAAGGCTGACACATCATCACTGTATCAGTCAACCTTGAACAATTATCATCTTGCAAAAGATAACAAAAACAAAAGACCGAAATTATCAAAATCTCAGAATGAATCAAAGAGTGTAGACAGCAAGTCCGAAAATGCATCAGGTAAAACAGGTGACAATCCAGATGAAGTCGAGTCAAAACAAGAAGATGGGTCAAAGCAAGAAGATGGGTCAAAGCAAGAAGATGGATCAAAACAAGAAGATGGGTCAAAACAAGAAGATGGATCAAAACAAGAAGATGGACCAAAACAAGAAGATGGACCAAAACAAGAAGATGGGCCAAAACAAGAAGATGGGCCAAAACAAGAAGATGGACCAAAACAAGATGGGCCAAAACAAGAAGATGGGTCAAAAGAAGTAGTGGACAGGGTAAATGGTACTACGGATGAAACTGATGCTGTACCAATGGATGCTGAAAATGGAAGAGCCAAGAGAAAGGCAGGAGAAACAGTGGAACTAAGCACTGATGATTCCACAGAAGCAAAAAAGATGAAAGCAGAGGAGGCATAGGATATAAATAATTTCATTTGTTCCAGATTACACACAATAGTAATTATGTTCAACTGTATTTGTTCTGATCTCATTTGCACTTAATGAGGTAAACATTAGGATCAACTATTAATTTATAGATGAGTCGTATTTATTACACATCTGCTTCACTTTTGTACCTATTTTGAGGACATGTTTTGCAAATCATCGTTTGCATCTTCGGCTCTTATGCGACTAAAGCTTGATCCAGTGGTGTGGGTAATTCTGGAGTTGCTGCTGCCATCTGTTGGTTTAGTGATGAACTTAAATGTGGGATTCTCTTCTGGCAGGATTTCAAAGTTCATTAGTTGGTTTTTGTTTTTCTATATATATTCTCTCTCATATGACGAGTTCACTATGTTTTTGTACGTATTTTAGTAATTCGGTGCTATCTTCAATTTCATGATTTTCAGACCAGAAATGAGCTGCTATTGCGGACTTATCAATATTGATAAGTCATGAAATTGAAGATAGCACCGAATTACTAAAATATGTACAGAAACATAGTGAACTTGTCATATGGGAGAGAATATACATAGTAAAACATAAAAACCAACTAATGAACTTTGAAATCCCGCCAGAAGAGAATCCCACATTTAAGTTCATCACTAAATCAACAGATGGCGGCAGCAGCTCCAGAATTACCCACATCACTGGATAAAGCTTTAGTCGCATAAGAGCCGAAGATGCAAACGATGATTTGCAAAACATGTCCTCAAAATAGGTACGAAAGTGAAGCAGATGTGTAATAAATATGACTCATCTATAAATTAATAATTATTTCGCTTCACTGTGGTGTTCCAATACAGTTAAATCTCGATATTAGGATCAACTCTTTAAAAGATACAAATTTAATAGTGCAGATATCACTTATCTTTATGCTCACTTATTTAATAGTGCAGATATCACTTATCTTTATGTCCTTAAAAAGAATCCAGAATTACTTTCAGATATACAAGCTATATACAACAGATTGTACATGGAATTTCCAAGTTGCTGTGCATGTATTAAATATTTACCATATTTGGAGTAAAGTACCTGAAGAGTAAGAAATGAAATGGTGGTAGGCAGTAATTGATTAAAAATGTAACACTATTCATGTTCTCAGAGTTCTTCAAATGCAAATTTAATACAGTAGAGCAACGAGAAGACTTAGGCAAAATGTTACATTTTTAATGTGTCCAGACATTGTGGAACTGTTTGTTCCAACTATTTTAGTAACCTTTTGCTTTTTCATTTATAAGGGCAATCAATAATTATTTGATCTAACACACATACCTGTGTCAAACTTTGTAACTTAGAATCAGAATCGAAAAACTCAATTGTAGCTCAGTGCACTGGGGAGCAAAACATCGGTTCAAATCCTGTCTGGCATCAAATTTTTCAGTTCTGATTCTACCTTCCAAAGTTTTTACACATGCTTTGCGTGTGTTACAGCAATTCATTATCGTCAATTACCCTTGTAAATGGAAACTATATAAAATTTTTAAAGCCCTGTACTTAAGTACTTAGGAATTGTAAGACATGTATGTAATTTCTAATTTGAGATTTCCTTGTGGTAAACTGGGAAAATGTGAGTCAGTAGCTCAGTGCACTGGGGAGCAAAAGATCGGTTCAAATCCTGTCTGGCATCAAATTTTTCAGTTCTGATTCTACCTTCCAAAGTTTTTACACATGCTTTGAGTGTGTTACAGCAATCCATTATCGTCAATTACCCTTGTAAATGGAAACTATAATAAATTTTTAAAGCCCAGTACTTAAGTACTTAGGAATTGTAAGACACGTATGTAATTTCTAATTTGAGATTTCCTTGTGGTAAACTGGGCAAATGTGTCACTTGGATAGTTAAATGTCATGACGGCATGTTGCCATGGAAGACTAATGATTCATATCGGCTATTGCATTGAATTTTTTAGGTCTGATTCTACCTTTCTAACTTTTGTTTTTTGTTTAAATTGTTGCATTTTTCAAATTTACATATTTTTTCTTTGTTTAATTTTTATAGCTGCACAATACCACAAAACTTTTGTGCCATGTTTTCAATTGCTTCCTCAAAGTATCAGAAAAAGATGCTTTATTTCATGATGTGTTTTATAAGTATATTGTGGAACTGGCAAGCATGTCTGTACAATGACATATCGTAATGAACATACCATTTTAAGATTAAATACAAAAATTGCATATTTAATTAAGTTACGATACAGTGTGATCATGGAAACTATTTTGTGTAGCATAATTCACAACATTTACATATTCTGATTTATGCATATATCAAGTATAAGAGGAAAGAGTACTTGTAACTCAGAATTGCTTACAAATTGATAATGCATCATATTTTCTTAAACAAAAGTAATAGTGGGTTTGCATCTATAAAACTTTACAAATAAAGATATACACAAAGCAATCATTATTTTGAAATCGATCCTACTTTAAGTTTTCACTTAATTTGGCTTGTTTCAGAAAACTCATTTTACAAAACATAATGAACTATAACTTTTTCACTATAACTGTTCGCAATGATGTAATGCCGCCCGCTTCGGTAGCGTGGTGGTAGCATGTCTGCCTCACGTTCAAGAGGTCCCGAGTTTAAATGTCGGTCAGGGTGGGTTACTTGGATAAGGTTTTTTCCAGGGTTTTCCCTTAACCTGAAAGACGAATGCTAGGTATCTCTAAGCTCCATGGACCCCAGGCTCATTTGAGCAACATTTCACCCATTCCATTCATCGTTCAATATGACTTAATGGAGGACGTAAATTACAGCAACAACAACCTGATGTAATTCTACACACCCTGCCTCTGTAACATGGTGGTAGCATGTCTATAGACCCTGGGCTCATTTGAGCATCATTTCAATCATCCAGTATGACTTAACATTGGAGACAGTAAATTTAAAAAAGAAATATATGCGCACATTTATGCACCTAACATTTAAGCCATTTTAGTTATTTCAAGATTTCAATCATGAACCCCATTGTTGTCAGAGTAGCTTGAAATTGGTTAACTCCTTTTTTTAAAAAAATATAAAAATCACCATGTTTTTGCTACACATCAGTAATAATCTCATCCTGTAATTCCCCACACACAGCTAGATCATCAAAATATACAAGATATCAAAATTTGCATACCCTCATACAGCTAGTTCATTTATAAGTACAACTTCATCACTACCAGTACCATTATCAGATTTAAAGAAACGGTGTTCGATTATGGAGGGTGACACCTGCTTCCAGCAGCCAAAATAAATTTCATAGTAAATTAATGAGATTTTCATTTTCTGCATTCATGGTTATTAAATGTTGAACCAGCATTTCTCTATAATAAACTTCGAAATTTTAACTATGCATAAATCAAATGGCTGTAAATGACCTTGACACTTAGGAGGGAAAAATTGTACTCGAAGATTTTTTAAAATTATTTCAGGTGAATGTTCTGAACATCAGTCCATAAAAAGATAGGTGATACCTTATACCATATGCACATTTAACTAGGTAAAACTTGATTTATTTCACTGAAATTTAATATGTATAACAGCAAATTACGTTTACATATATTATTTATAAATAATATTCTATTAACACATTTCTAAATTACATTGTTTCTGGAATGTGCAAATATTAATGTATAAATACAACTTGAGCAGGTTTGGTTGTGTGTGAGAGAGAGAGAGAGAACATAATTTATATTAGCCTTTCAGTATGCCACACTTGTATCATTATTGTTATAATATCTACAGGTACCATATTAGATATTAAATAAAATGGGTGAAATGCTCAAATGGCCATGAATATAGTAACAAATGTAATTATTGCATTTATATTTTTAGGTGGTAAACATCAATTTTACAGTTCAGCCAAGGAATGATGCTGAATTGAACCTGGAGTTCATGGATCTGAACATTGTGCAGTGTTTGTCTTAGGTGGTCAAAGGAAAAGATTTAATCAATCTGAGTATTATTAAAATTTCTATAGCTGAATTTCTAGGAAATAGCATCTGATAAAGTTTAACAATACTAAATATAGCCTTTAAAGCACCAGACACTGTGATAATGGATTATATTTTGGACAAGATAAATCCTACAGTGTGCAAAAAAAAATTGGTTTCCCTCTAAGTATTATTTTGTACATGCTTTACATTTTTTGGTGAAAATTGGATGGCCTTTTATTGTTGTAGTTTCCATGGATATTCCAAGTAGTAATCCAGATATGCTTTATTTAAATTAGGATTTAACTATGCAATTTAAAGGAAGGACTATTTTAATGGGCCAGTTCATCATGAATATGAATAGTAGTTAATCAGCAGCCTATGCCTTTCAGCATCAGTTCCTCAGCTTTTCTAAGCTGCACACTAAAATAAAGAAAATATTTCTAATTTCATGGTAAACTAATACCAGTCCATACTATTTAAAGAGCATAACTATGAATATAGTTACAAAAATATTTCAAACAGGGAATGAACAGATTTAGTTCTGATAACAAAATGTTCATTTAACTTTCATCTGCAAAATTTCTGTTTTCATTGTACACTTTCATAACAGCAATTCTCCACTGAAGGAATTGATTTCAAGCTTGGTAGTATTTAATAAATGTATCTGCTATGGTTGGAAATGCTTCCAGTGTTTCTTTTAGAAGTTGATCTTCAAGCCAAAAGGGAGTTACTGGTTTTGTTCATAAAGAGAAGTATCTAGAGCACCATTTGTTATAAGTACTAGCCTAGGTTTTACAGAAATATTATTTTGCAGAGAAAGTATGACTTAAATAATTCTGTTGCTGGTCATTTGGATTTTAGAAAACATCCGTGATTTCCATTGCACTATACTATGTGTTGTAATCAGTTGTTACAAAGAGCATAAACTTCATTGAAGCTATAATTGATTTTTAGTAATGAAACTCATATAATCCTGTGTGGATTATTTTTAGATGTAACTAGTTCAGAAATAAAGACACGCAAATGTCTTGCATATTGTGTAGACCTTCATGACTGAAATCATTACTAATACGACACTCAAATATTTTCCTGGCATATGTAATTTCTGTATTGCTAAATCCAGCACTTTTTCAGTATTTGTCAATGTGGAAATTTTTTAAATTTCTCTCTGGTGTCCCATTTATTTTCACAAATGTTGCTTTAACAAAATTTTATTAAAACTTTAGTTTTACATATTACTCCTTGGTGATTATAATGTTGAAAAGTGTCAGCTGTTTCATACCATCTTTTTGTACCAATATAGTTGTAATTCCTGTAACAGTGATTAATGTACTAATTTGTGTAATGGAGATTTTACATCAGATCAGTTTCTTCACATGTGTTTGAGATGTCTGATTATAATGGAAATAAAGCATTTTATAAAATCTGAAATGTGTCTTTCTTTGTAGGATTCATAGTACATCTTGTCTAAGTACCTTAATGCATGTGTGAGATTAGCAAGATAAAGACAGTTAATAATTATCCAGTTTATTATTGAGTTAATGAATAAAATGTTAATATAATAGTCCTTACTCATAGGAAAATGTTAATACTTTCTTATAGATTGAACTTCTGGTAGACTTTCTGTGATTACTTACCTAGCATCATGAAGGTATACTTATTTACATAAAGAACAAAATATTTTATATTGAACATATACTAATTTTCACAGCCTTTCTTTTATCACAAGCACATAAATTATATCAACTATGCTCTTTACCATGCAGTACCTCTCACCGTAGTATATTTCTTGAGTGTTTCAAATTCTTTGTTGTCTAAAATTGTACTTAATGATGTGCTAGTCAGACAATATGAATGCATTCAGTGAGAAGAAAAACTAAACATGTATGGAACAAGTGGAAGGGACATTGGAAGTACAGTCGGATAAAGAAAATATCAACACTTTTGAGTTGCATTTAGTAACTAGGTTGAGGCCTGCAATCGTACTATCTTCACTGTGCAACTGCACATTCCCTTTATCACCTTGCCCCTCACATGCTTCTGTTCACTACCCTTGACGCTATGCATTATCAACAAAATAGTAGCACCCTCTTTCAAGTGCACTCATTTTGTGACCATTAGTACTTTGTTCTTTTGCATTTGATTTGACAGTGAATTCTGTGCCATTTACTGCAACATATTCTGTATTATTTAAGTTAATTGATGGAAATTAATCATTTCTTCACACTAGCCATATATAGGCTAAAGTCTTGACTAGATAGTCAACCTGAAAAATTCAATCCAGAAGATCCATGGTTCAAATCCTGGCCATGGCATTGAATTTTTCAGGTTGACACTATTCTGTATGGTTCAAAGTGTTTCAGTTTTCTGTTATGGAGGAAAATGTGAAGACTTTTAAAAAATTAAGATTATAATTAAAGCATGTGTCACAAAAATATAAAATGTACATTCAGTGCTAAAGAAAATGTCAAAGAATTATGAAGTCCTAATTCACAGATGAATGGAGAGTAATCTATTTCCGAAATAGGCAGTATGCAGACCTCACCCACACCTTTTTGCATGCTGATAGAATAAATATTTCATCAATTTTACACTCCCATTTTCAACATATACACCACATATTAGAACAATTTCCCTCCAACAATTTCAAATTTTGCACTTTAATGCACCCATCACATAGAAGTGAATGGTATATTTCTTAAAGATTATGACCATTAGCATAGTTATGTAACCATGATTCAATAGAGCATGCCAGTTTCTTGGGAAATTGTTATTTTCTCTTTTTTAAGCAAAAGCTTGCTCCCTCTCATTTTTCCACTTGCTTTCAAGTGCGAGCTTATGTACACTTTGGAATTGGTTTGTGCTTATGAGTAAAATATAATATTAGCAAGAAAAGGAGAATCCAAGATAAACATAGAAGCTCTAAAGGTACATGGGAATTGATTACATCAAAAATAACAGCAACATATGTGAAGAGTGCTTTGTTAAGAGAATTACATTCATTTCTCATGAGCAAAAATTGAAGTGTAAAGGAGCAGCAAGAATTACAATCTATCAGAATTTGCAATATCTTTTTAGGTAATTGTAAATTTTCCACAAAACTCAAGATACTTGGTTTGCAAATATTCATTTGCCTTATCAGTCATCAACTGATATATTTGCGAAACTAGTCTCCTGAGTTCTGTGAAAAATTGTGGCAACTGATGAGATAAAATGATGATTTTATAGGTATAAAGTTTGATGCGCCTCCCTCATCACTAAAAAATAATCCCATGACTGATTAATTTTTGGTTGGGAGATGGTATTTCATGGCTTAAGATGAATCATGGCTCGTATACTGATTTTTTCCCCTTGTTTTAATTTAGGTCCTTTAACTTAAGTCATATTGGATGAAGTGGGTGAAATGATGCTTTTCAAATGAGCCCAGGGTCCATAGAGCATAGAACTACTCAACTTCTTTCAGGATAAGGGAAACCCCTGGAAGAAAACGTTATCCAAATAACTCAACCTGACCAAGATTTGAACTCGGGACTTGTTGAATATGAGGTAAACCTAGTATTACCGGGCTACAGATGCCAGCTGGATGGTAGGGTCAATGACAACTGCTGTTCCTTCAAGAGTTGTAAATGCAGCTTGTCCGGTCTACTGAATGAAACATTAGATGAGATACAATGACCTCTTCTATATTTCCCAAATCTTACATCTGAATGAAGAAGCAAAAAGCTTTGGATCTTAATCAGCTTAATTGTTAGGTCATGGTGTCAGCACAGGTCTAGTCTCGCTGCCTTACACAAAATGATGGAGATTGTGCTGAAACTTCCACCCAGTACAGCGCGAACTGTGACTATCTTGCCGGGCATTTTAATTACTTTATTAAAAACGGAGAGTCCGTTTTTTATTATTGGCCCAATAATTTTCTCAGGCCAACAGTGATTTTGCTGTTTTAGGTTTTGATGTTTTTTTATAGTAAATCCCAAGTCCTGATTCCAAAAATGATGTCCATTTAATTGTATCATATACCATTTTCTTACAAAATTAAGATCATTTTTTTATTTTGCTTTTTTGTAATCATAAACCATTACACCATTAAAACATTGCCATCTATTGGAATAAATCCACTTAAATGAACTAGTTGATGTTTCAAAGGTAAATGGCATCACATTCTAAGCTGCTTACACTATTTTGTGTTGTGAATTCATCTGTACAGGCTATAATAGTTGTTTTATAAAGACAAATTAACATTTAAGCGATACCAGTTTCTTCTTTCAATTATATGTAATTTCTTACAGAATAATGGAAAGGAGGTGTGTAAATAATCCAAATTCATGTTGCTATATTTGTGGTAATTTTATTGTGAAGAAGCTGGTAAAAAACAACTTCCTTTGTAAAAAGTGCTTACAAGGTGTACTTTGGATCCAACTAGGAGATCAAAGCCTTGGTCTCCTCATACTATGTGCAGTGTTTGTGTAGAGAACTTGCAAAATTGGACAAAGAGGAAGAAACAATCACTATGTTTTGCAATACCATTGGTTGGGCGTGAATCGCAGAATTATATTCATGAAATATCCATGCTATTTGTGTGAGTAGGAGAGTAGGGCAAGTAACAAACATTGGAAACGACAGTGGTCCAAAAAAGACAATTTATTACCAGTTAGCAAGTTACTGCACACCTTTGTACATGCAGTGTGAAGGGTTTTAATGCAAAGAACAGAAAAGGAACTATATATCCAAATTTGCCATCTGCTATGAGACCAGTGGTCCATTGCCCTGGTATTCCTATACTTAAGCCACCTACATATACTAGTGAACTTATTTCAGATACAGATACAGGCAGTAACAGTGATTCAACATTATCATTTTTGAAGAGTTTGTTCCCAAAACATCAAATGTGCCAAAACCATTATCACAATAAAAAGTGATGTGATGTAATAAATGTGCCCACAAGTCCGGGAAATACATTTTATTTGATTAATACCGGCCGTGAAAACCTAAGCATGTTCATTATCACAAGCCAAGCTAAATGATATAGTAAGGGATTTAAACTTTCCCAAGGATGAAGCTGGTACGTCAGGACATTCTACAAGAACACAGAGAAAGTTCTTTTGCAGTACTTCAGTGATGAAGGGAACCCAGTTTATTGTAATATTTCAGACTTAATGAACAAATTAGATTTGCTAAATATGATCCAAATGACTGAAGTTTATTTATTGATTCAAGTAAAAGAAGTCTTAAGGGTGTGCTGCTACACTGTGGTAATGTTCTTGTTTCAGTTCCAGTAGCACGCTCAGTATAGCTAAAAGAGAGCTATGCAAGTTTAAAGTATATTTTGGAGAAAATTAAGTGTGCTGAACATCAGCGGTTATTCTGTGGAGATTCAAAAGTAATCTGTATGGTATTAGGCCAACAACAAGGATTCATGAAATATCCATGCTATTTGTGTGAGTAGGAGAGTAGGGCAAGTAACAAACATTGGAAACGACAGTGGTCCAAAAAAGACAATTTATTACCAGTTAACAAGAACATAATAAGGGGTAGCCTAGTAGATCCTAAGAAAATTATTTTGTAACATCTTCACATAAAACTCAGTATAATGAAGCAGTTTGTGAAAGCTCTTGACCAAGATGGTTTTAAATATCTCGGAGACAAATTTCCTGCTCTCTCTGAAGCAAAAATTAAAGAAGGAATCTTTTTGGGTCTTCAAATCAGAGCTTTAACTAAAGACAGGCAATTTGAAGCTACCGGTTTCTAAAGAGAAAAACGCTTGGAATGCATTTAATGCTAAGGGAGCTGAGAACTTTGGGATGCAACAAATTACACTATATACAAATTATTATATTTGTATATATTTGTTTGCTTCACTATTAATAGCTTCATATTTTACGTATTTACACTATTTTCACATTTGGAAGCATTTTCCGAAAACCTGGGAGCATTAAGTGAGGAACAAGGAGAGGTTCCATCAGCATAATTGAGAAATGAAGAGGAGGTACCAAGGATGATGGAATACTTCATTAGTTGCAGATTAGTGCTGGATGCTGTGTAGGGAATCTATGGAAGAACACGAGAAAAATCCAAGAGACAAACATCTGCTGCAAAGTGAACAAGATTTTACTAATGTTTGTTCATAAAGTGAACGGAAATGTGTAATTGGGCAATACAAGTTCACAAATACAGTTGTAACTCATATAAATCATGATAGTGTAATCTTTTTAAAAGAAAATTTGTGAAAACTTCATTCCTGGTTTGTCAGAAAAACCTGATATGATGGAGAAAAAGAAGTTCACTTTTGAAATCAGTGGTACTGAAACACTAAGAACACCTTTCAAATGTAAAACAGCTCACAAAAAAATTAATTTGTAGACCTGTAATTATTAGTATTTGGAACCTCAAAAAAAAAAAGAAAAAGAAAAAAAGAATGTGTGTGTGGTGTTTTTTAATTCATCAGTTCTTAGCTCCTTTAGAATACTTCGACAACTCCAAATAACTGCTTTGGCAGAATGGTATATCAAGCTTAGATAAAGTGGAAGTCCTTTCATTTTCAAGGTTAATGATCAAGTTCAAACGAGTATGTTCAATGTTAGGTGATATCTTGTAGACATTTATGTATAAGCATAAGCCTCCAGATAGCCCTTATTAGGTCCAAATCATGAGTGTTGATCCTACAGTCTGGGCAATAATGAGGTAAAGCAATGATTTCCATAGTTATGCCTTTAAATAATTTGTTCACATCCTGCGAAAAGTCCAATCTTAGTTTTCCAGCAGTGCATACACTGATAGACCAAACTCTGGATGTACTTATCAACAATTAAAAGGTTGTGGTCAATTTAAGTAAGGTGAGGTGCAAAGTTTAGGGATTCTATTGTATAAAGTAGTGATGATAAATATTTTGTTAAATATGTATTGTATTATGTAGTATATGCTATATTCTTGATCTTCATAATGATACACCTAGCACCACCTATTGAGCTTATGTGTAAACTTTATGCGTCCTTATTTTATTCAATTCTGTTATGGCATTTTGTTTCTTTGTTATAGAGTGTCGGTGCTAATGTTAAATAAAATAAAGCTAAGTAAAACCACTAATGGCCTAGTTTATTAAAATATCCACCATGGTAGCAGAGCATGGTTATAAAGGTTGAGTGGTTCGGTTGTGTAAATAAGTCAAAAAAAAGTTTAATAAAGTAATATTAAGAAGAGGCCATGCGGAAAGTAAGTCATGCCTGGTGTATATTACGGATTGAAAAATACAGCAAAAAAGACGTTATCTTCACCAAAATGGCTAAACAAGTAAGGATTGAAGACATAATGATGCCCATTTTTTGATGGTGTAAACTATTCAAGTTGGAAATTAAGGTTAGTAACTTTATTAGAATATAAAGAATGTAAAGAGCCCGCCATTTGCATGATACCTGTTAAATTTGCTGATAAAGAGGTGGATTGGAAGAAAATGGATGTAAAGGCAAGAACTATAATAATGAGTACAATTTCTGACAAACAATTGGAATATATTAGCGAATGTACAACAGCTTATGAAATGATGAGAAAATTCGACAAGATGTATTTAACTCAGTCTACTGCTATGCAAATTATTTGTAGAGGAAAAATTGAAGAGGTTAAATTAAACAACTACAATACAATAGAAGATTTTTTTGTTGATTTTGAGAAAACTACGAACGACTTCAAATCTGCTGGTGGGAATATTGATGAACCTGAAAAGATGAGATGCTTGCTTAAAGTTTTACCTCCAAGTTACAGTTATATTGGAGATTTTATAGATGTAATTCCAGAGGAACAAAGAAGTAGATTATGTAAAATCTAAAATAAAAGAGTAAAGAAGATACAGTGTGATAATGGCAAAGAATATTTAAATAGAGATATTTATAATTTTATTAGACAGAAGGGAATACAATTATTACTATATCCACCCTCCGTTCATGAATTAAATGGAGTAGCAGAAAGATATAATAGGTCTCCTATGAACATAGGCAGAGAGAAGCTAAAATTCACAGAAGGTATTGGCCCAAAGTCATGAAAACAGCAGCTTATTTAAAAAATCAAACCATTGCTAACACAGTAGAGAATAAAACTCCTTATAAAATATTTTTTGGTATTAAACCATTTAAAGATTTATGGAAGTAGAGTTTATGTCAGGACTCCAGAAGTTTTTAGAAAGAGTAAATGGGATGATAAAGCCCAACTAAGTGTATTAGTAGGTTATAATGAAAATAGTTATAGAGTTTTAATAAATAAATTAATGCTAGACATGTTCAGCTAGTCGAAGAAAATACTCAGTTAATTTTTATGTAGAAAATGAAGTTAGCTACAGTGAAGCAATGGATGTTATACATATATAACAATTTGTAACAAAAACTTCACTTAAGTATACAGTGTTAATTCTTCATTCTAATTGATATCGATTTCATGAACTCTTGTCCGCATCTTCAGTCAAAGTGAGCCAACCTGCACATGTGAGCTGTGGAGTGTATTTTAAGGAACTGAAAATTATAACCCTGCCATGTTTATACATATACAAAGTTCTTTTACATGTAAAAGCTAGTTTAAATTGCTTTAAAACATATGCAGTGACACACCAGCATGATACAAGAAACAGTTCAAACCTACTAGCAATTAATCATAATACCAGTTATACAAACATTCCTTCACTTATAGTGGTACACAACTGCATTCTTCTTTCCAGAATAAGTTGATTCTATTGTTTATATGTAGTTCTGATGTGTGGAATGAGGTTTTTTGTTGGCAGCTTTGTTTTATTTGTATTCCTTAAATAACTAATATAAAAGATGAAATATTAGGAACCGATACTAATGAAAATTATGAAGATGCAAATGAACCTAGGTCTAATAATGATGTGAAAGACCTTGTTAATGATGAGCTTGTAATAGAAAAAAAGGTCTAAAAGAAATATAAAACCAGTTTCTAGATATGGTAATCCAGTATCACATTTTATTTATGTAAATTACATTGATGCAAATATACCAAATACATTTGAGGAGGTGATGAACTCCCATGATTATAAACATAAATAAATAGCTTGATAAAAATAAGACTTGGCAAATTGTTGAACAGTCAAAAGATAAAAAGGTTATTAATGTGAAGTGGATCTTCAAAAGGAAATCTAATCATGTTTATAAAGCTAGATTAGTTGTTCGAGGATTCCAGCAAAAGGAATGACTTGAAAATGTTTATTCACCAGTAAGAAAAATGCAAACATTGAAAATTTTATTATCATACAGCCTCATCGACAGGCTCATCATGGACGGTTGGGTGAGAGGAAAGCCGCGCCGCATGCTCGTGGACACTGGGGCAGTCGTGACCGTCATCAGACCTGACGTAGCCAGGGGTTTGCCGTCGAGAAAACCGAGCCGACCATAACAGCTAATGACGGCATCGGGCGACATCTTGCCCGTGGAGAAGGAGGCTCTGCTGAAGTTGACCTTGGGACGGAGTGCCGTGTGTCTGTGGGTGTTCATCGCGAAGGTGACTGAGGAGGTGATAGTGGGATTGGATGCCCTCAGGAGCTACGAGGTGACCGTCGACGTCAGCAGGAAGGTCCTCCGGCTCAATGGAGAAGAGGTGATACTCTGGCAACCTGAAGAGCGCCTTGGAATCTGCAGGGTCATCCCGAGGGAGGACGTGGTTTTCCCCGCAAGAAGCGAGGTGATGGTGACGGTGCGACTGGAAGGCCAGCGGACAAAGAACTTGATGTTGCACCAGAAGACGCCTGTGCACGGGCTCTGTGTAGCCAGGACATTGTTGCCGTGCTGAGAGGAGGTGCCAGTGAGGCTGCTCAACCTGATAGACACCGATCACAACGTCCAGGCCGGGACGGAGTTGGAAACGTGCGAGCCCGTGGTCAGCGTGACAGCAATCGACAAGACACAGGAGCCGGTGCCGACGCAACACCTGAGGCCCCGGCTGGAAGACTTACTGGAGAGGGCGGCCGACAACCTGACCGCAGAGCAGCTGGAAAAGGTTCGACAACAACTACTGAGACGATACCAGCGCGTTTTCAGCCAAAGTAACAGCGACTACGGCCGCACGGACAGAGTGCTCCACCGCAGTGACACCGGAGACGCCCGGCCTATTAGGCAACCATCCAGACGCATTCTGCTGGCAAAACAAGTGGCGGTACGGGAGCAGCTGGTGGACGCAGCCTTGGGGCTACTCTTGGGGGAAGTGGAGGCAGGGACAAGACCGATCTGGGAGGACATCGCACCAGGAAGAACTACATACAAGTCGTACTGCGCCCAATGGGTCTCATTGAAGACCAAAGAGGGTGTGCTGTTCCGGGTATGGGAAACACCCGATGGAAAGGTGCAGAGGGAGCAGTTGGTACTTCCCAGAAGTAAGGTCCTGGAAGTCTTGGAGGAAGTGCACGCCGGTACTTCAGGAGGACACCTGGGAGCAAACCGAACGATCGACAAACTCCGACAGCACTACTACTGGCTGAGGCACCGAGCAGACACTGAGAGGTGGTGCCGTCAATGTCACGTGTGCGCGGCGAGTTGCGGCCCCCAGACTAGGAGCCGGGGTCGCATGCAGCAGTACAACGTCGGAGCGCCATTCGAACGCATCGCTGTCGACATAGCTGGACCATTCCCAGTGTCCGACCAAGGCAACAAGTACCTGATTCGAGCCGTGGACTACTTCACCAAGTGGCAGGAGGTGTATGCTATCCCAAACCAGGAGACGAAGACACTCACAGACTGCCTCGTGGAGCAACTGTTCTGCCGATAGAGGTGCCGTTAGAGCTCCACAGTGACCAGGGCACCAATTTTGAGTAACCTAAAGAAGGAGACACTGGAAAGACTTGGGGTGAACAAGACCCGCACAACACCTCTACATTCACAGTCGGACGGCATGGTCGAGAGGTACATCAAGACCCTAGAAGAACATCTGAGGAAGGTCGGGCCAGCCATCAGCGAGACTGGGACGTCAAGTTGCCACTGTTCTTGTTGGCATACCTCCCGTCAACACACGACACCACTGGGATGACGCCAGCCAGCTTAATGTTCGGCCGAGAGTTACACCTACCTTGTGACCTGGCTTTTGGGAGCCCCCCGGACGCAAAGCAGTCAGCATCCGAGTATGCGGAGAACTTCGTGGACCATCTCCACGACATGCATGAGATGGCTCGTCAGAACATCCAGATGGCGAGCAACCACATGAAGACCCGGTACGACAGGCAAACCAACACCAAGGATTCCAGCAACGTGACCTGGTCCTACCGGGACCAAGGGGCGCTGCCCTAAACTTCAACAGCCGTGGTGAGGACCGTACCGTGTGGTAAAGAAGATTAACGACGTGGTCTACCGCATCCAAACGGTGCCCCGAGGAAAGCTGTTGGTGGTATACCTAGATCGTCTGATCCGCTGCGATGGTGCTGTTCAGGACGACCAGCCTTGAGGAGGGAGCAGTGTCGCAAACCCACTATTGCGATAGCGCGGTCGGCGCGCACAAAGGGGCAGTTGGTGCACCGCGGAGATCAAAGGTTTGCCGAAACAGGTAAAAGTTAGATGACTGGAAGGTTCGTGTTTCGTCTGGTGCCGTTTTGATTGTTACAGATTATTCCACTGGTTTCTGGAACGATGGGAGACGTATATAAAAGAAGCAGTTGTTTATCTTGTTTATCTGACAGTCGTAATTGGACTCGATTTGAAAGTGAGGACCCTGATTTGAAAGTGAACTCTTTTGTTTATTTACATGTGCAGAAGTGGCAAGAGGTTATGTTGGTTTATGTTAGGTCATCTTGCTGCCAAGGGTGTACAGCGCGTTTCTACGGAAATAAAGAGCATTTTGAATTTCCGCAACTTGGACTTTTATTTCTATGAACCCACAAAGTCACAATATTGATTATGGTGATGATAGAAATAAAATGACCTTATGTCAGACAAAATATATTGAATCTTTGGCTATAAAATATAATCTGAAAAAATACGAAGTTATATGATACTCCAATGGAAATAAACTTAAAATTAGAACAAGCTAGGGAAGTAGACGAAAGTATAAAGTAAAGAAATATAATAGGTGAATTATTGTATATTAGTACAGGCACTAGCCAGATGTAGCATACAGCTTTAACTACTTAAGTCGATTTCAAAGTTGTTATAACCGAACACAGTACAAATATGCAATGAGAATCTTAAAATGTCTGTATAAAACTAAGAATTTAAAGTTAATGTGCTATGATAATGTAAACACTGAAACATTAGATTGTATGTGAGGCGGTAATCGGTGGATATAAAGGATCCTACAACGAAAGACCGATTTTGCTCCGGACTAGCGATCAGTATGGGAGAGCGACTCCGTTTCAGGGTCCAGCGATCAAATGAAAATACACTCTGCTTCCTTGATTTTCCCACCAGTTTATTTATATAACATTTAGATTACAACTTTGCTCCCAAACAACTTGCTCGTTACAACACCTTCCCCGAAAACGATCCACGATGAAGTGTCGCGCCTTTTTTCTCCATTCTCAGCGTCCTTTCCTACCGCAGACTATCTAGCACGCCCCTTTCCTATTTCCGTGACTATTCCGCCCGTATCACGTGATGCATAACCATTTTTATTGGAGGTTCGTTTTCCTATTTCTTTACTCTTACTAGGCTCTCACCCCTCTGTCCCTCCTTTTTGACCTTCGGGGTCATGTGAAGAAATATTCAGACTTATTCTCACATTCCTTAGGGGAGTGTTTCTTCCTCGACCCCTTGACACATTCCTTAAGTTAATGGATTTGTTCCCCCAACTGCGGTTTCTGACCCGAACTGCGGTTTCTGTCTCATATGGTAGACTATGACTATGCAGGAGATAATGTAGATAGAAAATCTACAACAGGTTTTGTAATTAAATTATTTGGAAACTTAATTTTTGGAACACGCATAAACAAAGTACAGTAAATAAATGTTCAACTTTTTCAGAATACATTGCTATGTCAGAAGTAGTGACAGAAGTACTTTTCATAGAAACATGTTAGTGAATCATTCAATGTAAAGTTTGATAAACCAATAAAATTGTATGAAGATAATTCAAGTGCAGTTGCGATTGCGAAATATGCTAATTTTATGAAGAATTCAAAGCATGTCGAAGTGCAGTATCATTATATAAATGAAAACTATGAAAAGGGTATAATTGATATAGTAAAATTGATTCAAAATATAACTTAGCGGACATGTTAACTAAAAGTTTAAGTAAGACAATTTTTTTGAAAAATAGATTAGCGTTAAGATATACTGCATAAGTTTATTAAGAGTATTGTCTATGTAAAAGATCAATATTATAAATTTAAGGAGGCGTGTTGTATTGTGTAGTAAATGTTATATTCTGGATCTTCGTAATGGTATACCTAGCGCCATCTATTCAGCTTATGTATAAACGTTGTGTCCTTTTATTCACTTCTGTTGATGGCGTTTTGTTCCTTTGTTATACTGTGTCTGTGCTAATGTTAAATAAAATAAAGTTAAGTAAAACCACTAATGACCTAGTTTATTAAAATAGCCACCACTCCAACAATATGATTCCATCATTGAAATTAGAACCAGATATTTTATAACTAAATCATCCATAGAAGTTATTTCTGCTAAAGGAATAATACAATTATTGATGCAGATACACTTGCTTTAAGCTGGGCTTAGCGGAAGGCTATGGAACTCAGATTATACTCGACTATATCGAAGAACGATTGGATTCGTTTTCCACTTCGTAATATTATACCAATATCATGAGCAAAAGCTAAGGCTGATAGTTTGGCTAAATTTGCACTGTATCGAATAATAATTAGATAATTAAATCATTATTGGCCAAATCCTTCATAATTCCATTCAGTGCCAAAATAAAAAGCGTCAGAGAACGTGAACCCCGAGGAACGCTTTGATTAACTTTAAATAGGTTTGTTTTACTTTCACTTTTAACCTGGCTGTATAGGTATACACTGATGGAAGAAAATACATCAAGTATTGCTTAACTTTAATGAAGAATAAGTCCTCAAAATCCACTATGTCCATTTTTCAGTGAACACGTTCTGAAGGGTGTTGCATTTTTTTTAAATAAAACGTTGTTAATCACACTTCTCAGGTTTCCAGTCAATGCTAAACATCCTGATATGTGTTCGTGTGCCATAGAAATGGAAGCTTCAATCACAATCAAGGACATAATAAGATGTGTGTTAAGGGCACTGAACTGCAGTCATCAGTGCCCGGCATAATTAGACTTTCGCGTTGTCAACGTTGAAATAAAGTCACGCTGGTTTTAAAATAAATTACGTTATTTGTTTTAAAAAGAAACGTTAAAAAATCTACTAATTATGAAGAAAATTGCAACAGGTCTCCAGTCCTTCAAGGGTTTGCATTTCCATCTTTATAAATTTAAATAGTTCTGACTTTTCTTAGGTTCCTTAGGGACTACATCAAAGTGTAGCATTGCTTTGAATAGTAAAGCTAAAATATGTAGCTGCTTTTGTACAGTATTTTCTCCGTGTTTTTATTTATTTTGATAACCTTTGGTACTTTACAGTGTCCTAAGAATTTTAATTAGTTCGTTGTGCATGAAGACCCGGTACGAAGGCAAGCCAACACCAAGGACTGTTTAAGTCCTAAGTAATAATTTTTTGAATGTTACCAAACAAACTCGAGGCTATTGGGCAAGTGCAACCCAAGCTAAACTTTGAAATTACAAATCATTACCCCATCGGTAATGCTGGGTAGATAGTTACTCTGTTGAAGTAAGTAGGATTTGGTCTTGATACATAAGAAGTTTAAGATGTCTCCCTCTTGTATTCTCGCAGAGGAAGCAAAAATATAAATATGCGTGTAAACATTGAGTTAGTGGAACACAGTTCAGTTTTAATTTATATTGGGAATAACCATAATGTTTAATTGCAAATGAAATTCATTCTATGATGCCGTATTATTAACATTTTTCTTATATGTTTTCTCAAATCCATAAGGGTGGCATTTTCTCAATAGAAAAACAATACATAACTTCATCAATATATTCATTATGATGATTTTAAGCATTACGTTATTTTGCGCGTATGCCACCAGCACACACAAAGACAGAGATACTACATAGATAATTTTCGCTAATATTTTAGTGAATTTTACTACTATATTTTATTTTAACTTTTGGAGATTGGAAACAAATCTTTTAAAAGGGCTTACTGTCCGGCCGCTGTATGTTCGGCTCTGACATTTCTCGAGAGGGGGAAGCAGGCTGTTGCCAGTTCTTTAGCGGGAATTTCAAGCAGAGGAACAATGTGTATTTTAAATATTTCAGTACTTGCATATTACACGAACCAGGAGCCATATTATTATAATAGCGATAATAATAGGACTTACGAACACTAAACATCGGAATTCACGCACGAAAAATATACCGAAAAAAGTTCACCAGCGCAAGCCGCTATTAGGCCACGTGGCTCAAACAAATTGAAGCTGGCAACACGGTGTTGAGTTCGGGAGCCACGCCTACCAGCGACAACGCTGATTGGCGCTAGCAGACAGTTTTAGCTTCCTGACCACGACACCGGATGTACAGACTCCCAGTATCACCAACAGAAGCAGTTGGTGTGCGTGAAAGGTGTGAACGAAATATTTGAATAGAGTGATGTTGTAAAGAATATCTTGCATGATAATGAAATTAAAAGTTGTATTTCAATGTTTTGAAGCTAATATAGTCTTATACTCTCATTATAAAGATAATTCTGACGATATGTTTTCAATTACTCATTATTATATGTTGGTACTAGTAACCTTCCCCCTCCACCTCCTGCAGCCACTAAATGTCAGAGCCGAACATACAGCGGCCGGACAGTAGCAGCGCAGTTAGCCACAGAACAATTAACTCACGTCTCACTTAGTGACACTAGCCCTAACCTGCTGTATATTTTAAAACTCTCTGGCCAGGGATTGCGTCATCGCAGAAGTGTTTCTACAGTGTAAAGTAAACAAAAACAATACTTTATTTACAAACATTGATAAGCACCACAAGTACAGTGTTTTCTTAGCGAATGAATGGATATCGAAGACAGAGCAATGGATCAACACGAAAATGATGAAATGGTAAGGAATCTGTAAGAAAGGTGACTATAGGAAAAACTCTTCATTTGTATTATATAATTGATAACCTTTACTAGTATTGTGAATATATAGACTTATGCAACAGTATTATAATATTGTGTATAGATGCTTATCAATAGCATGTCGTTTTTCCGATTACTTTGAGATGTATTGCGCGCAATTAATTATGGTTATAAAAATTACTAATAATTATTTGCATATTTAAGAAGACAAGATGCGAGTTCAATATTAAATGAATTGATGACGTACTAGAGAGAATAGGTTTTAAGTACTTGAGTTTAATGATTTGTAGTGATGGTAGAGTACAACAGGAAATATTAAACAAAAAATGAAAATCTGCACCACCAAATAACTCAATAGTTGGGGAAAAAAGTTAGGCTAGTGTAAAGATAATGATTAAAACAAAGGAAGGAGAAGTATCAATTATTAGGGCTACAAAGAGAAACAAGTGGTTCCAGTCATATCTACAGAAATAGAGAGAAATGGAAAGTTAAGAGTTGTGAGTAGAAGGAAAACTAGGAAAACAAAGGCCAAGAATTAATTGGGAAAATGCAATATAAAGAATTAGCATCAAAGATTGAAATAAGTTTCTTGTACGTAGTGACCAAGCCTAGCTGAGACCGCTGTTGCCAACCATGCATTTCTCAGATCTGTAGTAATATCAATATTTTGCCAATTATTCCATATCATCTATCACCAGTCATAACATATACAGTAGAAATAATGTGGAATATATCTCAATAAACAACCTATCCTTGGGAGGAAGAGTGAAAGATCCTCTGACTTGCAAAGAATGCATTTATATTGAGGAACTATGACTAAACAGACTACTGCCTTCTATAGAGTAGTACCAAACACTAGTAGAAGAATTCAGGAGAAGAAAATCAAAGTATTGAATGATTTTTACCAGCCAGTTATTATTATTACTAATTCTGTTCATTACTGCATCTTGTTTTGTCATGCATTTTTGCATCACTATTTTGGTTACTGAGTCCTGGTATACCAGTGCTTGCATGTTTCTTCAACTGACAGTGCTCCAGCCATCTATTGGCTGCTCTTATACAGGATAATCATAAAAAAGAATATATATTTAAAAATAGTGAATTAATCAGAACACCTAATACATCCGCTTAAATATAAAATTAAGAGTTAGATTTAAAGTTGTTAAATATCATAATATACTCGTAAATAAAAGAAGCAGTTAGGTGTAGAATGATCACAGAAGACAAAAACTATATGAATAAAAATGAGTAAAACTGAAAGGATGATTTTTTTTTTGGTGTAATTTTACGTCCTCCAACATTACGTCACATTGGACGTAAATGAAATGGATGAAATGATGCTCAAATGTGTCCAGGATCTATGGAACTTAGAGCTACCCGATATTCGTCTTGAAGGATAAGGGAAAACCCTGGAAAAAACCTTATCCAGGTAGCTCACCCTGACTGAGATTCGAACTCTGGATCTCTTGAATGTGAGGCAGTCACGCTACCATCTAAGCTACCGAGGCAGGCAGGATGACATTGAATAAAAAGAATACAATTTCATGTTTACTATTTTTACAGCTTATTGAGAGGCAAGTACTGCATGCATCAATAGTTTGCTATTGCTCTTTAACATGATTGTTGCAGGATACTGTCAAATTGGTTATAATTGTAGTTCTGGTAAGAATAAAACTTCCCTTTCATTGGTTTGGTTGGTCACATAAAGTCAATAAGCAATTTAAATCCTAAAACTTTTAAACAGCTAGAAAGAAGTGCTTCTTCAGAAACAACAACCAGACACTCAAAACATTTCATATAATTGTGAAATCAGTTTTGAAAATTTAGTTAAGTAGAGTGTCTGTTTCTCCAAAGAAGACCATCTGTGATGTGAAATAATGATCTTAAGATCCAGTATTTGCTACATAGCATACAGCAGTAAATAGAAATGCATCAAAATAAACTACATCAATGAAGTATCAATATCAACCAGTTCCTTTCATTGAAGTGTTGAAAACAGTGTTGTAATAAATTAAATTTAAAGGGAGTTGATTAATGACACTAAACAACACTTACTTTTAAATTTCCTGGAACATGTTTCAGAGACTATTTGCCTCCATTGTCAACCGAACATCGACTGGTTCTCAGTGGTGTAGCTGGCAATGTTTTGTCGTAGGTCTCCTCTGGTGGCGATTCGAGGAACTTGCTGAACAAATCTTTCTGGGGTATCTCAAAATTGAATACTTTTTTTCTATATTTTGAAATGAAGATTTTTTCCCACGTGGACAGTTCTTCTTTTCCTGTTGTGTGTTTAAGTAGTTTTGGTTCTTGATTTATGTTGTGGTTTTTTCCCAAAAATGCATGGTAACTGCTGATTTTTCTAATTGTTTGTATTTTATGTTCTTAAAATGTGCCTTTGCTCTTATTTCTAAATTTCTTTTGGTTTTTCCAATATAAATTTGACAACAGTCACAGCATTCAGTTTGATATACACCAGATTTTTTGTTAGATGGAGTGGCATAGAATCAGAAATAATAACAGAATAAACTTTGATATTTACAGAAAACCAACACAGACAGACAACTACATAAAAGCTAATGGCTACAACCCAAGATCACACAAACAGGCAATCTTCAATAGTTTAACACACAGACTGGTCAACATCCCTCTCACACCAGAAGAATACAAAACAGAATACAACAAAATTATTGAAATAGCATAATAAATGACTTTCCCAAATCATTAGTAGACAAAAAAGTGAACTTAGCAAAATGAAGAAGCTACTAAAGGAAACCACAACCCTCTCAGCTACAGGAGCTAAAATGACCTTCCAAAAATTCACTTAACACACATGGGCCTTTGATAAATTAAAAAAAGTCTTCAAAAAACCAAATATTCAACCATTACTCAAAAAACCAAATATGCTCAAACCTCAAAAATGCCATTGTTAATCAATTCCTCCACTTTCCAGGGTCACCTCTTTTACTGTTTACCTAGTGAGTTGTTTCACTACTACAAGAGTAAAGTTTTTATTGTACCTTGCAACACCACTCTTTACTTTTGCTCAAGTTAAATCAGTGAGGTTGAAGTGACATTGATAAGGAGAAGGCTGATGCTATGGCTACCATTTCTTTAGCCACTTCATCAGCAATACATAGGGTTTTTCAAAAGTAACTTAAAACTTTAAATCACCATAAGTGCTATAATGTTTAAGATGGGAAGAAAAAAAGTTGCATACTGGGCAAACAATGGGGTTATAAAACTTTAGAAAGATGTCCTCTGTTTTCTTGTTCAGCATACACCATTCTTTCTGGGACTCCATGCACAGCATTTTGTAGATGATGTCCCAATATTAGCAATCTATTGGAGATAGCATTTTTTCAGTTGCTGTTGAGTTATTGGATATGTCAGGAAATCTTGTTCTTTGAGATAAGTCCACAACAGTTGGTCGAATTGAGATTGGGAGATTTTGTTGAAAACTTTCTACTTATGACATGATCACAAAAGATCTGGATAATTAATTGTTTTGGTGGGGAGTAGATATGGCTTGGAGATCCATCTTGCATTAAGATAACGTTTTCCTTATTGTGATCCCTCAGTCTAGGAATGACAAGGTTTCGTAGCATGTCATGTATAGCTCAGCATTTACAGCAACGTCTGTACTATTAATTTGAATCATAATAATGCAAAACCATACCTGTCCTGCTTGTCCCTTTCCTTGAGTACAAATGTTGGTTTTAGTTTATATGGATACAGGCTAAGATATTCTCTTAGAATTCTTGAAATTGTGATATTAGTCATCTGAGGTTCCCTTGACACCTGTGCAGTATACTAATTCCATAATTATTATTTCTACTTAATTATTTGCACAAAGCACCTCAGTGACAGTGACATCATTGATTACCTTTGGCCTTCCAAATTTATCAGCAACAGAACCAATTTCCTCAATCTTTCTCATGAAATCCCCATAATTACTAATGAAACATGGGTTTGCTTTTAAATTGTTAAAGGGTTTCTAAATTTTCTCAGACGTTGAGAAAAACTCTTGTTTTCATAATAGTATTTAATCAGCTGTATTCTGTGCTTTAGATAGAGCCATAATTTGTAACTTACAAAGTCTTATAGCAGTAAGAATAAAATTGCTAATGTTGTTATTCACCAATGGCACTGAGGGTTAGTTGATCTCATCATTTTCCCTCTGGCTTCCCGATATAAAGTCAGTAGGTAAATTGCTAATGTTTTATTCAACAAAAATGGTAACTGAATTGGAAAAAAAGAAAGAAAAACAAGAAAACTAAATTCCATTGCTTTCCCAATGTGTGACTTCTTTTCTGTTTATTCTCTCTCAAATATTATAGTATTTATAGTGGTTTAATTGAGGTGACACAGTGCTGCACTTGCCGTTACTTTGTTAGAAGAGAAAAATACAGGATATTAATGAACTACACTGAAATATTTTCAGAGCAAGTGGAGGTATCTTAGACAACTAATTTGAGAAAAAGGCTTATGGCCTGCTGGTTAAAATGTGGAAGTTACAGCTATAAATTTCTAAAGTGCCAGTACGCCACTGCTAATGCTGATACCACTTGAGTGCACAAAACACAAAAATGAAGAAATGTGTCGGAGTGCTCCCTCTGACGCAAGTTATGATATTAGCTTTCAAGTGAAAGGTAAACAAGTTTGAGTGTCCATCACTGTCTTGGTATTTCTTTGTTTTTTTTTTTTTTTTTTTTGTTAATATATTGCCTGAGCTTTTAATTCCTGTATAGATGCTTGTATTTTATGTTTTAATTTCACCTTGTACTGCAATTAATTAAATTCTTACCAACTAAGGTTGAATCCTGCTTAATAGTTTCACATGATGTACATCTACTTGGGAGGTGGTTTAAAGGGTGAACGAACTTACATAAAATATAAAATAAATTCAACTCTATGTCAGGTTTATAGGAACTCTTCAACATGGCAACCTGCATTTTCAATGCAAAGTTGACATCAGAAAAGGTGCAACTGTCATACTCTGTACAAAATTCCTTGTGTATGTCAAATAACTTCACATGCTGCTATTATTCGAGCAGTTAGTTACGAATCATGCCATTTCTTCCTATTAGAATTTACATAATAAAAAGATGGAAAAAAAAGCTACAAGACAGGAACCAAAACAGTGACCTTTGGAGCAGCAATTTTTGGCATTACTGATTGGGCTAACAGAAAAGTTACAGAAACAGCACTATAGTAGACTGCATGATGCAAGATGGCAGTTAATCGCTGCACTGGCAGGTGTTAAGTTTGAAATTTGAGAGATATTTGAGGCATTTTCTCTTGAGAATGCCAATAACGAGCTACTAAGTATCAATATTTCTATACTCTGGTAGAAGTTCTAAGACATTGTAATCCAATAATTTCATCCACCTTGTTTAAGTACCACCATATCAGCATCTGGAAAGATAGTGACTCTTTTTCTCAGTGAAAAATCAGTATGAGTGAAGCAATGTGTCAGTATCTTCTCAATTCACTTTTATTGTAACTTGTGCTACACTATCTCTACGTTTCTTTCAATTTTCATACTTTGAACAATTAACTGTGTTATGTTTAGCCGTAGATCATGCATTGCTTATCTCTTCTTCTCCTTCTCCTCCTTCTTCTATTTCTTCTTCTTCTATTTCTTCTTCTTCTTCTTCTTCTTCTTCTTCTTCTTCTTCTTCTTCTTCTTCTTCTTCTTCTTCTTCTTCTTCTTCTTCTTCTTCTTCTTCTTCTTCTTCTTCTTCTTCTTCTTCTTCTTCTTCTTCTTCTTCTTCTTCTTCTTCTTCTTCTTCTTCTTCTTCTTCTTCTTCTTCTTCTTCTTCTTCTTCTTCTTCTTCTTCTTCTTCTTCTTCTTCTTCTTCTTCTTCTTCTTCTTCTTCTTCTTCTTCTTCTTCTTCTTCTTCTTCTTCTTCTTCTTCTTCTTCTTCTTCTTCTTCTTCTTCTTCTTCTTCTTCTTCTTCTTCTTCTTCTTCTTCTTCTTCTTCTTCTTCTTCTTCTTCTTCTTCTTCTTCTTCTTCTTCTTCTTCTTCTTCTTCTTCTTCTTCTTCTTCTTCTTCTTCTTCTTCTTCTTCTTCTTCTTCTTCTTCTTCTTCTTCTTCTTCTTCTTCTTCTTCTTCTTCTTCTTCTTCTTCTTCTTCTTCTTCTTCTTCTTCTTCTTCTTCTTCTTCTTCTTCTTCTTCTTCTTCTTCTTCTTCTTCTTCTTCTTCTTCTTCTTCTTCTTCTTCCCTAATTGTACCACTATCATGGTGTTAGGGGATTCTTGTTCCTCTATCCCTTTTAAGGTCGGGCCTGAGGAACCGAAGCTTTGGATTCGATAGAGAACCAGAATAGGTGATCAGCCCAATGCCTGGTGTGAAAATAAAGGAAGTGATGATATATATGATGGCGAGAAGAATGAAGAAGATTATATTGGTGGAATGTTGGCGGGGGAAATTGGAGGATCTGGAGTAAATCCATTCCAGTGCCATGTTGTCCAGCACAATACCTTGCCTATCTCAACTTAATATCAGTCACATCTTCAATTGCTGAAATCATTTCGGTATAATTCATTAACACCCTATATTAGTGACTTGGTATACAACAAGTGATGAAATGCAGATTAAGCACTTGTAAGCTGTGTGTCTGATATAAAAGTTGAGCCAATTAATTATTATATGCAAATGTAAATGAACGTTGCAGCCACCTGTTTTATTGCTTGAGATAAAAGGATGTTGATTCCTTCTTCGTCCTGTTTGTCACAACATTCAGTCACATTATATGATCCATTTATTTTTAAAGCAGCGTAAGTCTAAAATAGCCAGTTTTGAACTTAGGTCAGAAAACAATTCAATAAGAAGCCTTCTATTCACTGATAACCTGGTGTATCCAGGTTCATTTTTATATGATTGGGAGCAGCACAAACTTGGTGTGCTAAATGGAATACTGGAACGGTTAAAGGAAATAATGATGTATGTGCAGTGCATATGGTTTTCTTCCATATCGGCATTATTGCATCCTCTAGCTTTACAGTACATACCTCATTATTGAATGTGTTCAAACAATTTTCAACAGCTGCAGTCTTCATTTTAGCTTCGTCTTAGATTATAATTACAGTATAAATGACAAAGGTGAAAACACCAGACCAAGAAAAAGACAGAGAAAGCTGGAAAATTATTTGCAAAATACTGCTAAAATGAAGAGAAATAGTCATAAAGGTGTTTCAAAACATCAACTATCAGTTGTGCAAACAATATCATAGTTTAAATTAATTGGGAGTTGATTAATAACACAAAACAACACTCACTTTTAAATTTTCCCGGAACCGGTTTCTGAGGCCTTCCCTCTATCTTCAGCCAGACATCGACTTGTTCTCATTGGTGTAGCTGGCAATATTTTGTCATCGGTCTCCTCTGGTGGCGGTTCGAGGAACTTACTGAACAAATCTTTCTGGGGGATGTCGAAATTGAATACTTTGTTCCTATTTTTTGAAATAAAGATTTGTTCCCATGCGGACAGTTCTTCTTTTCCTGTTGTATGTTTTAGTAATTTTGGTTCTGGATTTATGTTGTGGTTTTTTTCCCAAAAATGCGTGGCAACTGCTGATTTTTCTAATTGTTTGTATTTTATGTTCCTAAAGTGTTCCTTTGCTCTTGTTTCTAAATTTCTTTTGGTTTTTCCTATGTAAATTTGACTACAGTCACAGCATTCAATTTGATATATACCAGATTTTTTGTTAGGTGGAATGGCATCTTTGATGTTTGAGCAAATTAGGTTTTTTAAGGAGAAATGGTTCACTGGAGCTAGTTGAATGTTTTGTTTTTTGAAGACTTTTTTTAATTTATCAAAGGCCCATGGATGGTAAGTGAATTTTTTGAAGATCATTTTAGTTTCTGTAGCTGAGAGGGTTGTGGTTTCCTTTAGTAGTTTCTTCTTTTTTGCTAAGTTCACTTTTTTGTCTACTAGTGATTTGGGAAAGTCATTTTTCTGTGCTATTTCAATAATTTTGTTGTATTCTATTTTGTATTCTTCTGTTGTGAGAGGGATGTTGACCAGTCTGTGTGCTAAACTATTAAAGATTGCCTGTTTGTGGGATCTTGGATTGTAGCCATTAGCTTTTATGTAGTTGTCTGTCTGTGTTGGTTTTCTGTAAATGCCAAAGTTTATTCTATTTTTATTTCTGATTATTTTTAGATCTAAAAATGGTAAGTACTCGTCTTTTTCAACTTCTACAGTGAACTTGATGCCTTTTTCTTGAATATTTAAAAGTTTTAGTGCATCACTGATGTGTTTTTTTTTGGCACTATGGCAAATATGTCATCTACATATCTTTGCCAGAGTTTGAACATCCATGGGAAACCTTTAGTGATCCTTATTTCTAGTGCACTCATGTACAGATCGGCCAGGAAGGGTGATAAGGGGTTGCCCATTGCTAAACCAGAAGTTTGATGGAAATATTTTGTTTGAAACTGGAAGAAATTCTGTTCTATGCATAATTTGGTAAGTTCTATGTAATCTGAAATTTCAAGTGATGACATTCCAAGTGATTTGAGCCATTTTTCTATCAATGTTGGGAGTTGTTTAACTGGTATGCTGGGAAACAGTGATTTAACGTCAAATGAGACTAGTGTGTCTTCTTCATTTAGTTCAGTATCCTTAATGTGTTCTATAAGTTCATAGGTGTTTTTGATGCTTAGGCTATCGAATTTTGGAAATGAGTTGAATTTCTTATTATGTTCGGGCACATTATGTTCGAATCTCTGTCAGGGTGAGTTACCTGGATAAGGTTTTTTCCGGAATTTTCCCTTATCCTGAAAGACGAATGTCAGGTAACTCTAAGTTCCTGGGACCCCGGACTCATTTGAACATCATTTCATCCATTTCATTCATCGTGCGATATGACAACGTTGGAGGACTTAAATTACAAAAAAAAAAGTCATCTTTTCATTAATTTCTATTTAATTCTAATTTTCTTCACTTTTTCACTTCATTGCCTCACTTTTCCACTTTCCTTCTCGATCAAGGTGTACTATTATTCACTTTGCCATAACTGTCAATAACTTTTTCGCATTCAGTGGTTGGCAATAAAATAAAAAACAGTGTCACCTAGTGGCAGCAGTGATAACTGCAATAAACATCTGGCCAATAATGCAAATTAAGGATATGCATAACTAGTCCTTTTATAATGTATATTAGTATCAACGATAAGTAAATTTTAGTCACTTATAATTATAATAATTATTATATGTACTTTTTGTCTGTCCTTTGAATTCATAAATCAAAGTGTTTCTTATTCCATGTTGAACAAATATATCATTGAATTTGATTGCTTGAATTTTTTTTTTGCAGGATGAGGTACGAAATGAAAGGAAAGAAGGGGGAAAGCGTGGAAGAAAACCAGGCAGGAAAGCTGCTGATAAGATTGATATAAAAGCAAAATTAGGTAAACTTGTTACAAGAAATAGAATTAGGAATGTTTTGCATGTATGTGATATGTTATTTTCAATCATTCAGTACAACAAAATTTACATAAATTTCTTACATTTGAGACTGACATCTTTTTAAGGTCCCTATATGTCCCTATATGACTTCTTGGTCATTGATAAGAATTAAGAATCAAATTGATTAAAATTTTGGATCAATTTTATAATTTCTTTTTTGTAATCAAAAAAGGAACAAAATTAAGTAAAGGAAAACAAGAGCCTCCCCCTGCCACAAAAATTTTTTGCTATACTTTTCGATTCTATTCTTTTTTTCAAAGCATTGGTTTTACTACAGTATTACTTGAACTACATGGATTCCACTATTCCAATAGATTGCTGAACATGCCACTGTGATCTCCTGACTAAGATTCTCCAGAGTGCGCAGCTTAAATTGATAGACTTGAGCTTTAATTTTTTAATAAGTACACTCGATAGAGCATTAATATTAGACATTAAGGTTTTTGCTGTATCAAGTCGTTCAACGACCCCATCCACCTTCTACACTGTTTGAAGTGATATCTTTTGCACTTTTGATCACATAATTTACACTCACACGAGTCACTCAGTTGGTGGAATTTCACTGTCTTGCACAGTTTATGATGGAATCTGTGCGTTGCCAGACCTATGATAGCATGTCTTTGTGGTTGGTTGTTCCTGATTTACTCCCTGTTCATCATGGCGTCTATTGCAATGAATTCCTTCTCTATCTCCTTCTGTTTTCTTCTCCTTGCAATATCCTTGTATGATTCTGTTGTTGGTAGCATCATCCTGATTTGTAGGTCCTCCAGAAATGGTGTTTCTCTAGCCAACATGTAGACCATTCTCCTCGGTGTATATTTGCTACCACCTAATGCCCTCTTGATGAATCTTGTTTTAACTTTCTCTAGTCTCTCCAAATCAATAGCCCTAATTTTCTCCCAAATTAATTCTAATCCATAGGTGGCAATTGGGGTGATCACTGTCTCGAATAGTTGCATGCTTTAGTTTTGTTATGTCTTTGATATTACAAATTGCTCTTATAACTGCTGATGCCCTCTCCTGTATGTGCATGCTGAAAGACTTTGCGGTTGGTTGCAGTGTAATGCCTAAGTATTTCAATTTGCTTACTAGTCACATTCGGTTTGTCGCCTAGCTTGAGGGTGTCACTTGTCGCTACTCTTCCACCTCTCCTGAAGACCATTTGTACTGTCTTGTTTTTATTTATTGCGAATTCATTTTCAGATGCCCATCTTTGTGCTAAGTTTATGCCGTGCTGGATTGCTTCTTTGTTTACGGATCTGATGGCCATGTCGTCTGCATACATTATCAGAGTGCTTGCTTCCATTGCCTCCCCAAAACTGCTGTCATTTTATTAAATAGTAACAGGCTAATTGGGTCTCCTTGTATTACCCCATTGGTCTGTATAATCTTTTCTGTTATTGACACTTCATTGGTTATCTGGAGCCAATTTTGCCTCATTATGTCTTCTATTATTCCAGCAATGGGATGCTTAAAGTATAAACTTGAAAGAAGCGTAGGGACAGTGAAGCACAAATTAGCACAAAAGTGAATCGAGAAAATATTGACACATTGCTTCACTCACACTGTTTATTCACATGTCCTGTGAATAAACAGTGTGAGTGAAGCAATGTGTCAATATCTTCTCGATTCACTTTTGTGCTAATGGGATGCTTGTTTCCAATCATTACCTTCAGTTTTCCTTAGTAGTATTTTCCTACTTACGTGATCACTTTTTCATAATCTATGAAATCTACATAGTATCTTCCTTGCGGCTTGCTAAGGGCTTTTTTGATCTCACATAATAGTGCTGATGCTGCTTGTAGGGTGGACATACTCTTCCTGAATCCGAACTGGCTTTCTGGTATGCTTATTTTGGTGATGTCCGTCAATCTGTTTTTTAATATTTTCGTAAAGAATTTAAATAGGTTGTTTTCCAGTACCACCCCTCTGTTGGAGTTCATATCTTCTGTGCTTCCTTTGCCTTTGTATAGAATTTTCAGGGTTGCCCTTCTCCATTGTTCTCGTATAGATCGCATCATCATACATTTATTAAATAAATCTTTCCATACTGTTTTAAATATGTCTGCCGATGCCTTTAGGTGATCGTATGCTATTTGGTATGGTCCTGTGGCTTTTTTTGCTTCTGCGATCCCTTTGGTGATTTCATGCTCTGTGATTTCCATTTCCCAGTCCACTATTTCTGCACTTGCTTCATATGCTTCCATTCTATTTCCCTGTCAGTCTGCTGACCATTTTTCTTACGTATGAATGCAGCCCGCAATATCCCTCTGTGTTAATCATCTCCATTGCAAACATCTCCGAGGAAACCAATATGTCATGTTCAAGTAAATCTTCCTTTTCTATGTATTTAAAGGCATTTTTGAGCCAGTTAAGAACATTAATAGTTGAGTGACACTCCTTTATTTTTATATGTTCTCCGAAAAAGGAAATGCCTTACAACATCCTTCTGGCCAGTAACTGGGGTTGTTTGCTTCCCTTAGGCATTCTAAGGGGATTTGCAGTTTGAATGCTTTGTTCCTTCACCTACTCTCTATTTCTTTGCAGATTGTATTGTCTTGTATTGCATTTTTGTGCAGGTATTTTTTAACTTTATTAGCTGTTGTATCTTCTTTGAGTCTGCCTAGGAAGAGCCAGGCATATCTCTGCGCTGCTTGTATGTCCTCATCTATTCCAGCTTTTGTTCTGATTGTTTGGCCCTTTGTGTTCTATTGGTTCCATCATTTCTACCGTAAGACATCTGGGTCCATGTGTCCTCAACTTTATCTTCCTACCTATCCCAGTGTCGTGGTTCTCTGTCCTTTCCTTCCGTTTTGTTTCCATCTTGTTGTTGGTCTCTGTTATGCTCCGCTGTTGATCTCAGTTCTCTGTGTGTTGTGACATTGCTCTGACTTTAATTTTTTCCTCATTTAGTTTTTCAGGTTTATATTGTAGGAAACCCACAATGCTGTCTACCTTCCGGCTGATATCGCTCCTGTCATATTCCGTTGATTCAAGGGTCTTATGTCCTTCTTGTATGCAACTCTGTTGGTTCTCGCCAGAGTTCCTCTGCTCTCTGCCGGGCATCTGGCTGGTTCTTGCTTTACCCGCAACTGCAGCCACCAACAGATGGCGCTAGTTGCTCCACTATGCTGCCGTCCTTCACCTTGTTTTTTTTGGTTATGCGTGACCTTGTGTTGATCTTTCTTGACCTCATTGTCACTTACTATTGTCATGTGCAGTAATTCCAAAGATGCTCTTATTTCACTTACCGCATGTAGTAGTAATACGTCCTTCACTTCTTTCTTCAAATAGCCTCCTGTTTCCGATACTTTTTCAATATTTTTTAGTGCACTAGTTATGTCCACCATCTTATCTTGTCAATCTCTTGAACTTTAATAATTCCCCACAGGTATAAATATGTAGGGTTAGATCTGGTCACCATGGGAGGAGTTCAATGGCCTCCTGTCATCCAATTCAATGTCCTTACAGATTGTCATCCAGGAAGGGTTGTACAACTCAGTAGTAGTATGGTGATGCCCCATCATGTTGGTATAAACTTTCTTCCTCATAAAGTGCTCATACATCTGGTAAAATTAGTGTGTGTAACATTTTAAGTATTCTTCTCTAGTGACACTAGCATCAATGAAAAAGGGTCCCCACAGCACATAATGAACCCTTGATAATTGCCTGATCCACATGAACCAAGGCCTAGTAAATGCAGTTCTACCGATTCACAGATCCATTCAGTTTAAATTGGGCTTCATCTGACCATACTATCTTTATCATAAATTGTTGATTTTCAGTTACCATTTACAAAATTACATTTGACAATTATGATCATCATCATTAATCACATACATTAATCATGAGGTATAAATTTTCACTTAGCAGCCTTCAGAATTCATCTTGTATTTGTACTGCTAATCCCCACTTATCATGCATACTGAGTAGCAGACTATTGTGGAGAAGTAGCAAATTTTCCAACTTATGAGCAGTTGTAAAAGGACTTTAAGCTGTACCTCGGTCTTCCCAATCTTTGTTTGTGGATTTGTTTGTTCCATGTGCCTCAAACTTGTCAATAATGTATTCATTTGCTAGTCAGGTTAGATTTCTGTTTCAAATTTTTGTCTTCACTGACACCGTACTTCACTACAGGTGCATTTTTGCTGTTCATATGTCAAGGGTATTTCAGTCATTTTGTTTTCTCATGTTAAGGTAACTAGAGAATTATTGTGATGAAAGTGACGACATTTGCTGAATGAAAAATCATACTACAATATACTCGTAATTTAAATCAATTGACAATACACTCATACAGCCGATAGTGTATAATTTTTTTGGCAGATCTTGTATTTGGTCCTTACTCTTCCTAAATAATTTACCATACTCCTACTTTTTTCCTATCCTTTAACTGTTAAAATTGTTATTGCTACAATATTGTTTTCTATTTTGGGTCCTACATAACCCCTCTTCATTCATTTCCTTCCATTGGATCATTAAAGTTTATCCTATTTTCTTTTTCTTTTTAGTAGTTTTCCCACACATAATATATAGTTCCAAAAGTACACTCAATAAAAGTGGAGTCAACTTGAACACTCTTATTAACTCCCCTCAACTATTTATTACAAGGATATGTTTAATGCACATGAGCTCAATTTGTCACTGCTGATATACTTCCAACCTGCTTTTTATAAATCTTTTAAAATATGCTGCTCCCCTTCACATCCATGCATATCCCTTCTGCCTTTGCTTATCATAATGCCAATATACCAGGTGAGTCAACTGCCCCTATTTATTTTTATCTATGTAACCCGCAGTTTATAGCCTGATGTGAAAACGTTGACCCGTTTAGCACAAAAGCTGCTATTGCAGCTCTTCCCTTCTATTCGGTAATATACAACACAGCATTAATACTTACAGCCCTGAATGAGGACCAAGAAGCTACGAAAAGCTTAAATAAATTCTGGTTTTTCATGCATATAATACTAGCAAAGTGATAAACGAATGCCTTCCCAAAGAGCGACATAGAATACATGGTAGCTGGCGTAGTGGGTCAGTTGCGGGAATAGGGTGATGTAAAAGTTAGGTTCGAAACCATGTCATATTGTTTTGGTTTTTTTTTTTTTTTTTCCCTTCACAAGAATGACTGTCCGATAATTAGGGATTATGCTTAGCTTTGTGACCCTTTATAATCTGTACCATATCTGGTGTTGTAAACCAAGTTACGCAGATAGCATTTATTTTAGGAGTATGTCAACGACATTAAATCAAATAGTTTTTCCAGTAAGAAAGCAAATATCTTTTTTTTCATGCTTAAATCTTATGTTTCACTTCAACTGAAAAAGAATTGTTAAGTGTTAAGTTCTCGGTTAGACAGAAAAATAAATTCCCAAAGATTATAGATTTCATCAACGCAGTAAATGTTCAAAATGATGACCCCCGACAGTATTTCAGAGGTTTCAAGAACTGAACACCTAGATAATAGAGCATTTATTTATGCCAAGCATTGACACAGGCACAAATAGCTAATGCCACTTGCACTTGTGAAATGTTTGAAACTTGGTTGAATGAGTCAAACACAATACCTACCATAATAAAATATCTACAACAAACTATAAATTTATATGTATCTGCCTGTGGAAAACGTGGCGATTATTGTATTTCATAAATACGTATAATGTTATACCTATAAAAATATCATTTGTATCATAATATTACGTTATAGGTCACAAGAGATAAAATAAAAGGTAATAAAATTTTTGAGCTGAATACGAAGGACTTGAACCCAACTTGTATGGGCAGAGTGGTGAGGTAGCCTGAACAATACCATTTAGCCAACACTACCTCGGGAGCAAAGTTTTCTATACGAATAAGTAAACGCAGAACTCAGAACCCACCTCAAATCTTTACATGCCTTTTACAGCTTCATACAGTGTTTAGAGCTCATTTTGATAGTTTCAACGCAAATAAAAAAACTGCATCCACCATTACAATAACTGTATGAGCTAAAAACTGCTGTAATTTGTGAAAGAACCGAAAACAATCTAAATAATTCTTAGCATTTTTTGACATGGCTGTACAATGACAACACGTGTTGGCTGAAGATTTAAATCCAATTGGTCCCATTGTGTACATCTGCCATTTTGTGTTGCAGTGTTATTTTCAGCTGATGCATGTGATACTTTGTTCCATCAGGGGAATGTTTAAAGGTGTATAAATGCATGTTAATGAATAAAAGTTTGTAAACTCGTCCAAAATTAGTACTGCAGCTCTCTGTGTCTGGGTATGATGGTTTTGGCTCTAATTAATCAAAAATCGCCCATATACTGGAGTAATGTATTTAAAAGGATTAATTCTTTAAGGATTAATTCCTCAATATAAATTTACATTAAAAAATAATCTACGATAAAAATCCTGGTAATTAGGTAAGTCGCCACAAGTGGTTGTCTCAAATTTGAGAACCCTAAAGTGGTCTACCGGGAAATATGATGAGTCAATTGGAGAATTTAATGTCAGGAAGGCACGTTCACCATGGTAGCTCAAGGGTAGAGCAACTGGACGGAAACCAGTAGATCCGTGGTTCAAATCCCGGCCATGGCATTGAATTTTTCAGTTGGCTCTAATTAATCAAAAATCACCCATATACCGGAGTAATGTATTTAAAAGGATTAATTCTTTAAGGATTAATTCCTCAATATAAATTTACATTAAAAAACATACATAGTGATTGCTTTCTGTACCATATAACATTTATACACTGAGTTATCTACCCCTTCTCTATAAACTGTTCTACAAAGCATCCATTAGAAGGCATTCAAGAAAGGCATAAGTACCATATGTCACTTAGCACATTGCATAAATTCAAAAATAAATAGGGGCAGATAACTCACCTGGTATTTATCCACTCCAATCTGTCTTTATTATGTTGTACAATTTCAAAGAATTATATTCTCAAAATTTGACCATATCTGTTGCCTCTCTGTATCTTCTATGCTCCTGACTTCCTTCCAGAATTCTATTGAATTATCTTTTCCTTTCTATCAACATCAACCATAACAATCTCTTCAATGTTACTTAGCCTCTCAGTTGTCATTGCTTAAAACTGTACTTGGGTAATTTATTAATGTTTTAATTATATTATCAATTTCAAGTTTGAGATTCTGTACCAATATTTCAAAACTTTGTTAATTATTATGCTTGTTTGGAGGAATTTAGTAACAGTGATGTCTAAATTAATTGATAAAACTATTTCTAATTGGTTTTTCACACTATATCACTTACATTTTGATTTTTTGAGGGACTAGTTTCAGGAGTTGTTGCTTCCATTTACAATCTTGAAGGCCTGACTCGAAGCCCCTGACAGCTATAACCCGATTACACATAAACATGCAAAAATAAACTTATACACAGACTGGTCAACATGCCCATGGATAAAGCAGAATACTACAAGGAACAAACAGCTATGCTTCATATAGCAGAAAAACATGAGTAGAACAAAAATTTGTTATTTAAGAAAATTAAAAAACCTAGCTAAAGAAAACCTTTAGGGAAGCAAGCACATTCACTAAAGAAGAAGAAAGCAACAGCACATTTAGTGGATTTGCGTACCACCCAAAACATTTAATAAATTACTAAAGATCTTTAAAGTACATATCATCTTGGCACCTACAAATACTCACTATTAAAGTTGTTGAATTAAAAAAATGAAAGATGAAATCCCAGCAATCAATAGATCCAAAATATACCAAATAAGTTATAAGGATTGTGAAAAGTGCTGTATAGAGCAATCTAAAAGAAACCTAAAAACCAGAGTCAAAGAACATTCTATAAAAGTCAAATTGAAACAGGAAGACAAGTCAGCAGTAGCATTTTACTTTTGGAATGATCTTTCCTTATTAAAAGATATGATAAACCATAACAAACTGATATGATGATGATGATGATGATGATGATGATGATGATAATGATAATGATAATAATAATAATAATAATAATAATAATAATAATAATAATAATAATAATAATAATAATAATAATAATAATAATAATAATAATAAATATTTTATTGTCATTAAATATTTACAGTAATAGACAACATCAACGATATTAAGTACAAAGTAGTACAAATCATAATATACTATGTACAAAATTAATACAGATCATTTACAATTATATATATATATTTCAACATGAGACTTACTATATTACAAACTAGTTTGTTTATGTCTAAGTCATTTTATAACTACTTATTACTGTCAAAAAATTCCTTTATAAAATAATGCGGTGAATCAATTAGCCAATTATGAACCTTTTGCTTAAACCTTGCATCAGGCAATTGTTGAAATTTGTAAGGTAAACTGTTATATAATTTAACGCCCAATACCTCAAAACTATTTGTAGTTCTTGTGAGTCTATTATATCGCATATTTATGTGATTGTTGTTTTTCGCATTATAATTATGTATATCATGTCTATGTTCTATTTCAGATAAATGAGTTTTGACATAATTAAGAACAATAAATATGTACAAGTTTATTACTGTCATGATTCTAAGTGTAATAAACAGCGGTCTACAGTGTTCCCGACTATGTGACTTTGTAATTAAGCGTATCATCTTCTTCTGCAGTAAAAGTACTTCCGTTACATGGGTACTGCTTCCCCATAATAAAATGCCATATGATAATGTACTATGGAAAAATGCAAAGTAAGCAGATCGTATATGAATGTCAGGTATATAATTCATTATATTTTATATTAAATATATAACTCGGGAGAGTTTACCTCTAATATAATTTATGTGTGGTTCCCATGATAGCTTATCATCAACAATTACACCCAAAAATTTTACTTCATGCACATAGCTATCTTTAGTAACATCCCTTAAGCTGAAAAATAGTTGCTGAGTTTTAGCTTCATTCAGTAAAAAACCATTGGCCCTGAATATGGGAGAATATTAATATGGAATCTTAATATGGAAATACTCATAAACTTTGAAATCTCACCGGTTGATAATTTGGTAAAGAAATTCATAGTTCCACCACCAGAGAGAAGACCGCAGGCAACAACAGATGACAGTTGGTCCTTCGAGTTTGAAAAAGAAGCTCCCAAAACTAGTCTTTTTAAGTTGGGTGTTGAAAACCAACTACAAATAATTCTATCAATTCTTTGAACTATCATTTCTTTTCTTTCTGTTCTCTGTGATTCTGCCAATGCTATTTTTGTTGGTGATGTTTTTGTTAGAAGTAATTTGTATAAAATTGCACATTAAGTTGGATGCAAGCTGTAAAGTAGCTTTTTGAAAGCAAGTAAAAATGTATTGTTTGAATGGCAGAGCGCAGCAGGCAGAGTGCTCGAGAATGCCGTGCAAGGAAGAAACTGAGATATCAGTATTTGGAAGAGCTAGTGGCAGACCGAGAGAAGGCTGTGTTTGCTTTACGCAAGGAATTGGAAAAGGTAAAAAGAAAATTAATCACACTCTACCATTCTACTGCAATTTCTAGTGAAGTGGAAAACAAAATTTCATTTGCACATGTCTATAAACACAACATTCAGCCTCCTTTATCTGTTTTGTGGTTATGGAGAAAGTAAAGGAAGGATGTATTACGACATCTTAGCATTGAGATTTTATACCAATGTTGATTAAGTTCATAAGAAACTTACACATTTACCATTCTTTCAGCATTACAAAGTGGCAGCATAGGCTTTAATCTTACATCGGTCATTATCTGTCCTTCCCTCTCCCAACCCAAATCCCCTTATTTATTCTCTACTAAAATAATGTATTGGATAGTTAAGCTTAAAATATAGTATAAAAATTAAAAATAAGTTATACTGGCTTAAATTTTCAGTAACTTAAGAAGGAATTAAAACCTACATTTTTGGTGCTCTTCAAGTGTATTTTAGAAATAATTAATATGTAATAAATGGAAACTATCCTCCTGAAATTATGTACTACACTACATTGATAATTACATGATAATGATTAGTATTTGAGTCAATTAATAAAGGGTTAAAATTGAATAATAAAAATATAATTTTTCATTGTAACAAGTTTTGAACCATCTAAATTCATTCCTATCTTAAGAGCTACTTGAGATCTAATCAGCCACCCATTAGACATCTGTTATGATGTCTGCATTACCATAACATTTATTTATTGCTCATTAAATGCAAGAATAAATAAATACCTTACCAAAGTAATAACTGATACAATGAGGCACAAAATTAATATAATTTTGAGTGAAACTAATATTCCATGCTTCATATATTGGTAGTTTACCTAGAATGTATTTCGTTAGGAACTTTCTAATATCCTCAGCTAATGTCAACTGTTGAATTAAGATTTGGTGAACTCCTTGGAGATGATTGTGGCATCTCTGTTGGTGTCCCAATGAACTTAATTTTGGGTTCTCTTCAAAGGTGGTATCGAAATTGAAGAATTTTTCTTCTTGTTTATGAAAATATTTTTCCCATGTGGTTAATGCAGTTGTACCCTGAACATTTTGTAATAAATGGATTTCTTGCTCCACATCGTGATTCTCATTAAAAAATGGTATGCTACTGTCGAATCGTCCATTTCTTAGTTCTTAACGTTTCTAAAATGCTCTTTAAGTCTAATGTTCAAATACCTTTTTATTTGCCAATGTGTGTAATGTGTTCTAGGTAAACACTAGCAATGTATGGAACTGGGCATACTAGTCCGACTCAAAATTATATTAATGCTCCTTAATGTTTATAATGTACCTGTTTTCATTTTTTCTATTGTGCACCACCTAGCAGGCAGAAGCTGTTGCATCCCACCAAAATATTCAGTGTCAGAATTTCACCAGAACTACATGTTTAAGGTCCTCTGAATTAAAAAAGCATTTTTAGAAAAAATATACTTAAATGTGTCTGTGTGTGTGCATGTGTGTAAGAGAGAAAAAGGTAGAGAACAATAGATACCAAACTTTATTCATCTTATTAGGATACAACAAGATTTTCAAGCAAATTTCCGCTACTCCAAGCTATTCATCACATGAGTTTTTAATTTTCTCAACACTGATTCTATGATATATACAAATATAACAATTTGTAACTTAAAACTTCACTTATCTTATAAGAAATGATGATGATTCTTATAAACTCTCCGGCATTGCAATTTCATGTAAACTTATACACATCTTCAGCTGGAAACAAAGCTGTCGTCATTGTTATGAATGCTAGTTGTTGATATTTTCTTGTTAGTACTACCAAAATCTGAAAATAAAAGCAAATTTAAAAAAAGAATCAACTGCCGCTATTTCAAAATTCATTACGAAATTTTTGTTTTTTAAAATAAATATCTTTTCCCAAACCATTACATCTGTCGGACCATTTAATTGTTTTAATAATTTAACTTCTCGATTTATTTCATGGTTAAATGACAAAAATGATCTGCTATGGCCGATTTATCAGTTTGTTTATATTTAATGTTACGAAAATGTTCTTTCGTTCTGGTTTCTAAATTACGTTTTGTCTTTCCAATATAAACTTTATCACAATCAAAACAATTAAACTGATTTTTTATTATTAGAAATTTTATCTTTTATAAAGAAATGCAATAAATTTTTAATACTATATTTATTTTGAGGAATAAAGTTATACCGAACTCTAAAAATTTTTTGATAATGTTTGTTAACCCAAGGATGGTAAGTAAATTTTTTAAAATTATAATCGTCTTTTATTTTTCTAAGGGTAGAAATATCATTAACAGTTTTTTGATATTTGAATTTTTCAATTTTTTTATTTATAAAGTCTTTATTAAAACCATTAATTAAAGCAGTATTAATAATATGTTTATATTCTTTATTAAATTCATCTTTATTCAGGGGTATATTTATTAATCAATAAATCAATGCTGCATATCAGGGGCCTATATATATTTTGAACCTTATAATTAAAACAAAGTAATTTGTGATTGAAAACTGTTTTATTGTTTTTCAAAATATTCTCCTTTATGATTAATACACTTTTGTATCCATTTGAACCGTTTTTCAAAGCATTTATTCCAGTCTTCTTGAGACACCTCCAAAACATGGTTTTTGAAGGCCTCAATGAGTTGAGGGTGAAGTGTGAAAAGCTTGTGGTGAAAACTTGGTTAGTTTATAATGATGAAAATATATTGTTCTTAGAGTAGTAGGATACATTTTCCAAATGCTCTCTGTGGATAATGTGGTGAAGGCATTCTTCTACCAATGAAAATTGTTGTCCACGCAATTTATTCTTGATGTTCGGGAACAAAAAGAAGTCATTGGGTGCCAAATCAGGATTGTATGGCAGATGACCCTCAATTTGATTTTTGAGCCTTCAGATACTCTGTTGTTAGACGAGATGTGTGTGTGCTCGCATTGTCTTGATGAAAAATGATCCTACGGTTCTTGTTGGTTTTCCTTACTTCACCAAAGACTTCTGATAAACCAGTGGTTGTCTACCATTCAGCACATTGGCCGTTTTATGTTCCTCTAAAGGCACTGTTGCCACATGGCCAGTTTTGCTGAAAAAGCAAGCGACCATTTGCTTCAAAGTGCTTCAAGTGCGAATAACTTTTGTTTGATTTGCTTCATCTTGAAACACCTATACAGTCGACTGCTGTTTATGATCCAGCTCATATGCATAAATCCATGAATTGTCACCTGTTACAATCTTATATACGTCTTTTGAGGTAACGCCATTGTATTTCTTGAGCATTTTTTTACACCAATCGACATGAGCATCTTTTTGAGACTGCGTCAAATTATCCAACATTAGATGATGAAGATAATTTTGTGGAATCCAGTAAGAGCAAATCTTTTTCATGGCTAAATAATCATACAATATTTTATATATGCTGGTGGAACTAATGTCCAGGGTTGCCTCAATCTCACAATATGTCACATGGCGATCTTGCATTATTAGATTTTGCACACAAAAACTGATTTTGGACGACTTTCACAGCTTCATCATTGAGCAAACAGCGGCCATGATTAAATTTGTTATACCAGCATTTCACAGTGGCAAAGGACAGCTTCGTCGCCAAATGTGGAAGCTAGTTAATCAAAGCATTTTTGTCTTGATAATCCACATCAAAAGTCATAATAAATCATTGTACAAACATTTTCATGAGTTAATTCCATGTTTTTGTTGAGACACAATTTTCAAGTTAATGTAAATAAAACAAATGACATTCTATACAAAAAGCCTGAAGTAGTTTTTGTTCAAAAACTTCAACACAGCACAGAGGTGTCACTGAAGGAAGTCCTCCTCCGCAAAGGAGGGTCCTTCGACTATTGCCATACCAGGACTACGTCCCTTACTGGCATAAAGAATTGGTTTTTTATTAAGGGGTGGTAGGTAAATGGTAGTGATAGTATTAGAGAAATGTTTTAGTAGTTCTAAGAACATATTTGTAAGGGTAAGGTGTGGTTTAAGTGATGTTTATGATGGATCTAGCACAAATGTGTAAGTGTGTAAGTTTCTTCGGAGTTGAGGTCATACTCCCTGAGGCCACGGATGAGGTGATTGAAACTAGAAGGAAGTTTAGCATAGAAGCTTCGAGAGAGGTGTAGGATTATGATGTGTGAGTTTTGGAAATGTGAGGTCAAGAGTGAATATTGTCATTGGGAATGTACCAATGAGCTCAGGTTGCGGTATGAAGATAGCAGTTTTGGAGAATCTGTAGTTTATAGGTGCATTTTTGCTGCAACTCCCAATAATTTTAAACTTTCCATTAGAAACATCAAATGGCACCTACAACATTCAGGATTGCCAAGGCTCAAAATATAAATAATGCTCCTCGTATTCAATATGTATTTGACTAATTAAATGTATATCTTGTATTTTTCAAGAATAACCAGTAAAGTCTTCTTCATTCAGAATTAATTTTGTTTTAGATTTGCACAATTTATAAACTATAAGAGACAAGCCAAAGTTTATTATAAAAGAGTTTAAATCACTTTAAAACACGCCGTTTATTTAAAATAACCTTTTATGTTATCAGCAACATCTGAGATATTTAAATTGTTTGAATTTTTCAGTAATGCATCATGTTGATGTTTCTCAGTGTTATGGAAAGGTTTATGGAATTTCAAACCTAAGATATAGCAACCTGTTTTTAAACATTATGACTATTACTTTAGTCTTTTATATCCCCTTTGTATCCACAACAGAATGTATAATAAAACTATTTCTGCAAATATTTATCTCAATTAACATAAAGTAGAACAGAAAAATAAGTCTTTACAAGAATAGTTTGTAGAAATTCTAATGAATAAGTTATGTTGGCTAGAAAAAAATCATGTAAATGTAACACGTAACATGTTTAATATAAAATAATTTAATTTATAGGGAATTGCATAATTTTTAATTCCCATTATATATAAACATTAGCAATTTTATTCCTTTGCAAAATCAATAGGCATGATTTTGTGATTATGTGTGTTTAGAGGAATTCAGTAACAGTGACATTCAAATTAATTTAAAAAACTATTTTTAGTCAGTGTTTAACCTCCGTCACATTTTTATTTTTTGAGGGACTAGTTTTGGGAGCTCTTGCCTCCATTTTCAACCTCAAAGGTACAACTGTCGTCTTTTGTTGTCTGCTGTCATCTCTCTGGTGATGGAACTATTCAAATTATCGACTGTTGAGATTTCGAAGTTCATTACTCAGTCTTTATTTTTACATATGAAGATGTTTTTATCTGAAGTGTTTTTATTTAACCCTTTTATAACAATTTAAAATTGGGCACCATAAATGGTGGTTACATTACCCTAAGCAGAAAAATGTATAAACAAAACAGAAAATATGTATATCCTGCCAGTGAATGGCTATATGTTTACACTTGATGGTTTCAACTTACCAAATATTGGTGGTACTGCACTGATGCAGTATGCCCACTTTTCTCTTTCTACAAAAGATTTAAGTTTAAATGCTAAAAATTGTGATGGAAAAATTTCAGCAATCCTTCAGAGCTTACAAAATCTTATATGTCATATAAATAAATTTGAAAAAGTAGTATTATTATCTGAGCCTAAAGCAGCTATAATATCCATAATATCTGATATAACACCTAAAAGCATAAATATTGCAGAAGGCCGTAAAATCATGAAACAGTTAATTAATTTAAATAAAGATTCATACTTGAATGGACACCAGCACATTGCAGAATACATGGTAATGAAATAGCTGACTTTCTAGCCAAAAAAGGCAGTAAAATTAGGTAATATTCATTGGAGCCACTAAGTTATCACTGTATCAAAAGAATAATTATATCAATATGTAATAAAAGAATTAAAGAAGATAATATATTACAAACAAAAGGAAAACTATGGAAAAATATATGTAACAGTATGACTAGAATCAATACACTACCAAGAAAATCCTCTGTAGCACGTTTTATACTTCTAACAAGCCATAACTGTCTCAGTCAACATTATTCAGGATTGGTATAATGAGATCTCCTGTGTGTCCTTTCTGTCCACTTAAAGAAGACATGGATAGAAGCTATCTACTCCACTGCCCAAGCTTTAGTCAACATATCGTTAAAATACTGGATTGCAAGAGAGCAAATGACTTCATTGGCAACTGATTAACATTAGATACCAACCAACTATATTAAGATGTTCTCCCACATTGTCGGTTTGTTTTGGTTTATCACCCTTTTGAATAATTTTGGATTTTGGTCAAGGTCATTCTTTTCATTCCAAAAGTGAAATGCTATTGCTGTCATATCTTCCTATTTCAATTTGATGTATCTAAAATGCTCTTCGACTGTAGTTTTTAGGTTTATTTTACTTTGACATATGTAGCATTTTTCACTATCTAGACCATGTTTCTGTGACTCTTTTGCCCAAGATTTTCTTTCAACCATGTTTTAGTTACTGCCAAATAATCTAGTTTTCTCAGTAAGTGATTTAAACTTCTGTTATACAGTACAAAAGCAAATCGAGAAGATATTGACACATTGCTTCACTCACACTGTTTATTCATTTTGCTTTTAAGCTCCTCCCAGTTCCAAAAGCCTAATCTTCTACTGTTCTCTATTGTGAACCTGTTGTATATCTAAATCTATCAAGGTTTAGGTTACTGAAGTATGTATTTCAGTTTCTGTAAAATACTCTTATATTGACTAATCCATTTAGTTCATAAGGAAAGTACTTATGAAATTATTAAATTATAGATGAGTTGTATTTATTACACATTGGCTTCACTTACGTACCTATATTGAGGACATGTTTCGCAAATCATCGTTTGCATCATCGGCTCTAATGCGACTAAAGCTTGATCCAGTGGTGTGGGTAGTTCTGGAGTTGCTGCTGCCATCTGTTGATTTTGTGATGTATTTAAATGTTGGGTTGTCTTCTGATGGGATTTCAAAGTTCATTAGTTGATTTTTATGTTTTTCTATGTATATTCTCACCCATATGACGAGTTCACTATGTTTTTGTATGTATTTTAGTAGTTTGGTGCTATCTTCAATTTCATGATTTTCAGACCAGAAATGAGCTGCTATTGCGGACTTATGAATATTTTTGTATCTTAAGTGCCTAAAATGTTCTTTCTTTCTAGTGCCTATGTTTCTTTTTGTCCTCCCTATGTAAATTTTTTCACAGTCTTTACACTTAATCTTGTAAATGCCTGACTTTTCTTCTGGTTTTATCTTATCAGTATTATTACTGTTCAGTAGGTTTTTAATGTTGTAATTGTTTTTTGGTGTCAATGTTGTATTGTATGTCTTGAATATTTTTTGAAACTTTTTGTGGCCCAGGGGTAGTAAGTAAATTTAGCAAATCGATGGCAGACTGAGGATAGAGGCAAAGTCTCTGAAACATGTTCCGGAAAAATTTAAAAGTAAGTGTTGTTTAGTGCCATTAATCGACTCCCTTTAAATTTAATTTATCATAACAACACTGTTTTCAACACTTCCAAGAAAGGAATTAGCAAATCTAATTTGTTTTATTGGTGAAAGAGCTGTGATCTGTTTTAATCTTTTTTGAAGTTTGAATGATTTTAGTTTTTTTATCTACAAGGCTTTTTCCATATCCATTTATAATTGCAGTTTTTAAGATTTGATGGTATTCTTTTTGATATTCTTGCTGGCTGAGGGGTAGATTTACTAATCTGTGTGTGAGACTGTTGATGGTGGCATGTTTGTGTGGAATTGGGTTGAAACTATTTGCTTTGATGTAATTATCTGTGTGTATTGCTTTTCTGTGTATACCAAATTCCATTTTTTCATTGTTTTTTGTGTTTTTAAGGTCCAAAAAAGGTAGAGTACAGTCCTCTTCATTTTCTACTGTGAATTGTATGCTGGGTTCTTGAAGGTTGAGTAGTTTCAAAACATCATCTATTTGCAGTGAACTATTGCAAAGATGTCATCTAGGTATCTGTACCATGTTTTAAAAATATGAGGGAAGGCTTTAGTTATATGTATTTCGAAAAAGCTCATGTATAAATTGGCCAAAAATGGTGATAGCAGGCTTCCCATATCCAATCCTGAAATTTGTTTATAATTTGTTTGTGAACTCGTCATAGGAGACAACCCCACATTTAAATTCGTCACAAAATCAACAGATGGCAGCAGCAACTCCAGAACTACCCACACCACTGGATGAAGCTTTAGTCGCATTAGAGCCCTTGCTTATCAGTCCCTGATGGTATGTACAATTCTTAAAGAAGAATAAAAGAGCAGGGAAAATACATAGGGAGATTATCTTGGCAGAGCAGTGAACTAGATGCCTGCACACTACTTTAAATAACAATCATTTTGGATTTGGATCAAATTACTAAAAGGTGTGGTAAACCATAACAAACTGACATGGGAGAACATCTTAATATGGAAAAATAAAACCCCATAATAAACTTTGAAATTCCACCAGTCAGTAATTTGATAAAGGTGTTCATAGTTCTACCACCACAGTGAAGATAGCAGACAACAGCAAAAGATGACAATCAGGCGTTTCAAGTTAAAAATGTAAGCAACAGTTCCCGAAACTAATCTATAAAAACATTAAAAATATAAGACATAGTTTGAAAAACCGACTACAAATAACCTTTTCAATTAATTTGAATGTCACTGCTTCACTGCTGCTAAATTCCTCCAAACATGTATAATACAATTTGTATATTTTTAAGTAGGTTTTATTATCATTAACTATTTACTAGATGCAACAGCAATATGAAAGTGGCAAATCCCTGTTAAGATTTATTTCTAGTTTTTTCTTCCATAACCTGAATTGTCATTTATTTACTATTAATAATTGTATAGCTACACTACTAAAACGTTTGTACAATTTGACCCAAATAGTATCGAAGCTGGGGCCGAGAAATGGATGAAGGGAGGATTCCAGAAGGAATTCATGCTTTACTGGAAGAGATGGGAGCTGTTAAGCAGGAGAAATAGAGCTTGCCATGTACTGAAGAAAGCTGTAACCTGTACCTAGAGGAAAGTGCCATTATCTAAAATGCCACGTTTGCAAGAGGAATGTAAATATTAATCAAATTCACATGCAAAGTTAACAGTGAAAAATGTTAATTGTATAAATATATTTTGTAAACATAGTATGTACAGAAAAGATTATAGGTTTTGGTGTTAAATTGACTTTATTTTTACATTTGCATAGCTATGCCAAAAAATCCTATGCCCAGAGATTGTGTGTGTGTGTGTATATGTGTGTGCGCACGCGCGCATAGAGGAGAGAAAATTGGTTAATAGTTTTTAGTTTCTGTTGCCTAAACAAACACTAACAATGCAGTAAAACCATAAGAGAATTTTAGTAGAAACCACTGTAAATGAAATCACAAGAAACAGATTATTTAATCATTGCCCAGAAGAGATGCAGTTTAACTAAAGCTCATTTAAGATAACAGGATATAACTTGGGATAAAACTGATTATATTAACAAAGTAAAACTCTTGATTCAAAGTGAAGCTTATGCAAGATACATTTTAAGATTTTAATGAAGCATTGACATTATGTATACCTCAATTTTTAATAAATTTCTTAATAAAATAAAAATAATACCAAATAAAGAAAAGCTGTTATAATAAATAATCTAGTTTTGACAAAAGTCTATACACTTCCAAAATTTCATTAACCATTAATAAAACCTGTTGTATATTGTATTATTTTTATCTACTTATAATTTATTTAAATTGAATGAAAAGTTTATTTCTTTTGATAAATTTGAGAACTTGAGTATTAAAAATTCTTTTGAGTTAATAGAAAAGTTCAGCAGCACATCTCCTATTGATACACTTGTTTCTTTTTATGTAACTGTTATTTCTAAATCTGCTTGGAAACTTCTTACTCACTGATCTATTTTTGTAATATTGGCTTTTATTATTTTTACATTAATACTAGAAGGACCAACCTGTTATTTTGATGGGTGCGATTTTATTTGCCCTTTTTAAAATAGAAAACAAATTTGAATGCATACCAGTTTATTTAATATTATTTATACAGTTTACCAGTATATAATTTTACTTTTGTCTGAAGAATTACATTGTAAAATGAACATTTTAAGCCTAAAAACTAATCCAAACATATATATGTTAACCAAATGTGAAATGGACAAGTTCTCTTAGCAAACACATGTGTTTCAACATAACTTTTGAATACCACAGTATATAGTAGAAAAAAACCCTTATAAACCTGATTTCACTCATTCAAACCCCCTGCATCGTAGCACCTAACACGTGTATTCAGCGTTGCCTAAACATGGTCCACAAACATTTGCTGCACTTGTTACATAAATGCCTGCTCCTATTCTTCCATCTGCATCTGCCAATTTGACAAGTCTTCCAAATGTTGCTCTCCAGAGGTATAGTGTTAGGAAGTGTTTTTTGTACCCTTGTGGATTTATATGCTGAAGGCAACTCTTCTGCTAAGCTGTATATGAACTGACTCTGCTTACTTCCTTATAGAGTACCCATGCATTAATAGCTGTCAAGGCCAACACATTGTTAAAAAGAACATGCATAGGCTACCTTCTGCATCCATATTTCACTGTGTACAGTCGAGACATTTGATCAATGACGTCAACGCCGTACTTGGTGTTACTGTAGTACGCCACTGATTCTGGTAACTATTTACAATGTTGTTTATTTATAGTAACTGTGTCATCCATTGAACTCAAAAGAAGCATATTTTTGTTCTTTTTCCCCTTATAGCAAGTCAGAGTTATGTCACCTGTACGGTTATGTGCAAAGGTGCTGTAGCACATTTTGCTGATTGAGGGATTTCCCTTCTACATTTTTTTACTATGCCCACAATGCTTGTACTTTTACGCTTCAAACGTTCTGCAAGGTATTTAGTTGTGGAAAAATTGTCACGTGTAATATTTCTTCCTGTAAAAACAAAGGGTTGTATAAGACGCATTACAACAGGCTCTGCAAGAGGAACACCTGTGGGGCGCTGCTCGTCTTTGCCCAGCTAAGGAAAACCATTCACCAGATACTTTGAATTTACAAAACTGCAAGCTAAAACTTTATTCCAAATTTGCCCGGTTTATTGCCCATATTTTGAATGAGAAAGCATCTAGCCTTGCAAGGAAACAGTTGCTTATGCACAGTGATATTTTTATTTTTACTTGGAACACTCCAAGGAATTGCCAATAAAAGTATTCCAGACAGGAGTAGCAGCTGCAAAGCGATCTGTACTTAGTCTTTGAGAACGTGTGTCCTTGTTATCAAATCGTATAAACCACAAAATTTCAGCAAATTTGTTTCTGCTCATTGTGTTCCAGAAAAATGGTGGTCCCCTGGTATTCGACCATAACAACTTCAATGGGAAGCTTTTTGCTCCAACACCTCGTAAATACATAAGTGGTAGCAAAGCTCTCTTACTCATCGATAAAGGGTCTGCAGAGTGCCATAAACCAATCAGAAAGGAAAACAACAACATATGTGGACAGATCCAAAGCTATTGTTCACACTTCCTTACCCGTCAAAATGACGGATGACAGTCCTTCTAGTAGGAGTTGTTTGTACCAACTTTTAGAAAGGTCCAAAATGCTTAATTCTTTGTGGGCGTGTTTGTCATAAGTATTTATTAAAAGTCGTAGAACATGGGAAGTGGAGAAAAAAACATAAACAAGATATGTCTTCTAAAGCAGAGCATCCACCAAAATGACAGGTGTGGTCCTTCTAGTGTTAAACACACTCTTCAACATTCATACTTTTGGCCTGTGCAGGTTAGGAAATTACTTTGGTTAAAGTAAAATAGCCAATCCTAGCCAGGCCCAGAACCACTCATGTTGGGAAATTAGAAGTTGACCATTACTGCAGAGGCCATCAGTAAATGAAATTTTTAAGCTTATCGACTCTCTTTAAAGTTAATTTATCATAACAACACTGTTTTCAACACTTCCAAGAAAGGAATTATTATAAATATTTGTTATTTATGAGATAAAGTGCACACAAGTTGATCATGATATACAATTATTTACAATTATACATAGGTTTACATTATTTGTGCAGAATTCTACAATTGATTTGTCTGTCTTTTTGCACATAGTTACACAATTATGTATTATATCTGTCACAGGGCTGGTCACATAATTTACAAGTACAGTCAGTGCATGGGTTATGGAACCAATCACTTCTACACAGTCTATGGTGATATCCATGCACTGTCATAGAGTAAATCTTTGTTAATAGAACTGTCTCTGTGGTCCATTGGTCATTGTTCGGGCTTCTCAACCCAGAGGTCCCAGGTTTGATTCCTGATTGGGGCAGGGAATTTTTCTTTATCCAGAATAATTCCTTATCCTCCCAGTCAGGTAGAATGAATATTCATGAATATTCATGCTGGAATGAATATGTTCAAAAAACCATGCTTAAGAAAATTATAGTTCAAACAGCAAAATGTTGTTTCTCAGGTCTAAGCTTGAGATATCATTATAGAAGTTAAGGGGGCTATACACATTTGTTGTATATGCTAAAGTGGGATTAATTTTTTTGCTGTTTTATGGAATATTGTATCAACAAATTTCTGACCTAAAATGGATAGTTCCTTTCACCTTTTCTTGTTTATCTTTTTATTAGTTACAATAATACAATATACTAAATAATACAATATACTAAAGCATTCCCTTTAATTTTTAACATTTAGTATAGAACATTTTGCTATTTGTGTTAATAAAATGGAAAGTATGCTTTAAAGCTTTTAGATTCTTAAGATAAAACTATAAAATTCAAATTCAAAATAAAAAAGTATGGTTGCATCTGTTTCTTAAACTTGAAAGTAAAAAATAACCATAAATTGGTTTTGACTGTTTTTTATTTAAATTTGCTAATGACTGTGACGAATTTTAAGCCGTCAGTTGAACCTATCGTGAAGCTTTATGTCATTAATATATATATATATATATATATATATATATATATATATATATATATATATAAAGGAATTTCATAAACTTGTGTATTTGCTTCAGTTTGCACTTTTGTTATTCCAAGAATATTATATTCAGTTTTAAGATTTTTTTTTTTTTTTTTTACTGCAACATTTCATACAGCTTTACCTTACAATCGTCATTTGTCGCTGATATATTTTTATATAAGTGTTCCAGTTTCTTGGGAACTATATATGGCAGGAATATGATATAATCCTGAAGACAACCCATAGTGTACTTTGTACACTTAAAGCACAAAAGGTGGAATAAAAGAATATGTATATATGACACAAAAAAGTACATAGGATAATTTGGAAAATACTCTTAAGAGTTGTGGATGTTATTTTCTCATAAAAGTGCCCTAATAAGGTTTTATGTTCATGTGCTGACAAAATATTCACTGATAATTATAATAGCTTCTACAATAATAGACCAAAAGTTGACAAATTTAACATTGATAACATAGGATTTTTGTCTTCCATAAATATGTTTCTTGAGAACAGTCATTGTTGTGGAATAATAACCATGTAAGAAATATCCTTTTAAGAAGGTTAGTCCTGCCATAAATAAAGCTAGTTGTTTATGGGTACAAAAATGTATTGCAATCATATATAATAATTTGTTACAAGTTTCACTTATCTTTCCAAGAAATTATAAATTCCTTGCAATACTCAATAATATAATTGTAATATTTGTATTGTTTCACTTTATTAGCTTCAGATTTTATGTATTAAGTCCAAGTACCTTTATCTTTGGTAATGTTCAAGATGTTTTTGTACAAAGAAATCTGTGTTGCTATTGTTAAGAATAGCAGCAATGAAATAATATGTTACATTGTACACTGATTTTTTAGACGTGGCATATGATGTAATGTTGTGCAGTAGATTATGGTCAAGTCCACTTGTCTTTTCAAGAAAAAGGGGTTGTCAGGTTAGTCATCTGTGACCTAACCCACTAGCTTTATCTGCAGTCTGCTGGTGAAAGCTGAGATCTTACCCCCACCATTGATTTGCTTGTGCACATGTGAACAAGGTCACGTGCCAGCTAAAAAAATCTCTGTAACAAGTGTTATATCAGAACTATAACTTTGATCTCACAAGTGATTTTGGGAATCCAAATAATTAATTTACACAGTTTATAAATTAGTTTATGTCAAGATGTTTTGAGTTTTAAAATATTGTAAACAGAATTATTAGTTCATTTTTTAAGCTTTCTTGGTTCTATGCTGTCTGCCATTCATCAGTGTCCATTTAGATACAGAGGTAGTTAACGCCACAAATTCTCATTTCTGAATTATGCTGCAATATAATAGAATACACTAATGCAGATTATCATGTATATTTATTTTTTATTTCCATCTGCAAACTAAAGTGATATCGAAGTGCCCTTAGGTAATCAAGATGTGTATAATTGTGTAGATATTTGATAATTTTTAACAAGAGCTTACATTTGTCTGCAGTTTTATTCACTCTCTCATCACTTGCATCTACCCAGTGCAAATTCTTTTAATCATGGTCTGAATGTAATACTTACTTTTGGAATTCAGTCAAAATAGCATTAAAGCGCTCTAACAGATTAGCTGCAAAGAAAGATACATATCCATGTATTTGAGATACAATACCTTCTCAAAAACTATAAAAGATAGAGACAAAGTATTCATACTTCCTTAATTTTATGAACTCCATTATCAGCCTTTTTTTGGGGGGCAGTGGATTCCCCTCTATTCTCTATTTTACAATGTCTATCATGACACATGGAGGGCTACGTGTCATTTGTTTGTTCCAATTTTAGAACATCCAGTAAGAAAATCTAAGGGTTGTCTTCTATAGGATTTTCTAGGCATTAGTTATGTAAATATATGGAGTAAGCAAACATATTATTTTAATTCCAAAGTGTCCCCAGGATACCGATAAAAATTCACTGTTTGCTTCATGTGTATACTGTTATTTTTTTGTTGACAATTGTTTCATATTGTTGTAATAAATAATACATAGTTTATGGGTATTCTGAACTGCACAGAATCTATTTAGTTGAGTCACTTAGATTTAGCATTTAAAAAGCTGCAGTGCCATTATTTATCTAACAGAAAACAATCATAAAAATATATAATATATATCACTTTTATATATCATGTAATTAAAATTAATTTAGTGTTTTTAAAAGATATCAGAATAATATTGTCATGTTACATCAGCATTCTTATAATTATAATTAGTTAAAAATATGTGTGGTCACATATAATGAATGCATCTCTTTTCTTTCAAGTTTTTTTTTAAGCTATGTCATTCACCAAATATGAAAAAACTTAGAAGCATCTTTTCATAGGCTTACAGAAGCTATGAAGTTGCAAAGAAAGCTGAGAGCTAACTGTGCTCAGAACAGTTTGATAAATTACACATAAAGCTTTCATTCCAGACAATAGGACAATATGAGGAAAAATTTGATTAAATATTCTGTTCCATATCACACTTCTTACATAAACATAACTAGTCATTATGAAATGCCAACATATAAATTATTTGTTGTTTGTAGAACAGGGTCGAAAGCTTTGGCTGTTCCTATACATCTCCTGAACAATACGTATTTAATAGCACTCAAAAGCAAGTAGCCATTGCCCGCACTTGCATTGTTCTTGCTGTGCACATAATGTCCTTCACTGTGTCGTCTACCCTAGGTATACAAAGATCGGCACTTGCATGAAAAATGAGGTAAGAATGGAATGTAAACATAAGGCTGAACATTCTAAGGTAGATATAAGGCAAAGAGTCTCTGTATCCTTTAGCAAAAAGCATGTCAGGAAAGCCTGTTTGCAAGGTAAAGGTGCCCATATCCCTCCCCCACAAAGGCTGTGGCACATTTTGCCCCCAATTTTTACTGAGAGCCCTATTTCATCTTAATGGCTCCTGTTGTAACTGTTGTGATACGTGCACAATAAAAGCTTAAACAAATAATTGGAAAGTTAAAACAAAATTTATGATTTTTGCAGTAAAAAGTTACATATTAAAATGTAGCAAAAGGTATATTTTATTACCTTCTATTTTGATTCTATTGTCTGCCTACATAAACCACATCCACATAGCTTCCTATAATGTTATTGTTCATTTAATATATTTCCAAAAATTATTATATGATACACCACGTTATGCCATTGAGTTAGCGATTAGTGTACTCAATTAAAAATTGTAATAAATGTTTTTACATTACTTAATTTACTTCAGTATTTTTTGTACTTCTTCAAATGTTTAATTTCCCCCAAATAAGTTTTCTCATATGTGTAATTGGAGGAATTTAGGAACAGTGATGTCAAAGTTAATTGAAAAAACTATTTGTAGTCAGTTTATTCCAAATAGTTTTTTCAGTTAAGTTTTCTGATGATGCATATTGCACCAGATTTCTTCCATTGTGTGTCCCTGCTTTGGGAAATGGTTTCTTTCATCAAGGAGAACATCTTTGTTTCTCATTTAATAAATATACAACAAAAAGTTTCAATTTAATTCTTATTTTAGAAAGCCAAAAGAAAATACCTATAGCAATGTTTATTTTACAATATAGGGAGGCATTATCTGTCTACATTGATGCCAGATTTGGTAGAATCCAACATTGGTTCAAAATAATTTTGAAAATAATTTAATGATATAATGATGGTAATTATGTCCTAGAAAAGAAAATATTAGTTCTTTTGTTAAGAAAAGCTTGACAAATTTGCTGCATACTGTACAATTGCAGATACAGTATACTCTCAGTTATTTGGGGTAATGTGAGGAAGAAGATGCACAAACAATAAAAAACATGAATAATTGTGAAACCCTCTAAGGTAAAACATGCATTCTTTTTTCAAAAGTTTATTCAGCTTCTGTACATACATATTGTAGGCCTGTTTATTTTTTAAAATAGTCTGTAATGATTACTTCTGAGAGGAGGTGACATTTTATCGCAGAGCACCTCAAATTTTTCTTGCAGTTAATGTCATTATGTTGAAACCCTAAATAATCTAGAAGAGTATCACCACATTGCAATATAGCATAATGATCAACAAAACCACTATTTTCATCCCCACTTTCCCTATTCTTTTGTTTCTTTATGAAGCAACAGTCACAGTCACAATTTTGGCATCACTCAAGTACTGGGTTCACATACATTGATCTTCAGCCAGTCATTCAACTTTTTTGAATCAGCATCTTGAAAGCCATTTAAACTCACTGCCAGTTTCATTATTGTTATTTCTTCAATACTAAATCTTTGAAAATTACTTCCTTTTCTGCCTGGCATTGGAAATCCCATATATGATATCTAGGATTGATTTCTTCCAAAATGCCACCAGATCATCTTCAACTAGCATACTCAGTAGGCCAGCGAGATAGCACCATTTTACCAATGCAGTTACACCTTGGTCCAATGGCTATGTAATACCAGTCAAGTTTGGGGATAAACAGTTATGATGAGTCTATCATGAGAGACGACAGTGCTCTCATTGGAATGTAAAGGGGCATATCAAGCAATAGAACAGACTTTTGCGGCAGTCCTTTCTCTTCTAGAAATTGCCAAATTTGACAATATTTGTGGAACCAAATTTGAAATTTCACAATACATCCATGTGCACTTTTGGTTGTGATAATGCACGGGGAGATCTCTGAATGCTCGTGGTCATTTTATCGGGTTGTCTCATAAATTCGTTCGCTTCTTGTTACGTGTTTACGACTAAGAACTCCTGAGAACACTGCATGCCCCCATTACTTTTATGTCAAAGAAGTTGCCTAACAATATGGGGTTTGTTTGCAAATACAATAACTGAAAAGAATGCTATGAACACAAACCACAGCAACCTCACGGCCAAAGGTAAATAGGTCAACTTATGTAAGAATTGGTAACCAAACTTCAGTACCAGTTTGTGGATGCAACAGTGTGGAGTTGTAACTTGTGAATGTTAATATGGAAGGCAAGAAAAAATATTTTCGACATTTAATGTTGTTTTATTACCGTAAAGGTAAAACAGCCTCACAAACTCAACGGAAAATTTGTGCTGTTTACGGAGATGCAGTGACGAATCGGGCATGTCAAAAATGGTTTACTCGATTTCGAGCTGGGAACTTCTCGACAAACCTCGTTCTGGACGTCCTGTGGTTACGGATGAGGAAAGGATAAAGGACATGATTACGAACAACCTCAGAATAACAACTCGGGAGGTAGGTCAGGAGCTAAACTTATCTCATGCAACTGTAGCCAGGCACCTAAAGAAACTTGGTTACGTAAATCTTTGGGATGTATGGGTTCCGCACGAACTGAGTGAACAAAATTTAGTTCAGCGCGTTTCCATCTATGACGCATTGATAAGACGCAATGAAACTGCCCCTTTTCTGAAACAGCTGGTTACAGGAGACGAAAAGTGGATTGTGTACAACAATATCCGAAAGAGAAAGTCATGGCGTAAGAAAGGGGAACCACCACTCTCAATTCCTAAACCAGGGCTTCATCCTGAGAAGATTATGCTGTGCATTTGGTGGGACTGGAAAGGAATTATTTATTACGAATTTCTTCCTCCTGGTGAGACCATCAATTCAGAGAATACTGTTCTCAGTTGGATCATCTGAAGGTTGCCCTAGAAGAGAAAAGGCTAGAGTTAGCATCTAATGGTGGAGTCGTCTTTCATCAAGACAATGCCAAACCACACACTTCTATGGTAACTCGACAGAAATTACGGGATTTCGACTGGGATGTGTTACCTCACCCGCCTTATTCTCCAGACATTGCCCCATCCGACTATCATTTATTCCGATCCCTGCAAAACTTCCTTATTGGCAAACGCCTTACTTCCTTGGAGGATTGCAGACTCGCCGTAGAAGAGTTCGTCAGCCAGAAAACTGCAAGATTTTGGAAAAATGGTATTGATAAGCTTCCTGAGAAATGGAGATATGTTATTGATAATAATGGTGCATACTGCACAAAATAAAGTTTGTTTTGAAAATTCCATTGCCTTGTTTACTTTCGATGACCTTGCATATGTAAACAGGTTACCCCTACATAATTAGGCAACTTCGTTGCCGTAGTTGTGATACGGGCATACAGTGCAGGCGTTCTTTGTCGTAAACACGTAACAAAAGTCGAACGAATTTATGAGACAAACCAATACTTTTCCAGTCACTAGTAGTTCTACTTTGTGGTTCCCAGAAGCATTATGAGTGTACAAAATTTAACACATTCTTTAGACAACTTACATAACAGCATGAACTTTGCTGTTGAAAGCAAGGGTTCTAGTTGGTAGACATTTCTAATACAGACCACTTTCATCTGCATTATAATTTTTGTATGGTGTGAGATATCACCTCTTCCACAAATTTCTGAAACGCTTCCTGCAAGGAATCAGCTGCTGCAACATTTGAACTAAGCTGCTCTCATTGCACAATAAGTTTACAAATCTCATGATGTTAGCATTTAGCCAACCAGATGAGGCATTAAATTCTCCCTCTAATCCTAGAACTTAATGAAAAAAGTAGTCTTTTTTTAATTCACATTGTGCCTGCTCCATTTTGGCTAAACCATTGTAAAAGAGCAACACCTAAATGATCAAATGATCTCTTCACGATTTTTCATGTCGCTGGTCCAGATTTAGAATCACAACTACCTGATAAAATCCTGTATTTTGTGCTGATTCTTCTGAATGTCCCGAACAGTCCACATTCAAATCCCATAATTAGCACTTAGTTTTGCAACAGTTTCTCGCTTCTCAAATCTTTCAGGTAATTGTAATTTGTTTTTTAATCTCAACCTTTCCCCCTCCCCCATTTCTCCATCTGTTTTACAAATTTCTTTAATTTGCTTTGTTGACACTTCCACACTGATTAACATCAGAAAAACTGAACTTGTTTTCCATTTACACAAAACAGGCAAGCCGATAACAATGGAAATGGTACTTTGTTGTCATGCAGCGGTTGTTGAAGTAATGGAAATGTCACTTATTGTCATGCAGCAATATTGTGTGCTGTTTACTAGAGAATTTTTATTTATTTATCTGCTGTAGGAGTCAACCAGACTCTGGTATCGTCAAAAATACAGTTTATGTACAATAATAAATATGAATTACAATATAGTTGAAAATATTACAAATTAATATAAAGTCTAATACAATTTTTACTAATTCACAGGTATTGATGCCAATTTACATTCCCTTCTCTTGATTATTCTTTAATCTAGTTTGAAATAGGGTTGTAAAGCAAAAGGATATACTATGCAATGCTATACTATGAAAATTTTTTGGGGGAGGCTACATGGATAATCTGCAAACTGGATATTCCACACACAAATAATTGGGAGTATACTGTAATTAGAAAATAGACAATTTGTTGATACATAGTTAATTTACAAAAGAAAATAACTATAATTTTGGTTAAAACTGTAAAAGACACTGTCACTGTCATTCATTTGGAGAATATTTTTGTCGTTGAATGTGCAGTGAAATGGTGAAATTCTCAGTGGTATATAAACAGAGTAACACTGCAGTACCAATTTGTCCACAGTGCAGTTGAACTCTAAGCAATATTTTCTTGTAGGGTCATAATTATTTTGTTTTACAGATATACAGGTTTACTTATTGAATGTGTAATCATAATTGTTTGTTTGATGTGGTAATATAATGTACTATTATTAACGCTACTTCACATAATATTTATTGTCCTGGAGAAGAAAGGATAACTTACTTTTGAATCAGGGTGTAAAATATTACAGTAAGAGGAATAAACAGTGGAGCACTTTCTCAGGTTCACTAGTACCAACCACATGGTCGTAGCTGAACTACTGAGACTAATACAGTATCAATTTGCTTAACTATATGTCATATATATATATACAGTATATATAAACATTAAAATAAATAAAAATCATTAAAAATTAAACTCTTGAGTGAATCAGTAATTCATATAGCAATTATCACTGGGTATGATACATATCTATAATGTAACAAGCTGCTTTAAACTGAGAAACATTATTGATATTCTAATTTGTTAGTTTACTTTGAAGTTATTACAGTAACAGAGTAATGCATACTTTTGTGTTTATCAGGAATGGCAAATGACATCATGGCACTGAGCATAAAATATAAATGATCAGTCCTAAAAATAGGGCTTATAACCTCATTGTAGAAGTCGGTTTTTATAGATATGTTTGTTTACCATTCAGTTTTTATATTCTTTAAAAGCTATAGAAAAATTTCTGTTACTCCCATATTCTGATCCATTTACAGTGCCGATTTGTTTGGCTATTATGCACAAAAACATATGATTAAATGTTATTATTCAACACGTATTTTACATATTGCATAGCTTTCAGTCATCATTAGTAGGCAAAGTTCAATAGAGCTGTTGGTATTATGCTGCAATTAGTAAATTTAGTTTCTGATATCCTCTTTGTTACTGTTTAAGCAAATTTAAAGGTTCCTTTATGGAGAAATGTTTTATTAAGTGTTTTCTGTTAGATAAAATAACCTAATTATGAATTTGAAAGTGAATCATAGTAATCTCTGAGGCACCATGGAAGGGTGTACTGAAACCAGGCTGTAACAATATTAGCTCTAGTTTATGTAATGTACTTCAATAGCATTTTGAAAATTAGCTGTGAGAGAACTTATAATTTGTAATGATGTATTTTTTACTTTTTTTAATCAATACTTAAAGAAATATTTAGTAAATGGAAAAATGTGCACTTATATGTAACAAAGGCTGTACATTATGAAGTGGTATATACAGTACTGTCAGTTTAAATAGGCCCACTGCCACACAGCAAATTTTCCCAGGCATAATGACCAGCTCTGTCTTGCTTATGTCAGTAATGACTAATCATGAGTATTTACTACAAAGCAAGGAGCTTTTAACTCCATAAATCATGAATCATGGCTTTGTGACAGAAAGTTTAAGGGATCCTTTCTGAAAGTGGTCCAATTAAGAAGGAAGGATTTCAGTGGTTCAGGTTCAATTTCTTCTTGGGCAGCAATCCGGTGAAAAGACAATCAGAAATCAACGTTTCAGGAGTGTGTATCTCTCCCATCATCAGGATATTTATTAAATGTTATAACCACAAATGAATCACTGGATATAACACAAATATAAACAAAGACAAAACACTATCAAAATTTGCATTACGGAACAAAAGACTGTTTTCAGTAAATTAAATGCCAGGTCAGGAGATCGTGTGAGTATAGAAAATTAATTGGGTCAAAGAAACGTAACTACTTAACTTGGTTATCAAGCTGTATTGATATGTGCTTCTTAAGTCGACAGATTTCCATTTTTAAGGCCGGTTTCCAAGAGGAGCTGAACTGAAATCCAGCATCACGATTAAGCGTGCTCCTTTCAGAGGAAGTGGCCAAAGCCTTCTTAATTCTCTGCTTCCAGTAACTGTTGCATATTGCCAAGATGGTCGTCTTCCAAAAATTGACTCTAAGGCCATTATCAAAACAATGCTCTGCCAGCCCAGACTTCTCAGGTTGCATTAAATGAATGCTCTGTTCATGTTTGTTTATTCTGGTAGTGATGGTCCTTCCAGTGAGTCCTATATACGGTGTCCCACATTCACAGGGAATGCGGTAAACTCCCAGAACTTGGAAGTCCACTTTGTCTTTCACTGGTCTCAACAGATGTTTAATCTTCGGAGGTGGCTTGTGGATGGTCCTGATGTTGTATTTGGTGAGAATTCTGCTGATTCTGCTGGATAGATTGCCAGTAAACTGGATGCAGGCTGTAGCGGTAGGCTTATCTGATGCTTGCTGTATTACAAGTTTCTCTTTCCTAGCTTTGGTGATCGAGGCTTCAACGTCATATTCGGAGTAGCCGTTTTGACAGAAAATGAGTCTCAGGTGCTGTAATTCTTGTTTTAAGTGGCTGGAATCAGAGATGGACAAAGCTCTGTGGGACAGTGTATTGAGAACTCCCAGTCGTTGAGACTTATACTCACGCCATCTCCTGACCTCGCATTTAATTTACTGAAAACAGTCTTTTGTTCAGTAATGCAAATTTTGATAATGTTTATATTTGCGTTATATCCAGTGATTAATTTGTGGTTATAACATTTAATAAATATCCTGATGATGGGAGAAATGTGCACTCTCAAACGTTGATTTCTAATCATCTTTTCACCTGGCTTGCTGCCTGAGAAGAAATTGAGCATATTCGTCGCCAGGAAAGCTTCAGGTTTTATTTTAATTTCAGAGGTGTTGGATCAGCATTGGACTGAAATATAATTCAAAAGTATCATTACTTTTAGCAGTAGAAAAGCTTGATGATATATTTGCTCAAGTAAAAGTCCCTATAGTAACACAGCTATAGGAATCAGCAATGCTTCAGTGTGAAGAATCAAAGTTATTGAAATTTCAGCCTTACAAACAGAAGAATAGATTTGTGCTTTTAATTTAAATTTATCAAGTAACCTTACTACAGGAAGTTAGCCTAGTCCATTTGTAATTTAACTTCATGTATTAGAATGGGTGTACGTTCGACCTTCTGTATAAAGATTAGAGCTTGTGTAGTCAGCAGTGTATGGAATGCAGCTGTGGGGCCTTTTAATTTGATGGCACTGTATCTATTTTAAGACTGTGTATAAACAGATGTTGATTTGAGTGATCTCTGAAAAGCAGCTTTCAGTTCCTGAACTTCATGACATGTAGGGGTATATTTGTTGTTCTGTAACCATATGTCTATTGCAATTGTATTAAAGATTTTGTCCAAGAATAAGCTATCATTGCATTAGATGTATCAAGACCAACTCAATTATTGTAAATTTTTAAGACGATGGAACATATTGCAATACTGTTTTTCAAAGATCATTGTAAAATAACCGCAAAAAAAAAGAAGAAAAAAGTAAAACAAATGTAAAAGCTTCATAATTATTATGAACCTATATTGTTAAATATATGAATGGGCTGGCTCCATTATACCATATATTATTTTCAGTTCTATAAATCAAACAAGTAAAATAAAATTTGAATTTTACTGTATTCCATAATTATTGTTTTGTGAATATATGCTTATGCACTGAAAATATATTTACCAATTATTGTAATGAATTGCTACTTTGAGATCCTATCCAGCCTCCATGTTGATGCAGCATTTTGTAAGATACAAAAGTGAATCGAGAAGATATTGACACATTGCTTCACTCACACTGTTTATTCACAGGACATGTTTCAAGAGCTCTCGCTCCTATCATCAGCTGATATTCGACTAGTGCAAGTTGTAGTGGTTTCCTCTTTCTCCGTTTTGTCAATAGATGGCGTGATGTACTTGTCAAAGATGTCCGGTGGTGGAGTTTCAAAATTCATGACTCTATGATGATTTTTGTTGATGAAGATTTTTTCCCATACGGAAAGGTCTATGGGGTGATTAACATATTTTATTAGAGATGTTTCCAAGTTGATGTCATGTCTAGTATTCAAATGTATAAATGTATCTAGTATTTTAATGTGTCAATATCTTCTCGATTCACTTTTGTATTAATTTGTGCTTCACTGTCCCTACGCTTCTTCCAAGTTTATATTTTGTAAGATACTTGTATAGACAGGGAAGAATGAGAATTCCTTTCACTTTGCACAACAGAATTAACTATAACGTCAATTATTTTTGTCATTATTGGTTATCCTTAAACACAGCTCACAGAATGGAAACAACAGCAGCCTTATACCTCTGCAAGATGGTCCAAAATTATATGTCAATCATTACTGCACAGAATTGTGAAGAGACATATCTTCAAGACATGTCCAAGGTAATTAATTGCCCAAAAGTTGGTGATCCGTTTCGTTAGTTATTGCAACTATTAGATCACTTCACTGTGCTTTTCATAAAAATTGCTGGTTTGCAATTCCACAGAACTAAGGGGGCCAATCACAATGAAAATTAAACATTAACATAACCATGTAAAAAGTTACACATAAATTTAATGCCATATGTTGTCATTCATATCAACAAATATAAACTTAAACAGCACCAATCACAGGAGATGGAAAATCAGCTGAGCTAATATAGTGATCTGTAACAGTACACAAAACAAAAGGGATTAAAATCATTTTTCTCAAAAGTAAATATTCAGCTCTAGCAAAACCTGCAGGAAGGGTAACTTTAATCGCTGATATTCCTGCAAAGATATAAGAAAGAAATGTCTCCCTTGTTCAGAGGGCAAGGCAGTCATTAGCTTACAACGTAACTTTGAAAAGAAATATTTTAGCAATCACTGTAAATAAGCAAATATAGTTACTATTTGTGACATCTTGATGGATGCTTTACTTATAGATATAAGCTTAAACAACATCTAGTTTCTCTGTTTAGGATAACAACTCATTAAGGTGTGATGCTTCTGATCATAGGTTAAGAGCGACTGGACAGAAACCAGGAGTTCCGTGGTTCAAATCCCGGCCATGGCATTGAATTTTTCATGTTGACTCTATCAAAAACCTTAGCCTATATACGGCTAGTGTGGAGAAATGATTAATTTCCATCAATTACCTAAAATAATAAGAGTTAAATGATAAAGCCTGGGACTTAAGTACTTATGATAGTAAGTTGCCACAAACGGTGTATCTCGGATGCGAGAGCCCCTAGTAGTCTACCGGGGAAATATATGAGTCAACTGGAGAATTTAATGTCAGGAAGGCACGTTGGCCATGGTAGCTGAAAGGTTAAGAGCGACTGGACGGAAACCAGGAGATCCATGGTTCAAATCCCGGCCATGGCATTGAATTTTTCATGTTGACTCTATCTATCAAATACATAGATGTTTTAAAAACAAAGTTTTGTTTTCCCAACGTTGTGGAAGAACAGTAAATATAAATCAGCATTCACAATCACTCAACATTTATCTAGAAATAAGCATATTGCTGCTACAACTCATGTGAAATCACAACAATTATTGACAGGTGAACCAGTTTCTTCAAGTGCGGAACAATCAAAGTGTTCTCAGTATTATTTAGATTTATGAAGATCATTTGTTGCAGTGCACATCCCACTCAAAAAAGTAAATAATTTTCAACATAGGAACTGTTTAACTATATATATCAACAGTGAGGCTTCTGAAGAAGCAACATTAAGAAAAAAATACCTTCCTAAGTTCTATGATGAAACTGCAGAAATTAGGGAATCAGCATCGATGAAACTCAAAATTCAAGTTCCAGAAAAACAGGAAATTTCATTGTAGTAAAGAATGGCAAAACAGTGAGTGGTCATATTTAGCGGAGTGTAAATAACTATCTGCAGCAAATAATATAATGATTGTGAAGTTATTCAATGAAACTATATATATGATATGGCCAAATGGTACAATATACAACAACCTTTTACTCTTTCTCACAGATGCTAAATTGATTTATGTCACTTATGTAATTCAACTCTTCATAGATTCTGTGAATGTATCAACTCCTACATCCCAATGTGGATAGGCTTGTATCAAATGGGGAAAAAAAATATTTCTTAAATCATTATTGAGAATTTATCTTTTTAGAGAAAAAAGTCCTTCCTTTTCACCCTGTGCTTGTGGTCACACTGAGGCACTTGGCTAAGCACATAAATGGTTGTACCCAAAAGAATAATATAATTAACTTCTTTTTGATTAATTTAAAATACTGTATCTTACAGTGCTTGCTTCTTTAGTGAATCATTTAGTTCAAAATAACTCATTTAAGTGACAGTATAGTCTGCTCATTACATTGGAATTTCCTGACATTCCCTTATGACTTCTGTCAGCACCAGTAGGTACTAAGATAGGTAGCAAACTATGTCAATATGCACTTTGTTTTCTCTTTTTAGATTTAGACTAATAAGCTAAAAAGTAAGAGATAGTTGATGCACTCCTTCTGACCTAAGAAATTAAAAGTGAAGAATGTGAAATACAGTTAAAAAAAAAAGTGCAAATAATAATCACAGAGATACATTTGAACATGTGAAGCAAGGAATGTGAACAAGTTTTTAAGTCTAAAGTTATCCAACACGCATGCAACTGATGACAACTGAGCAGAGTGGACTCATATGAACTCTGCGAAGTGATTCACAGTTTATAAATCAAATGATTGATTACTTTGAAAGAATCGGATCTCTTTGTATTTCTTTCACTTATTTGTTCATTCTGACAAAAAAAAATTTCTCTGCATACTCCTGTTTATTTTCTGTGTTTTAATTTCCCTGTATTTTTCTAAAAATGGTAACCCTGTCTGAAGGTATCACTGAGAATAATTAGGGCTATAAAGGTAATTTCTTAATGGGCTATTGACCCCTTCAATGCAGATGTTCCTATGGATTTACTCTCTATTGTGGATGAATCAAACATGGCAGGTATACTAAAATTAGGCAAGTGAGTCAACCTTGTATATACTTTTCTCCACTTACAAGTTTTTTATGAAGACTAGTTTCTGGGGACTTCTCCCCTATCGTCAGTTCTGTGGTTGACTGATGATGCATCCGGTGTCTGCATCTGGCTTGGTGTCGTGCTGCCATCTAATGTCCTGGTAACTTTGATGATGTCATCTACCGCGGGAATTTCAAAATTCATCAAGAGGTCCTGTTTGGCAGGTATGTTCTTGCAGGTGTCAGCAAAGAACTTGGAACTGTTTTATGGGCTTAGGCAGAATTTGTTTCAAATTGTATTGTTGGATCTAATATACAACGAATAGATGAGCCAGGTTTGTAGGCAATTATATCACTACATCATGGACTAATATGATTTTGTGCTTCATTGTATCATAATCAATACTCATTAAGAACATCATGTACTCCCTTGTGTAGCAATTAATATTCCTGAGTGACTGGCCATTGGAATAAAAGCTGAGGACATATGAAGGGGTTTCAAACATTAGTTAACCTTCTTCTACATATTAACAGACTTTTAAGATATATGGGACCATGCTTTTAGTTTAACTAGAAATGCTGTTAAGCTGCTGGATTAAGGTTTCCCATCAAGCTTTGAATAACCTAAGGCCTTTGTATTTTTAATGTGTACATACCATAAATTTGGGTACACCTGTTGGTAGTTGCACCATTTCCTTTAACACCTCTTTGATGACATTAGTATTAGTGAGGAATAATTGTAGGATATATCGAGATTCAATTGTAGGATATTTTCTAAAGGCGTGGTTTGAAAAGCATAAATTAAAGGTGGACAAATCAATGAATTGATAATACTTTATTATTATTATTATTATTATTATTATTATTATTATTATTATTATTATTATTATTATTATTATTATTATTATTATTATTATTATTATTATTATTGTTGTTGTTGTTCTGATTTTGGTGTAACAGTGGTGAAGAAGCCAACAAATTGAGCTTGGTTTTGATTGAATTAAAAGCGCTTTTGGATAAAAAAATAGCCAAAAGAGAAAAACTGAAGCTCAAATATCAAACATACTTGGTGTTATACAACGAATGGATATATTGTCCGAGCTGTGTAATGATTCTTGTATTAACTGCTCTTTAGAGATGTTAATAGCAACACATTTCAAGTACCATGCATTTTTTGTTGCACTGTTCTCTGTTGACTGTAATGTTCACCAATCCAAAGTTAAAGCTGTTTACTACTGCATATTTGTGTTCTCTTGGCGCAGCCACAACCTATCTACTAGATAAGCAATTTAGGTACTACAGATAAGAGTAAAAAGGCTTTTCTTTATTTATACAATTTCAAATTGTGTATTTCAGTGAAATCTCCATATTGAATTTTTAGATGAAATTATGCTTCATCTACTTACTTTTAAGTAGTTAAAACATGTAATACACAAAATATATGTGAACTAAGCAATAAATACATTTAGACTCATCAATAAGACTAAAGTGGTAGTGGTAGTAGTAGTAGTAGTAGTAGTAGTAGTAAACTTATTAAACTCTGTACAAGGAAAACATTATATCATATATTTTGTAGCATATGGAAAATAAAATATTTGTGACATTGGACTACAAATACAACTTTATATACAAGCTGTGAAATCTGAATTATACATCTTTGTAAATAAGACTCTAGGATCATTCATCCAGAAGAAATAAAGTACTTTCTTTCAATTGATTAAAAACTCATAACTGTAAATAATTAAAATATTAAATTTATCTTGTATTGAGTTCTTAATTTCTGTAAAGTTCTGAAAACTCTCAGCTGCAAGCTAGTTATTCCAGGCAATGTCATGAATCGCCAGGGTACGACTGAACAAACCCTATCACTTGCACAGTTATTGCTGCAGGTGTTTGACCATCACCTGTTTGACTTGCAGGGGTTTCCTGTATAAGAATTGGTTCTCCATGTAGCAACTGCAATACACCATCTATGTCATTCTTCCCTTGATTATCTATCTGCTTCTCCTTTTTGTCTTCTGAGCTAAAATAATAAACAAATATTTGAATGGTTTCATTAAATTGTGCACAAAATGAGAATCTACATTCATAGATTCAGATTAATAAGAACTCTGGAAAATTCTTTGAATTATTTATTTAAGCTATAACCCACACATTTTAAAGCAGGATTTGTTTTCCTTTATTCTGAAAGAAGAACTTACTATTAAAACTGACTGCGGTGTAAGATGTTTGGAAATGTTTCATCGAATTTGAAATGATACATAATGCAAATAAAGGTATCTTAGTAATATTGCTTCATTACAAGAGTACGGTATGCGCCAAAATATACAATACTCATTTTCGCACAGTGTGCATGCGCACACCTGAACGTCTGCATGTTGTTACATTGCCATGATGTATACTTAGTTGTGTAAATAATGTTGCGTTCTGCGATTGAAAGTGACAATGAGTCTCACAATGGAGGAAAAAGTGTCTATAGTGGAGTATTATTTTAATTTGTATGGAAACGGTTATCAAGGTGGGCTGAGTTTAAAGTTAGTTGTGAACACGTCAATAAGCCAGCACCTAGCAGCACAGTTATGCTATCTGTTGTCAACAAATTTCGTCTTATGGGTAAAGTATTGTCTCAATGCAAGCGAAGGTCTAGTAGGCCAGTAACTGTGTCCACAAATGAAAATCATGGACATGTCATCAATTAGTTATTGGAATCTCCAAAGCAAGGTCTTCGGTGAACATCCCTGAAACTAAACATCAGCAATACGTCACTTTGACGATTGTTTAAAGACATAGGTGGATTTCCATACTGGATACAGGTTGGGCAACCACTAATGGAGCACGACAGGCATGTCAGGGTAGAATATTGTGCACGACTTTTGGCCATGGTGTATGAGGATCCAGATTTCTTGTTCAAAATGTGGTTCTCCAACAAAAGTCACATTCACTTGAACTGTTTTATCAATTATCAACTCGCTTTCTTGGTTTCGAGAAGCCAGACACTATAGTTCAGAAACTACTACATAGTGTGCTGTGACGATTTGGTGTGCAGTGTTAGGAAACGGTGTGCTAGGTACATATTTCATAGAGAATGATGATGGTGCACCTCTTACTGTTAACCAGGAATGCTATAGGAACATGGTGATCGGGCTATTTATTCAAGATCTAAGAAGGTTTTATCATGCCAGAAACTTGCAGATGAATAAACAGTGGTTCCAACAAGAGAGTGTGACCTGCCACACTGCTCAACAGTCTATGGCTAAGCTGCAAGAAACCTTTCCAGGACGAGTAATTTCCCGCGAGGCTGAGCTCTCCTACCTATCACATTCCTCTGATCTCACACCACATGATGCTTATGTGTGGGCAATGTTAAAGGAGAAAGTTTTCAATTGTTCAGAACCACTCAAAACTGTGTCTGCATTACGTCAGAAGACTGTGCTGTTCTTTGGAACTGCAGCAACCTACATTCTGGAATATGTTGAAAAATCTGAGTGAGTGTTATAAACACTGCCTACAGTGCATTTACACTATCTCAATACGTAAGGTAATGACAATAAGAGTAACATAATTTCCAGTATTTGTATATTTTGGCACATACTGTACATAAAAACCATAATTTTTAGTTTAAATCTCTATCCAAGTCAGCAATCAAAGTTAGCATCATTTATTACACTTTAATAATAATAGTAATAATAGGGATTCAGCCATGCTTACAATCAAGAGCTTTCATTCCATGAAAATGTCTTCTGGCAACCCATATATTTACTGCAATGTCTGGCATATACCAGGCAGCTGATCGTTAAGTGAAGAAAAACCTATGTCAGCCATTACAATATCGAAACTTTATAATTTTTCCCCAACCTTATGGGGGAAAAAAGCAGACACAGGTATATTTGATTGAGATGTATTTTCATAAAAAAATCACAGCTTAATCTGCAACATACATGTGATATTGGCTCCTGTTTAAAAGATCAATATTATGAATGTTAAGAATCATTAACTGTTGTGTGGCGCTGGTTTCAAATTATTTGTGTAGCTATTCACTTCAATGGAGATAATAATGAGTATTATACTGCTGTGTGAAACGACATCTATCAAAAGCAGATTAAAGTGCAAGATGCTATTACATAATTGTTCATGGAATCTCTTCCAGCTTTTCTATGTTCAAATGTTAGCTTTTTCTATGATCTTGGAGAAGAGCGACATTTTCTAAAGGTTGGCAACATCATTTCCAATAAACAGATTTAGCACTAAACACAAGTCTACCTTAATAGGTAGCATTTATTCTTATTCCTTCATAAAGAAAGTTCAGCACGAAAAATATGACCTTGCATTCCCAAGAGCAGTTACTAAAATATTCCTAGTTAACAGGTATTGAACACATAAAGGTTTTCCATTGCTTTTATTGGTTTTCCACAGCTTCCTGTCCCTTTAAACATTTTTTGTGATGTACACTTAGGTCTTGAAAAGAATTTTTTCCTTGAAATCATCTCAAAATTTCGGATGCTTTTATTTCTTCCTTGGTGAGAATAATGAACTGGTAACGCACTGCTCAACACACATGTGCACCTTCTGCTTACTCATTCTGCTATTAACAAGAGAAGCAACTTACTGTACATGACCAACAGAAGAATGCCTCTAGACATTTCCATCATGCTCTACATGCAACTGTGCTTTAGGCAAGGCTCTTTTTCTGAAAAAATGTGTACCCTTAAAATTTAGGATCCAAATGAATAACTTAATTATCTTCTTTTTGATTAATTTAAAATACTGTAACTTAAGAGTGCTTGCTTCTTTAGTGAGTCATTTAGTTCAGAATAACTCATTAAAATAACAGCATAGTCTGCTCATTACAATGGAATTTCCTGACATTAACCTATAGCTTCTGTTAGCTCCATTAGATAGCAAACTATATCAGCATGCAACTTTTTTTTCTCTCTCTCTCTCTCTTCTTAAATTTAGACTAATGAACTAAAATGTAAGAGGTAGTTGATACACCCTTTCTCACCTAAGAAATTAAGAGTGAAGAATGTGAAATAGTTTTAAAAAAATTGTGGAAATAATCACAGAGATACATTTGAACATGTGAAGCATGGGACATGAACAAGTTTTTAAGTCTAAAGGTTCTCCAACATACAGGCAACTGACTACCATTGGGCAGAGTGGACTCATATGTATTCTGTAAAACGATTCACAGTGTATGAGTCAAATGATTGATTACTTGAAAGAATCAAATCTGTTTGAACACTTTATTTCACTCATTTGTTCATTCTACTGACAAAAACTTTTCCCTGTATTCTCCTTGTATGTTTCCTGTGTTTTAATTTCTCTGTGTTTTCCTAAAAACGGTAAACCATTTGAATAGTGAAACATGCTGAACAGAAGGAATTGTGAAAAATAGAGTTTTAAGTTCAATGCAGTGCTTTGCATAAATAGTACAGGACCAATCAATATCTATTTGTGATTTTGAAATTGTTGTTATTAAAAATTCAGTTGTGTAACATGAAATTAAGAGGTATACTTGTAACAAAAATGTAAAACACAAATTGAAAAAGTTTACATTTTTTAATAAAATTTCATCAATGCATTGCCTAAGGAGTGATCAGTAGAAATATTGTGTATTGTGGTTAAAATACATGTACAAGACTTGAGTTGTGTTACTTCACAGCACATGCATATTGCAGTTGAATTTTCTTAACTATGTTTCAGTTAACATACCTTCTAATCCGACAAGGAACCTGGAAAACAATTTTATGCTCACATGTGAATTTATAAAACTAACCTAGAATTTGCACAATAATTAATGTTAGACAAAACAAAATAGAATAACTTAATGCTTACCTATGTTGTTTAGTATGTCTTCTCAGAGCATACTGTGTGTTAAACCGACGAGAGCAGTGAGTACATGAAAAGGCTTTAGGATTTTTATGAATTGTCATTACATGTTTTCGTTGCACAGCCCGTGTTTTGAAAGATGAGCCACAGATCTCACATAAAAAAGCACGGACGTTGGAATGTACAGCCTGAAATGAAATATATGCCTATTTAGTCTACTGAAGCATAAATAACTGCAGTTTACAAACTCTTGACTAATATTAAAGGCTTGTGACAACTAATGAGCACAATGTTGTAATAATTATTACTGATCAGTAATGATTTATTCCTATCCTGGCCTGAAATGTTAATAAATTCACATTCAGGGATGGTGCTGACCATGACTAATCAATGTTGCACTTGTACTGCCACTGACCTACTGCCAGTAGCAATAGAGTAACAAATGAAGTCATTTCTATGTGTAAGGACTATTATACAACGAAGCACAAAATTAATATAAATGGAGTATTGAGTACTAGTTTGGCTCAAAATTACATTAAATGAAGTCATGTTTATAGCTGTTCTAAAATGGCATTTATATATTCAGAGCAATTGTCTTTATAGTTGAAATATTCTAACTAAAATATAGTATAACATAATTTGGGATAAAGAAGACATATTCCAAGAATGCATTGTTCTATCACACTGCATAAAGGTGAATACATTTATAATAGATGCAAAAGGCCTGATTATTGCCAAGCCAGTTGATTTTTTGCATGACAATAAATTCATTTACTATCGCAATTATACAAAAGTGGATTTGAGAAGCTTTAAAGCTTCTGTTATAATCACCCAATACTATTTTGATATCTTAGACTGTGCAATTCATTGCAATCTCTCTGCAATTTGAAAAGAGTATATTTCTTATACAAGACTTCGATGAACTGCATAAAACGAGAAAATAACCCTACCAATTGTTTTAATATATATTCAATTTATTCACTCTTTCCATTTTATACAAAATAATGGAATATGTCAATCCATTTATTTTTTGGTAATTTTACGTCCTCCAACATTAAGTCATATGGACGATGAATGGAATGGGTGAAATAGTGCTCAAATGAGCCCGGGGTCCATGGAGCTTAGAGTTACCTGACATTCGTCTTTCAGCATAAGAGAAAACCTCGGATGAAACCTTATCCAGGTAACTCGCCCTGACCGAGATTCGAACTCGGGACCTCTTGAACGTGCGGCAGACACGCTACAGACAAGCTTCTGTCTACACTACCAAGGTGGGTAAATCCAAATTTACTGAAGAAAATTAAAACAGTTATAAAAAGAGAAAAACAAAATATGCAAAAGAAAATGTAAACATAGTAATATTATAAAAGAAAAAACACAATGACATACCTAACTTACTAAAACCTTTTCTATAAAATAAAAACATTTTTTAATTAAATTTTTTGAAACTTTCTTGTGAATGTTCAACTGCCTAGCTCTTTTATATAAAGTGACAATTTATTATAGAATTGTGTACCAATTTAGGTCAAGGAATATTTATACTATGTGATATCATGGCTAAGTATTGACAGCCTTGAGCTTCCTCTTGTACCATGGTAATGTACCACCTCATAAGTAATTTCTGTCTCAACTAGCCCAGAAAACGTTGCCATAACTTAAAAGATAATGAAAGTATGCAAAATAAGCTACTTTGTATTAAATTTTATAACATTTTTATTGCACAGCATTGCTTACTTAATTTTTTGTTCAAATTTTCTATGTGTACAGTCCAATCCAAATTCTGATTTAATCACACACCTAAAAATGTTATGCCTGTTAAACAAGAAGTTTTAGTGCAATTTAAAATAATATCCAAAAAAGTAATGCTTTTACTTACTTTATATTGGAAACCTATTGCTACCGATTTATTTCTACTTATACTTAATGTGTTTTGAACAAACAATGGCAAGATTTTAGTTAATTGATAGAAATTAAATTGTGGTTGACAGAACTGAGGATAGGGAAGAAGTTTCCAGAAACTAGTCTTCATTAAAAAACTTTTAAGTGGAGAAAAGTATATACAAGCTTGACTCATTTGCCTAATTTTAGTAACAATGGCACTCCACTTTCTGAAATACTTCTTTTTATTCTATATAATGACAAGATTATTTAATTTATTTTACTCCGATTCTGAATATCACCTATCATTAACATAATTTTGAGTAGAACTAATACTCAATGCTCCACTTATTGCTAGTATTTACCTAACGCGTTTTGTTAGGATCTTCATAACATCATCAGCTGTTGTCGACTAATGGACGTCAGTTCGGTGAACTCCTCGGAGGTGATAGGTGCGTCTCTGTCGGTATCTTGATGAACTTGAAATTTGGGTTTTCTTCAAAGGTAGTGTCGAAATTAAACAAAATTTTCTTTCATGTTTCTTTATGAAGAGCTCCAGCACACTGATCACTGATTGTGAGGAATCCCTTACATAGGACATATTCACAAAAACTGATTAACTGAGGAGATCCCGTTGCTTGGTCTGCTAGACCACCTGATCTCACCCCACTAGATTTCTTTTCATGAGGTCACTTAAAGGAATGGGTCTACGTTCAAGAACCACAAAGCTTAAATCATCTACGAGCACTCGTAAATTAAGAATGCAGGCAGATCACATGCATATGTTACATCACGCAAGATGGTCTCTATGGCAACACATCAAATTTACATTAATGAAGGAGACCGTCATTTTGAACATTTACTGTGTTGATGAAATCCATTCTCTTTGACAATTTATTTTTCTGTTTTTAACTGAGAACTTAACACGTTCACAGCTTCTTTGTCAGTAAAGAAGTGAAACATACGCCTTAAGCATGAAACAAAAACTATTAGATTTAATGTCATTGACATGATTCTAAAAAAATGAAAGTTAACCATGTAACATGGTTTACAACATCAGATATGGTACCGATTATAAGGATCTAAAGTTAAACATGATCCCTAATTATCAGATTGTAAATTCTTGTGTCTTTGGCTCACAAGAGAACCAATAGCATCAATAAATAAATTAGTAATTAAAATACAGATAATAAAAACTAGGAGAAAAGGGGGGGGGGGGGGGGAACAATCCAAAACGATGCGATGTCATTTCGAACCTAGCATTTGCATCACCATATTCCCACAGCTAACCCACTCGACCAGCTGCCACGTATTCTATGTCGCTCTTTGGGAAAGCATTGTTTAACACTTTGCTAGTATTATATGCATGAAAAGATGTCGTTTATTTAAGCTTTTTGCAGCTTCTTGGCCCTCATTCAGGGATAAGTATTAATGCTAGGTGCATACAGTACTGTATAGAAGGGCAGAGATCAATAACAGCTTAAATGCTAAAAGCGACAATGTTTTCTCATTAGACTATAAATTGCGGGTTGCATAGATAAGAATAAATTGGGGCAGCTGACAACACTTATATTTTAATTAACAAATAATTGCATTTATTGACTGCTCTGGTTTCCTCAATTATTTGCAAGGATCATATCTTTTTAATCATTATACTGTATCCTTTAATTCTATATAATTGACTTATTGTATTACTGACTTATTGCACTATATGTGCATGTTTTCTTGAGCATTAGTTTTACGGTGGGTGCAGGCAGGAGGAAAGAAGCAAGATGTTGCTGCAGTATGCTTAACCTAGAAAAACACAATTCAGCAAAATAATGCGTAAGATAAGCGAAGATACGTGCCGCAAGTGTGACATATGTGAACAAACAGTAAATTGAACTCGATCCGATAAGCTGTATGTTTATATACTTACTATTTGTGAAACACATAAAAATAGAAAACAAATATTATGACAGCTATAAATACTCATTCGCTTTGTGATTCTTCAATTCCGATACGAGTATGGTGCATCACTTTCATCGCTAGTATCCTCTGATGTGTTGATGATAATTTCATCAATTGCTATGTCTATTACACCATCGTTTCTCCAATATTTCATTTCCGGCTCTTGGACCTTCTTGCAGTATCTTTCCCAATCCATCACAGTTATGGAAAAGAATGCTTCTCTAGCAAGTTTCCGCAGAGTTGTTGCCAATATATCACTAGTAACATTGCATCCTCTCAAAACATTCTTTATTTTTGCCCATGCCAGTTCAACTGCACTCAGATCATAGTTATACGGAGGTAGAATAATACTGTGTCCCCTATGAGAGCCATAACATCCACAATATATTTTTATTGTAAACTGGTTAGCTAATTAACTTCAAAATTGCTCAAAATGATATATGGCACACATGTGAAAGCTTAGCATATTAGCCATTAGATGTCAGAGTGTATGGCACACTTCATGTTTCAAAGAAGTCATCTGTGTTTACGGAGCTAGATGAAACCTAACAAATGAGGACTTGGAGCCTGAGCGCTCAAGTTATCATTATTATTTGAAGCAAAAGGTTAGAAACAGTGATGTATTTAACATTTGAAAGTAATGAATTGGTAATTCAAACACAAACATCACTTAAATTATCCTTACATGTCCAAGTAAGGATAATTTAAGTGATGTTTGTGTTTGAATTACCGACTCATTACTTTCAAAAGCTCAAGTTATCGTTCACGTTATCGTTGTACTACTGACTTGTTGTATTCTTTCTTAATTCTTGTAACCTTTTATTTTTAGCAATGACATATACTTATCATGTACAATGATCAGAGGATGAATGAATGAATGAATAAATATATATTTATAACCACTTGTTATTTAATTTGAAATAATTCTAGGCAGTTATTTATCATAAACAATAATGTGAATAGAAGAACTGGTTGTTATGAAAACTATAATGCATAAGATATTGAATTTTTAAGGGTGCAGAATATTTTGCATCTATACTGTATTAGACATTTCTTTCCCTTAGTTAAACCTTAGGGCCTTCTATATTGCAATTAAAATACTTTACAATCTGTGTTGTACCCAATATTTGAAATCACAACATTTTGTAAGTTACCTAGGTGCTCAAAGCTTTTGCTTTTTCACTTTTTGCTGACAGATTCTCTGGCTTTATGCTACAAAGCTTTAGGAAAAAAATGCTAAGTATCATGACCTAATTTGATGTTTTATATTCTACTTTACTTTTGATTAACTTAGGAATATACATACCATGTGTTGAGTCAACTGCGCCTGGGAACGACATTTCTTGGCACAGACATGGCAGTAGTAAGGAGTAACGATAGCTAGTTCACTTGCATGAGTAATATGATGCTGCTTCAGTGCATCTGGACGCTTAAAAGCCTTACCACAATGATCACAGAGATATGGCCTTTTATCTACATGTACGCTGTTCATGTGCCTCACAAAATGTTCCTTCCGCCCCGTCCTATATGCACACTAGAATTACAGAATTTATTCACATGTATTAAAATAAGAACCCAAACATCAATAAATGTTATTCAACTATCTAAGAAGAGAAGAAGAATAGTGAATGAATAACAGTACATAATATTTCAATTTGAATATGAATGGAGCATAAATTTTCAGGTCTGAAAGCATAACCACTTAAACTTTTGATACACAATTTTCTAAACAATTATAGTAAATTAGTAAGGCTTATAACAATAATTTATGATCAAAATATAGATCATACCTATAAATTTATTTCAGTTATAAGCTATATCACTCTGCTTGGTAATATAACAAAATGATGATGATGATGATGATGATGATGATGATGATGATGATGATGATGATGATGATGATGATGATGAACACAGCTATATACGGATATGAATAATAAAAAAGAGCATATTTGTCAGTTTACTGAAATTGAAACATTAAGCATTCAGCAGTGTGTACAATTAAGTAATGGAAGAAGTGCATATAAGTCACAAATAAAAGAAGAATAACGCATGTTCTCTGATTTTTTTCAAGGCAAAAGCCAACTAGTACATACTCATGCTGTACAATGTGGGCATCAAGTTCAATAAGACATCACTACCCATAAATCTAACTACACTGTTCATCTGGAGGGTTATATGCAGATAACATCCTAGTAGCATATAGTTATATTTATGGCTGTGGCAGTAGATGCAAATCTTTTATGCTTTCTGATGCAGACCAAACTAAATACTCACAAAAGAGTTCAACATAGTTTCTTTTTTGGACTTTTAAATTAACATAAAATGTCTATATTTTTCACTACTTTGGAAACTGAATAGAGTAAACATATTTCAATTTTAAAAAATTCAAGGTGAACAATATAAAGTCATACATGTTGTCAAAATCACACTTTAAAAATGCAATACTTGCTTGCTATAACTAATATAACGCTGTGGTAAAAAATACTTGTACAAGGCTTATTAACTTGAAAGTGGTATATTTTAACAATGAAAGTAAACAAATAAAAACTAAAAATTAGGGAAATAACTGTTATGCTTAGTTTTCGAATACCTATAACAGACTATTTATATCTAATTTTGGTGCACCTTTAGATGGAATAATTAAATAAATGTTAAATGATTATATAGATAAAAAGGCTGTCCTAATGTCAATGCATAACTTAAAAGGGCCAATATAATATCACTTACCTGCTGGCAGTGATACCTATGGTTATGCTTTAACAGTGAACAGTCACTTTTTGCATGTGCCTGCATATGCCTCTGATATAGATATGGTCTCGTGGTTGTGTAAGCACATTCCTTACAGGACAGGACCTCTTTGGGTGTCACTTTCTCAGACCTCTAAATAAAGACACAAGTATTTAGCACATCGTGAAAGTAAATATGACAAAATACATTCAAGTAACTGCTTTCTGCACAATATTTTTAAAACAAAACATTAATTTTATCATCCTCATTCTCAAATTAAGTGTGTTTATATTACACTCAATACTGAATCTATAACATTATTTATTACACTTCTTGTAGGTCAGATGAAATTCGTGATGATCAAACCAGACGTGGCAAAGAGGTTGCCATCAAGGAAACCCATTTGGTCACACTAGCATTTGTCAACACCTTACCTGTGGAAAAGAAGACCATTCTGAAACTGACCTTCAAACAGAGTACTGCAAATATGTGAATGTTTGTTGCAAAGATGGCTGAGGAGATAATACTAGCACTGGATGCCCTCAGCAGCCACGTGACATTTGGCCTTGCCAGAAGGGTACTGTGACTAGACTGAGACGAGGCGACAGCGGTCAAGGAACTTGGTACTGGACCAGATAAATGGTACATCACCAGGGCATTGTTGCTGTGCTGGGAGGTAACAGTTCAACCACACATCAGTACATATAGACAGGAGCAGAACTGGGGAAGTGTGAGCCAGCTGTGAGTGTGATATTGTGCAACTGACCCATGGTGCCAGCACCATCGCAAGATTTGGTGCCCTTGCAGGAAGGCTTGCTGAAAGGCTTACTGAAAAGTGTGGCAGATCATCTAACCATGGCCAATTGGAAAGCATCTGGACTTTATTTGGATGCTACCAATTTTCAGCCAAGAAGATGGTAATTACGGATGCACCGACTGAGTATGTCATCAAATTGACACTGGAGACCCCAGAATTATCTGTTAACCTCTAGATGGGTCCCTCTAGGGAAGCAAGTTAAAGTACAGGACATGTTGCAGAACATGAGGTCCAGGGAATAATCTAAGAGTTCAAAAGTGCGAAGTTCCCTGATGGTTCTGGTGAAGAAGAAGAATGGCGAATTGTGCTTCTGTGTGGACTACAAGAAGTTGAAAATGTCACTTGGAATGGCTGCTTTTCCTCACCCCTTACATCCTGGACACACATACTGGTGCCCAGTTGTTCTTGACCCTGGATTTCATATCTGGATACTGGCAGGTGGTCTTATATTACAGAGACAAGAAGAACATGGGTTTGGTAGTTCAGGGTTATACCCTTTGGTCTCTGCAATGCACTGGCCACCTTCCAGTGCTTACCGAAGTCAGTGAAGAGTGTCTAATTCATAACGCTTCCTGCTACATCTAGACTCATCATGGCTGACAGTTCATTCAAAGATCATCTGTAGAACCTGAGCAAGGTACTACTAAACTGCACATGAAGAATTGTCAGCTTTTTTGAATGGAGGTGCTCTATTTTCAAAATTTTAGTACGTCTTTAGGTTTTTCATATTAAGGTGTTACCCATGTTGTGAGTTCGTTGCGGCCTGCCATACTGTTTAATAATTTTGAATTTGGGTTTAGGTTATTGTTTTCATTCCAAAAGTGAAATACCACTGCTGACTTGTCTTTCTTTTTCAATTTGACTCTATTAAAAGGTTCATTGGTTTGGTTTTTGGGTTTCTTTTGGTTTACAATGTCAATCATTAATTTGCACTTCTCAGTCATTACAGAAAAACTCACAGCATGGAAGAACATCTTAAAAGGCAACACAGACTAAATAATACATTTTGAAATGCCTTCAATTGAAAATTTAGTAAACAACTTCATTGATCTATCACTACAAAGAAGAGTGCAGGCAACTACAACCAATAATGACAGTCGGACCTTTGTAGAAAATAGAAGCAATTGTTCCTTAAACTAGTCCTTCAAAAATGAAAAAGTGACATTGTAGGAAAAAAACTGACTACCAAATTTTATTAATTAATTTGGATGTTACTGTATTAAATTCCTCCAAACATCATCCAACTCAAACTAAATTTATGTGAAAATGGCATGTTTAAGATAAGTCTCTTTTGTGTAACCAAAAATATTGTTCAAATTATATTAGATTTAAATTATCAGAATATAAGAGCACCTTCTTTATTTTCTTTGATTCCGTAACTAATGCAAGTAAATCAAACAGATGTAATACTACCTTTGCTGAAGCATGTTTAATATGCTGATGTCTTTGCAGAAACTTGTGGTGGTCTGTACTATATGAGCATTTATTGCAGTGGAACTTTGTGTCACTGTGGGTCATTTCATGCCGCCGAAGGTGCCCTAATCGAATTGTTGTGAAATCACATCTTGTACAGGAGAAAAGTTCTGAAACCTATAAATGCACAGTTCTCATTATATTACCTGACAAAGTTATATACTGACAATTTTTAAAGTTATGATTAGCAGCTATTATGGTACATTACAAAGCTTTTAAATCAAGAATATATATAAACTGAATGCTTTTTCATCTACAGATCATTCAGAAACAGCTGGAATTGAAGTGAGGGGATGTAGTGGTTTACAGATATATTTTCATAGCCTAACAAATGATGAAATCTCAAAGCAATGATTGTTTTTTCATTTTTAGCATTAATTACTTTTACTTTATATTGCACCAGAAACTGTTTGGCAAAGACTTTGAATCCAGCATTGTATTCTGCTGTTTTGCACTTCAGCAAAAGAAAATAAATAAAGAAAAGAAATTAACCCGAAAGAAAATAATCCGCATAATAACATACACAGGTCCAAAAGAATCTTGTAGACCATTATTCAAAAACTTGGAAATATTAACTTTCCTATCACAATATATACTAGATCTTTGCAAGTATATACATATAAATTTTGACAACCTGTATAGTACACAAAAACAACACGGCTATCAGACCAGAGCATATAGATTAATACTATTTGAAAAACGTCCACTATATGCAGGAATAAAAATGTATAATAAAATACCCACTAAAATAAGGCAGACAAAAGATATAAAAACATAATAAAGCCGTCAAAGAAATGCTGGTAAAAAGGGCATATTACTCAGTAAGCAAATATCTACAGGATAGTTTATTAATATTAATTGTACTCTCTCCACTCTGTAAAGGCATTTTGCCTAAATATTGTACATTATTAATTTTAAACACCTGTATAAATGTAAACAATATTTGTTATTATATATTTCATTGACGTGTCACCTGTTTATGGAGCTAATATTCACTTTGTAAATGTTTGTGATGAATAAAGTTTATTATTGTTATTATTATTAATTATTATTATACTATTATTATTATTATTATTATTATTATTATTATTATCATCATCATCAGCAGTTGCAAGGTAATCCAGCATTCCTAAGTAATACGTTGTTTACAAAGCTTCATTTACAAAACATGGTGATGTGAATCTGCGGAACATGCACTACTGGTCCATGCAAAATCTCCACTGGATTTGCCAAGTTACTCATCAACAACAGTGGAGTGTCATGTTTGGTGTGGTATTATTGGTAACCATATTTTAGGTCCCTTTTTTATCAGGAAACATTAAACGGATAGGCGATATGTATCATTTCTGCAATACACTCTACCCCAACCTATGGAGGATGTGGAATTGGAAATGCGTCTATCAATGAGGTTCCAGCATGATGGATGTTCTGCCCATTATGCACAAGTTTCCAGAGCAAAGTTTCCAAATAAGTGGACAGGCCATGGAGGTCCTGTGCGATAGCCAGCTCGGCCCCCAGACTTGATGTCATTAGACTTCTTTCTCTGGGGCGTAGTGAAAGATGGAGTGCATCAAGAACCGCCAACAGTGGAAGATATGCAACATTGTATTACTGTGGCATGTGCGGCAATATCTGCAGAAACACTGCAATCCGTGCAACACTCTCTTGTTACCAGATTCCAAAAGTATATTGATGCAAACAGAGGGCACTTTGAAATCTCTTGAAGTGACACAGTTTCATCGGACAAGACACTACTGGTGATTTGTGGGTGCATTTTCCATGTCAGATGTAATTTAAAACAATGAAGTTTCTGAAGGTTATGGGGCCACTTTTAAATGTGTTTAGAAAAGCGAAACCAAGTGTGTTATCACTAATTGTAGCTCTAGTTGTCATTTTGCTAGAATAAACACACATGTTCCTTTAAAAAAATGCAACTTGTGTTGGAAGTTTTATTTGTTTACCTTTGTGGACTGTGCATTCCTTCTCATTGTGTGAGCCCCTGACATAGGTACATTCCTGGCCAGTTGAAATTTTCATATTTTGTTTCATTTCAGAGGTATTTGAGATCGCAGAATTAGGTGGGACACCGTGTATAAATCAATAAAAGTTAGATGATAAGGTTTGTATATTTATAATTTTATCTTTTTGTATTGAATTTTGGCTCTACCAACTAACTAGGGTTAAGGTTGGACCATAATCATGAACACACTTAATTTTATTATATGTATAAGAAGGACACATAGGTTAAGTGATAGTTATATTTTTATAAAGCAGATTGCTATGTAACAGCCTTGAAAGAATTTGTCTTTATAGTGAGCTTATCACTTGAAAAACAAGTATTTGAAAATTCAAACCAATAAAATATATCTCAGAAATAGTTAACATCAAATAAATGCTATTTGACCTAAATTATATGCTTTAGGATGAACTACACTTTTTTGAAGTAAAATTTTGTTAATCTCTTAAAGTTTGCCAATTATACAAAAGTCACTGAGAATGAAAAAGACTTCTCATTTGCACACACGCACGCACGCTCGCACGCGTGCACGCACACGCACGCACATGCACACACACACCCGCGCACACACACACCCACGCACACACACACCCACGCACACACACAGACACACACAGAACATTATTAAGTACAGAAGAGTGCAGAGACTAATTAATATAAAAATTGCTAAAGCATACTGTACAGTATCATATAAGGCTTCATGTGTAATAGCTGGTACACAACCTCTACAAGTAACCATAGAGGGAAAGGTAAGGACTTATCTGGCAACAAGAGCTAACAATGACGAATATGATGCACCAGTAGAAATGCGACATTGGAGACACCTGGCACAAAATCCTTCAATATATGAAATGTGTAGTGTTTAACGCCCGCTTTTACTACATACGGCACCGCAGGCTTCAATATATGAGACAGACAATAACAGTACATACGCATTTGAAATATACACAGATGGCAGCAAAATGGGAGACAAAATTGGCGCAGTGGCAGTAATATTTATAAACGGCATGTTGACCCATAAGTTAAACTTCATGCTGCATGCTCGATGCTCAAATAACCAGGCAGAGCAACTTGCAATTCTTGAGGTGCTGAAGAAACTAAAGGAACTAGAAAATGAAGGGTACGCTGATAAACGAGTTGCATTGTTCACTGATAGCAGGATAACACTGGATCTCCTTAAAAACAACTCGAAACACAATTACCTGACTTAGGCAAACAAAGCTAAAATCCTCGACCTGAGAACATCAGAATGGATGCTGCATTTTGGATGGGTGAAAGCACACTCGGGCATATATGGCAATGCAATAGTAGACAGACTAGCAAAAGCATGGAGAGAGACACTGGACTGAACGCATGGCAACTACAATGGACAGCATCAAGGAAAGGAGCCATCACCAAAGAATTCTTCCCATCCATGAGAAATAGACTAAAACAAGAACTGCCCACTTGCCAAGAGTTTACAGCAATTGTCACAGGACACGGAAAGCTCCGTTCATACCGCCATCGATTTGCTTTACTAGATAGCCCAGTATGCAAATGTCAAGAAGAGGAACAAAACTTGTAGACCACATAATATTCCGATGTCCAATCATAAACAAACAAAGAACCGATATGATCAGGAAAATAAAAAGCAGACAATGTGCGTGGCCCATTATCAAAGGGGAACTTACTAACACACATCTAAAATGTTTCGTCAAATTTGTTATATCAATAAACTTCACAGATATAGAGTAGGCAAATGAAGCATAAAAATTCAATAAAAACTGCTATTTGCAACTATTTTAATAAGAATATTGTAAAATATTGTAGGAAACATTTCAATACAAATACAAGATATGTAAAATTATTGTAATATTACACACACACACACGCACGCACGCACGCACGCACGCACGCACGCACGCACACACACACACACACACACACACACACACACACCCCACACGTTTGGGATTTGCCCTACAAAAGCAGAAGAACATTAAAAACTTCCAGAGGATTCAGAGACTGATCAACATAAAAATGACGAAGGCATATAGGACAATTTCTTATGATGCATCTTGTGTTATTGCCGGCATCCAGCCTATTGATATAACAATACAAGGCAAAATAAAACTGTATAATGATATACACAGTGAACGTGACTATGATGCACCCCTACCACCAAGCATCTGGAACCATCCAGCAGAACGACCTCATATAAAAGCAGTTGAGGATGATGATGATGATGATGATTATTATTATTATTATTATTATTATTATTATTATTATTATTATTATTACACTGATTTGAGTCTGAGCCTTTCCTCACATTACTGTTCGACTATGTTAGTCTAGTATCAGTATTTTGTGTTATTTACAGGAAGATGTTCATGGAGATGATGTTAGTGTTACAGTAAGTTACAAAACTGTTCTGCATCTTGCACGTAAACTCTGACTATTCACAGTTGGCGATGAAGTTCTTGATAGTATTCTTAAAATGTTTCTTTAATAAAAACTTATCTTGTGTGAAATAGTATTTGAATATTTTTCTATGCTCATTAGTAAAATTGTCAAAACATTACTTCTTATTTTGTGTAAACACCTGAGGTGTTAGAAAAAACAGAAGTTATTTCTGTAATCCACATAAAAACTTGATTCAAGAACACCTCCTTTTAAGAAATTATGTGACAAAAGTTTGAAAATACAGACAATTGTAATGCAACGTATCCATAACATTGCCACTGATGTAGAAACTCAGCTTATGGAGATAATAAACACATTCCTTAGTTTTCATTAGTTCTGGACGAGAGTGTGGATATATGCCATACAATGCAGCTTGCTATCTTCATCAGAGGTGTTTACATAAATCTGAAAATCAGGGAAGAACTGTTAGATCTTGTCCCTATTAATAGACAACAACAGGTGAGGATATTTATCTTGCTTTAGAATGGACACTGGACAATTTCTCCCTTTCTTGAACAAAAGTTGTATCACTGACGAAGATGGTGCCCCAGCCATGTGTGGTAGTAATACGGTCTTATACGACGCATGCAATGCAAAATGAAGGAAAGAATGTTCCCTATAACATTGTACCTGTGCACTGTATAATTACCAAGAGAATTTATGTGCCAAGATACATAACATGACACATGTAATGGATGTAGTGGTGACAACTAATTTCATATGAACATGAGGCTTAAATCATAGATAATTTAAAGAATTTCTGTACGAACTCGACAGTGCATATGGGTAAGTGATTTTATAAAGAGGTGTGATGGCTTAGTCCTAGAAAACTCCTCAGCTGTTTCTTCACATTGCGTGAAGAGATTGCCTTGTTCATGGACTCGAATGGCAGGATCGTATCAGTGCTTACAGACAGAAAATGGATCTATGACTTAGCCTTTTGTTGCCAACATGACCAGTTATCTCAATTATACGCCTTCAAGAGATGAAACAATTCTGCAGATGTATGGAAACATAAAAGCATTCAAACAAATGCTACTGCTGTGGAAAGGACATTTAATTGATATGAACACTACACATTTTCCAAATCTTGCATCTGTTATTACGTCATTCAAAGCGTCATGTTCCACAATATAATATTTATTTGTACTTCCATATCTTACAATCTCAATTACAAGTTTTACAATTCTAATCTAAGTACAAATTTGTCAGCTGCTTATATTACGGGCTGATAGTGGTGTTGGCTCCCTGGCCGTTAACCTCTATCCTAGCTCTTATACGACCTTGACTTAATGTTCTGATTGTGTCTACCATTTCTCTACCTCTTACTTCCTTGCCCTTCTCAACCATTTCTCTTTGATTTTGTCAGGAAGTTTCCCCACCTCCCTTAATCTTTTCTCTCTTTTCAACGTAAGCATTTTTATTGTTACTACGTAAGCCCCTTTATTATCCCAGTTCTTATCCCATATTAATTTCCTCCAGTTTTCAATTTCTTTACACTCCACTACATAATGTTCCAAACTTATTTTCTTTCCACATTGCATGCACTCCTTTGATGAACCCTCTCTCAATATGGCTCCTGTCCTCAACCAAGCTAAACCCTCCCTCTCATACCTATCACATATTTCTATATATGTTTCCCTTCCCCATTCTGTCTTTATTTTCAGGTTTACATTTAGTGATTTCTTACTTATCAGATTTCCCCATGTCACTTGTCTGTCAATGTCCTCTATCCTATTCTTAATAATTGTCCAAAAACCTTTTACATTTCTTTCACTCTCTTGCTAGATATCCCCCATCCCTATTTTAGCCAGCATTCTCTCTAGCTCTGCCCACCAGCTAGCTGTTCTTACATGTTGAATTTTTCTGATGTTCTAGACAGATCTTTAATGTATTATCATCATCCTTTTTTATACAGCTATACCAATATTTTAAACATCTTTCTATAATTACCCAAGGTCTTCCAAGTTCCACTCTAGTTACTCCATTTGGCATTGACTTATTCAAACCCAGCATGTCTTTACAGAACTGTTCAATGTATGTTCAACATGATTTCTTATCTCATTGGCCCCCCACAACTCCACACCATATGTCATTTTTTATTCTATTATTGCTTCATAGATTCTTTCATGCCACTTTACTGACATATCTGGTAATTTATATTTACAGCTCCTTACCCCAGACATTGCTATCTTCCCTTTCACTCTTATCTTTCTCCCATATGCTCCCCAGCCTCCATTGTAGCACAGTCTCATCCCTAAATAGTCAAACTCTTTTACCACCTCCACTTTTTGGTCATTTAGATACCACTTTTCATCTTTTCTTAACTTATCACCCTTCTTAAACACTACTATTTTTGACTTGCTTATATTGATTCTTATCCCCCATTCTTTACAGTAGCTGCTAATTTCATTTATTTCTCTCTGTAATCCTATCACTGTTATACATGCTATTACCAAATCATCTGCAAATAGTAGCCCTGGTATTATCTTATTCCTAATAATTAGGCAATGGTTGTTACTTTTTTCAACCCTCTCAATTATATCATCAATGAACAAGTTGAACAATATAGGGCTAAGTTTACAGCCTTGTCTTAATCCCATTTTCTGCTCCACTAATTCTGTTATCCCATTCTTATCTACTCTAGTTTCAAACTTTATTCTTTCATAAATTGTTTCTAGCCCTATAATAAATTTCTTGCTGACTCCTTTCTTTTGTAATTTCCACCATAGTGCTTCTCTCACTATTGTATCAAAGCTTTTTCAAAATCTACAAAAAACATATATACTCTCCCTCTTTTCCTACTTGCGTACTTATCTACTATTGTTCTAATAATTAGTACATTATCTATTGTCCTTCTCCCTTTCCTGAATCCTGATTGAAATTCCGATAGCTTCTTTTCTGCCTCCGCCCATCTTTGCAATCTTTCAGACATTACTCCTGTGTAAATTTTCCCTAATACTGCTAGTAAACTGATTCCCCTATAATTTTGCGGTTTACTAACTTCTCCTTTGCCTTTGTAAATTGGTGCAATAATACTCACTTTCCAATGTTCCAGAAATCTATTCACTTGCCTTATTTTTTCTACAAATTTCGCCAAGACTCTCCTGGTAGTCCATCAAAGACCCCAGTCTTGTTCTTTTTTTAACCTTTTTACTTGTAAATTCACTTTGTCTACTGTGATTTCCCCATCTAATCTATTATCTTGCGCCACCTCCCTATCCCAAATCCATTTTTTAAAGCTAACTTTAGGTTGCTCACCGATCAACTTCATAAAGTATTCAACCCACTCTGCGGGTGCTATCTTCCCATCAATATTTCTTTTCCTATTGATCTCCTTAATTGTTTCCCATACTCTCTTTGAATCCTTTTCAAACATTGCTTCTTTCACATTCTTACTCTTAGCTTCTAACCACTCTTTTCTTTTCCTCTCTATTAGTTTTTTATACCCCCACCTACATAATATAAAATGTTGTTTATCTTCATCTTTTTCTGTAATTCACATTTTGTCTATTAATTTCCCTACTTTTCTTTTCGCATTCCTACATTCGTCGTCATACCAGCTGTTAATATTTGGATTAGTCTTTTGTTTCATCTCCATTTTAACTCCTGCTCTTTTTACGATCATCTCTAACAGTTCCAAAGCATTCTCTATTCTCCCTTCTTTATAACTCTATCCCAGATTCTATTATTTTGCTTCTTTTTGAGTTTATTTCTCTCCAAAACTCTACGGTCTCTGACTCTTTCCATTTATAAGACGTGAATCGATTTACTACTCCTTCTCATGACTGATTTAAGATTTCCAATGTTCCCTCCATTAAATCTACATAAATTAGAAAATGGCAACTACTTACAGGTTCATTTCCTACTCTAAAATTTCTAATCTTTCCCTCTAATTCATTACTACAAATTATTAGATCTATAACACACTGGCCATTTACATTCGCAAACGTATAGTAAGCTTCTTCATCTATTCCTAAAGTGCCATTACATATAAGTAAATTATTATTTTCACAGAACTCTAGAAGTTTTGCTCCTCCTTATTATATATCTTATCACTACTTCTCATCGTCCACACTTCGTCTATATCTCTTTCACTTTCTGTTTCCTTACAAATTATTATTTTTTCCTCTCCTACTCTCGCATTCCAATCCCCCATAATTATTATTTCTGATTCTGGATAGCACTCCCTAACTTTCTCAATATCTTCTTCTAAGTTGTTATAAATTTTTTCATCAAAAAAGTGTGAACTTTCTGGAGCATTATTAGCTAATCCTAAGACATAACTTGTTTTAACCCCATTTCTTTTTTTATTTATTTGTATCCACACCACTTGCTTACTTTGACTCTCAATTTTTTCTACTTCCACTTCCAAACCTTTGAGATTTCTAATAGCAAACATTATAGTATGAAGTTAGCTAAGCATATCAGCGTAACAGAATTGCTGATGAGAACCTGAAAGCATCTCTGAGGCTCAGCTGTGCTCAAACATTAGTACCAAATATACACAAACTGGTTGAAAAGAGAAAGAAAGCATCAAGAAAAAGTGCATCATAAGTGGGTGTATAGACTGTATGATGACCATAGTTGTGTTAAGTTTAAATAAATGAAACTATAGTTTGAACAATTTATTATTATTATTATTATTATTATTATTATTATTATTATTATTATTATTATTATTATTATTATTATTATTATTATTATTATTATTATTATTATTATTATTATTATTATTATTATTATTATTATTATTATTATTATTATTATTATTATTATTATTATTATTATTATTATTATTATTATTATTATTATTATTATTATTATTATTATTATTATTATCATTATTATTATTTAGTTGTTCTATATGGCAGAGCATTAATAAGACTGTCCTAGAGAATATTATATATTTATGTTAGCCTATTAATTTACAAAAAGAAATGGCTGAATAACTGGTATGCTATTTACGTAAAATACACTTATTTAAATACATGTGAACATTGTATGCTTCAATTGTCTCTGAATGTGACTAAGGAGTTGTATGACACTATGGAAAAGCCGTCACTGCACCACTACTTCCCGTCAACAGTTCCGAGTGCACTAGCATGCATGCGGTTAAGAGATGGCAGCATGAGGTGTATGCTGTTGCTGATCACTGTAATAGCTCCTCCATGGTTTGCTCAAGCTGAGCCAGTCTCCAGTAATGTTACTATTTTAGCTTCTGTTTTAATAATTGCTAAATTATTCGATTACGTACTCTTAGGTTAACTATGCAGAGTGATAAGAGAGACAATGGTGCCTTTGACTTCCTTCCTGCCATAAGCTTTGACAAGTTACCTATATGATTATGTTTTTCTGCATAAATGATTTGAGCTGAAGCACAGATCACTACCTATATTAGAAGTATTTTTTTCTTTTTAGAGTATACTGTGTTAAAACATAATAATAATTATTTTGCATCCTGTTTATCTTTTCAATGGAATAAATCCTTCTTCATCACTCCTTCCTTTGCCGAATCAAGACTTAAATGTTGCTATGAGAACCTTAAGAACAAAAATGATGCTTACTCGAGAATGCAGTTCCATATGGCGCTTCAAATGACTTTCTCGTTTTGATTTAAATGAGCAAAGTGAACAGAAGAATTTGAATGGTGCCAGTTTCTCATAATCCTTTTTCTTTTCATACTGCTTTACTGGACCTGAAGACTTGACGATGTTAGGGCTCGTATAAGAATTATCTGTGCCTTTTGCTGTTTTCTGCACATCCCAGTCATCTTGACTCAATTTTTGGAACCCATTTTGCTCTGGTGCAGCTCTGTAACAAAAATAAATAGTATCTTTATCAACCAACACAATATGAATAAACTAAGTGCTTTCTGGATCTGAAGATAATTCACTAGTCTGCACGATATCAGATGACTGAAAACTAATAAGTGATTCTGGCTCACTTTTTTATGTTGATTTCAGAACTGCTTTTAGTTTTGTTTTTCTATCACATACAGTTTTCTCACAATTTCACTTCAAAAATATATAGTTGAGCCCGTAGATGATAAGTATTGTCAAAAGGAAATTTATCACTTCTTGGAGGGAAATTTCTGAATACAGACTTATAAACCATAAGGTTGTTACACCTGTAGATGCTGGTTGCTATATGTAATTTAGGCATTACTGTTAATATCAGAGGCTTGCATTACCAGTGCTATATCGTGACTGAAGTTATAAATAGATTGTCTACATGCAGGTGTGTGAACAATCCAAATGTTTTCTGTTACATTTGTGGAAATTATACAGTGCTTCAGCAGAGAACTGATTTAACATACTTTGTGCAAAAAGTGTACCATGCTTATTTTAAAATGAAACTTGGTGACCAAGACAAGGCCTGGGCTCCAAAGACAGTTTGGCGCTATTGTGTTGAGAGGTTAAGATTATGGATAAAAGGAAAGAAATCATGCATGCCATTTTGCAATTTCTATGATGTGGAGGGAGTCTAACAACCATCTTAAGGACTGTTCTTTCTGTTTAGTCCAGGGATTCAATTCTAAAAATAAGAAACACATTGTATATCCAAGTATTCCTTCAGCCATCAAGTCAGTTCTACATGGAGAATATTAGCCTGCTCTTCTTCCTCCAGCTGTTTTAGAGAACTTGGAAGAAGATGGTGTTGAAAGTGAACCTCATGCAACCACTGAAGACAATTCTGATGTCTACCATCCTGAATACAATGTGACTCCACAACTGTTCTCTCAGAGTACGTGATTTGAATTTGTCTAAGAAATCTGTAGTTACTAGGCTCCCGTCTTAAAAATAGGAATCCTCTGGAACCAGGAACACGTTACTCATGGTGCAGACATAGAGAACAAGAGCCAGTTCCTTTTTTCTCACACATTGAGTCCTTGGTTTACTGCAATAACATAAATGAGTAATGCACTTTTATGACATTGAACATGGTCCTACTCAATGAAGACATTTTATAGTTTCATCAAAAAGGAGTCTGAAAGGCATGTTACTGCATAATGGGAAAGTGTATGGGTCCATTGCTGTTGCACATTCAGTTCAAATGAAAGAGACAGTTGAAAACATGGGGATACTTTGAACAAGTATCCAATACGAGGAATACAAATGGTGCATCTGCAGTGATTTCTAAGTTATTGGAATACTATTAGGACAACACACTGGGTTCACAAAAATGCCTTGTTTTCCTTGCAAAAGGGACAGTCAGGCAAAACAAAGACATTGAAATGTGAAACTATGGCCACCACAGAGAAACTCGTTGCCTGGAACTAAGAACATCCTGCATGAACCACTTGTAGAGAGACAAAAGATATGCTTCCGCCAATACATATAAAATTGGGCTTGATGAAGCAATTTGTAGGGACTCTACCACAAGATGGACCCTGCTTCAAGTACCTTTCCAAGATATTTCCCTTCATTACACAAGACAAATTAAGCCTGGAATTTTTGTTGGTACTCAAATAAAAAAATTTATGAACGATGAAGATTTTGAGAAGACAATGAGAGAGAAACAGAAGCATGGACTGCCTTCCAATCCGTACTAAAAACTTCTTAGGCAATAACAAAAATCCTAATTAAAAGACCATTATAAATATTAAAGCAGAAGCATTACAAACAATGAAGTATTCTTCATTTTTGAGTTTGATTTATGAGTCACTATGTTTACACTCAAACTTCACTTACTTGTTGTTGTATAATTGAAACGTTTTCAAGATCATTCGATCTCATCCTCAGCTGTTTGGTGACTAAATGAAAATTCCTCTTCTTCCACTACTACGGAGCTCCGATCACTCTGGCATCTGGCGTTAGGGGCACTAAGTTTTAATACTTCATTTAATGCCGGGATTTCAAAATTTATAGCTTTATCACAGTTTTTGGTTATGAATATTTTTTCACAAATATCCAATTCTATGGGTGTACTTAAAGATTTTAACAGTTTAATGTTGTGGCCAATGTTGTAGTTTTCTGTCCAAAAATGGTGTAAAACTGCAGATTTTTCTGTTTGTTTCAACTTAATGTTCCTCTGGTGTTCTTTTTGCCTGGTTAACAAGTTTCTCTTAGTTTTTCCTATGTAGCTTTTTTCACAGGTTTCACAATTTATCTGATAAATTCCTGATTTCAAATTGTTGGAGATTGAATTTTTTAGTGGTTTATTTAGCAGGTTCCTCAGACTGAATTTGTTTTGGGGTGCTAGTTTTAAGTTTAGTCTTTTGAAGATTCGTTCAAATTTTCTAAAAGCCCATGGATGGTAGGTGAATTTTCTATATTGCCAATGTGTGTTTTTTGATATAATCTTCAGTTTTTCCTTTCTATTCATCATGTTCCTTATGATGACTGGGTTGAATCCATTTAATACCGCTATCTCTTTTATGTGTTGTTGTTCTTTCAAAAATTCCTCCTTACTCAGTGGGATGTTGTATAGCCAGTGAACTAGACTTCTAAAGGTAGCTAGTTGATGTGAAACTGGGTTGTATTCATTCTTCTTTATGTAATTATATATGTGTGTGGGCTTCCTGTATATTCCAAAATCTACACCATGATGATTTCTAGTTATCTTGAGGTCCAAAAAGGGGTAGGGTGTTGACTCTTTCTACTTCCATTGTAAACTGGATGTGATTATCTTGCAGGTTTAGTAATTTTAGAGAATCTTCTCTAACTTTTTGATGATGATGTTTTTGCTATCATTCCGGAAAAACTTAGAGAAGATTCTCTAAAATTACTAAACCTGCAAGATAATCACATCCAGTTTACAATGGAAGTAGAAAGAGTCAACACCCTACCCTTTTTGGACCTCAAGATAACTAGAAATCGTCATGGTGTAGATTTTGGAATATACAGGAAGCCCACACACATATATAATTACATAAAGAAGAATGAATACAACCCAGTTTCACATCAACTAGCTACCTTTAGAAGTCTAATTCACTGGCTAGACAACATCCCACTGAGTAAGGAGGAATTTTTGAAAGAACAACACATAAAAGAGATAGCGGTATTAAATGGATTCAACCAAGCCATCATAAGGAACATGATGAATAGAAAGGAAAAACTGAAGATAATATAAAAAAACACACATTGGCAATATAGAAAATTCACCTACCATCCATGGCTTTTAGAAAATTTGAACGAATCTTCAAAAGACTAAACTTAAAACTAGCACCCCAAAACAAATTCAGTCTGAGGAACCAACTAAATAAACCACTAAAAAATTCAATCCCCAACAATTTGAAATCAGGAATTTATCAGATAAATTGTGAAACCTGTGAAAAAAGCTACATAGGAAAAACTAAGAGAAACTTGTTAACCAGGCAAAAAGAACACCAGAGGAACATTAAGTTGAAACAAACAGAAAAATCTGCAGTTTTACACCATTTTTGGACAGAAAACTACAACATTGGCCACAACATTAAACTGTTAAAATCTTTAAGTACACCCAAAGAATTGGATATTTGGGAAAAAATATTCATAACCAAAAACCGTGATAAAGTTATAAATTTTGAAAACCTGGCATTAAATGAAGTATTAAAACTTAGTGCCCCTAACACCAGATGGCAGAATGATGGGAGCTCCGTAGTAGTGGAAGAAGAGGAATGTTCATTTAGTCACCAAACAGCTGAGGATGAGATAGAATGATCTTGAAAACGTTTCAATTATACAACAATAAGTAAGTGAAGTTTGAGTGTAAACATAGTGACTCATAAATCAAACTCAAAAAAAAGTACATTGTTGAAAGAATGCTGGAAAATTTCAAGAAGATGGGCTGTAACATGAGTGCAAATGTGCATTTTCTGCATTCACATGTCGACTACGTTCCAGCAAATCTGGGACATTATAGTAAAGAGCAGGGTGAACTTTTTCACCAAGATATTAAGGATAAGTACACGAGAAACCAGGGAAGATGGAATGAAACTATGACGGCTAACTATTGTTGGATGTTGAGGTGGGACCGTCGTCTTCAAGGATCTGCAAGAAAGTGAAAGGACAGAAAGTTAAAAAAAAAAATTAAATGAAACACTTTGGCTTCTTGTTTTGTTAAAATGTAGTCATGAAATAAATTAGGGGAGTTCTTGATAGTATTCTTAAAATGTTTCTTTAATAAAAGCTTACCTTGTGTGAAATGGTATTTGAATATTTTTCGATGCTCATTAGTAAAATTTTCAAAACATTACTTCTTATTTTATGTAAAAACCCGAGGTGGTAAAAAAAATGGAAGTTATTTCTACAATCAGCATAAAAACTTGATTCAAAACACCTCCTTTTAAGATATGTGACAAAAAGTTTGAAAATACAGACTATTCAAATGGAGATAAATGTAATAAATATCATAGGAATGAACTACTTTTGTCATAAAATTATGCTGTAAATTTATTGGAATTTTTCTTTACTTTCACATGGTATGAGCTGCCACAGTATTCCATGAAGATAAACGAGATAAATGGAAAGAATGAAATTGGCCTAGAGACTCTCTGGTAATTAAAGCTATGTCACCTTTTCAGCCAAAAGAAAAATACCAGATGACAATCAGAACTCTGTACAATACATATCCTTGACAGTTTAAGGGCCCGCCGACAGATATGTTACTTGGACCCAATTTCAAACTATATAAAAAAAAAAAAAAAAAAAAAAACAACAACTTTAACATTAAAATGTTGAAACAAGAAGTTAAAGCATGAAATCAAGATTAAAAATGTAAAAGGGTAAAGTTATAAAAATAGCACAAGAAATCTTAAAGATCTAAAAGGCTCCTAAAACAAAAATACAAGTTAGACTTGCGTATTAAAACCTTATCTACAGCTACAAATGGTCTTCATTTCCTTTATTACCTTAGCTGACTTTGGACCAATAACTCTAAAATTGACATCCTTTGCCAACTCCTCTAAATCTCTAGGAGCCAGAAGATCCGCTGCAGCTCATGATGTGAGACTGGGACTTAACTGAGCGGGTGCAATTGTGCAATCTACCTTTAGGCCTGGAATAATTTCTTACATGCAGCACATGTCTGCTGTTGTTAACTGATGGTTTTGGAGTTGGAGTTTGCACCACTGAAGTTATAGTTGGTGGAGATATGACATGGTGCAGTGAGTGAGTACTCACTGACAAGTCTGTCTGTGTGGAAGCATCCGCAACAGGTATATGCTGTATGCCAGCAGTGGTAACAGAAGTATGGCAGACCTGTGTGTTAGCAGGCTTAAGATGCTTGAAATATTGTCACGCCTCAGGAAATGTGAGGTTTCCTTAATGAGTAATTCTTGTGTCCATTTTTCATCCTGAAATCTAGGGCACTTCCATGAGCTAGATGGATGACTTCCTACACACAGGACGGTGCTTAGTGCAAGTGGGATCCTTATGTGCTGGTAGGCCACAACATTCACAAACAGCAAGACTGGTAACAAGCCTTTGGTAAGTCCAAACTTCTGGCACATTTAGTTTGGGAATACTGGTGAATTCTAGCACAATAGTGCCCTCAAAAAATAAACACTGGTAACTTGATACTCTTGAAGGTCAGAAACACTGTACATAAAGGGTACTCTTTGCATTTTTTTTTTAAATTAACTGGTATGCCTGACATACTCGGCCTGAGAGGCAGCACACTATTTCCTTGTTTGTCAGAGCATTCAGGCTAGAGGCGATGACAATTCTGCTATATGAGTTGAGCAATCTGTTTCAGTCTATCTGGATGGGGTAGGAGCCCAACTAACTCGCTTTCAACAATTTTTGGGACTGGTCTGCAGTGCTCACTTTAATCAATAATGGACCATCTCTAAGATGTGTCATGTTCTTCATTGATTTTATCAATTTTACACTTTATATAAAATGGGCTGAAATCCTTTATTGTTTCCTCTTCACATTCAAAAATCATAACAAAAACCAATCAGTAAGAGAGGTTTTGTAGAGCTAACCTTTGAATTAGGCCATCAATCCAGAGGTTGAATAAAACGACACCTACCTATTCTTCAAGGACTGCACCATCATGTAAACCCTTCCCATGACTGATCTCAAAGTGTACTGTCCACCAATGCAAAATAAATCCCTGAAAGGGATGTGCCCCCTTACACAGTGGAACAAGGACAGCAGATGTGACAGAGAATGCATGCTACACAAGGAACCGCGTTCAAGAGGTCCCGAGTTTGAATCTCGGTCAGGTCGAGTTACCTGGATAAGGTTTTTTCCAGGGTTTTCCCTTATCCTTAAAGACGAATGTCGGGTAATTCTAAGCTCCATGGACCCCGGACTCATTTGAGCATCATTTCACCAATTTCATTCCTCGTCCGATATGACTTAACGTTGGAGGACGTAAAATTAAAAAAAAAAAAAAAAACAAGGAACAGAATCGTTAAAAAAACATGTGCCCTGTACATTAAAGCACAGAAGATTCATTCACAAAAGTAGAAGCCGTCAGAATGTTTTTGAATGGTCTGTAACTGAACTGACATGGGGTGTCATAAACTACCGAGGAAGGGTGGAGGACCTTTTCCAACCCCCCTGCGTCTCATTCCCCGGAATATTTCTTTCCTGTGGTATACTATACTTCAAAGGAACTACTCTCTAATCTCCACTGCTTATCCATATGGGTAAACCATTCACACACATAGCCCAGCTTTAATCCCTAACACCCACCTGTGACTCCCCACTTTAGGCAGTACTGCATATAAAATGCAGGCGAGGATTCTAAGGACTTGTGGTTGATAATACTGTGGTTCCAGCAGTGGTAACAGATCTGGCCTATGATACTAACCCAACAGCACACAGCAGTAGGGGAATTAACACAAGCTAGACCTTCAAGGAGCTATATGAGTGTACTACATGATGATGTGGATGGTCTCGGCACCTCAAGTTACACACAAGGGCAGTGCAAAGTCTCCAATCAACCTTTGCACCTGAGACCTCTGGAGAGCACACATGTCAGAAATCATGCTGAAAGCATGGGAAAGAACGAAGGAGATAGGGAAATCCCTGCTGGTGAGATAGGATCTAATAAACTTAGTAAACTAAACCTTACAAACTTATAATAATAAAATCTAGAAGTGGAAGAGGATGAGAAGTGCTGACAAGGCACTACATATGTATGTCACAGTTGATCCACGTAGACTGAGTGAAATGGTGGTGAGCAGCAAAATTCTATATCTATTGTAGCAGACCCCTGGAGGGTACATATCCTTGTACTTAAATGCTATAAAGTAATATGCAGCTGAGGCCACATTTTTTGTAATAATTATGCAAATGAAGGAAAAAATTAACTGGAGGAAATTGCTCTTTAGTTATATGATGTCCATATCAAATAAAATCTCCAAATGTACTGTGGTATAATGAAATGAGTGACTATGTTCTAGGCAGTGATATTCAACCTTGGGTACACAAAGACATCTAGGGGTACATATATGTGTTTCCTGAATGATCACAAAATAACAAAAAATATTTCAGCCAGAGAGATTTGAACCAGTATACCCAACAATGATTACATACAGTTGTGCTTGCTAATAATTTGTGTTGTTTGTTTCAAACGCTAACAACACTAACAAGTCTGAGAATGTATGTTACTGACTTTAGTACCCAATAAATTTTCGTGACTGTTAAGTGCAGGTTTGTTTTCTTTACTCAAAGTTTCACATCTCATTCTTTATATCTGTGAAGTATTGAATGTCTTTGTTGTGATAGTGATGACAGTCCAGTGTAACTATTGTTGTAAAATGGATACATTCATTATAAGAGGAAAATGTAAACTCAATAAAACAAATATAGTGGTAATAATGTTAAACTGCTGCAAGTGAAAAGTGTGACAATGCATATTCCACCATGGGACACTGATGAAAATAGTTTTGAAGTCGAACCATTTATGAGCAAGTTGAAAACATGAAAAATGTGAAATATAAATATTATAATGAATCTTACATTAATATGGATTTGTATTAAATATGTGTGATCCACCTCTTCCCCTGTATATTTGCAAGCAAACTCTTTTGCATAATTCTATGAAGCTATCCCTACTTCAAAGACATTTGGTAACCAATCACATTGATTATAAAGATAATTAAGTCAAATTTTTCTGGTGCGAAACAGAAAATTTGAATAAAATTCAAACATGACATACAGTTTTACAAAATCAACTAAGGTGGCACTGGAGACATTGTATGAGTTAGCATTACTTGTTGCAAAAATATATCACCTTACACCATAGTTGAATCTTTCTTTATTCCTGGTTCCTTAATTAATTGCAGATGAAATGTTACACAAATATTCTGTTAAAGTAATCAAAATAATTCTGAATTCTAACACAAGAGTAGGGTGTAGAATTCATGATATGACACAAGATATTATTGAACAAATAGTAGAAAATATTCAAATGGATAAAAGATTTGCAATTCAATTAATGACTTGGTGGGTGTGTCTGATGATGATGAGCTACTTAAATATGTTTGGTATTTTGACATTATTGGTGGTGCTAAAGCTGCTGAAATTCTAGGATGTAAACAATTACCAGAGCGTAAAATGGGGGGGGGGGGATGTTTTTAAAATTCTTGAGAATTTTATACGATAAAATCAAATTTCTCATGGGATGGTGTGTAAGTTTGGTCACATATGGTGCTGCTTGACTGATAGGAAAAAAAAAAAGTATATTTGTGAAATTAATCCCAAAATAATTGAGCAACATTTAATAATATACAGAGAAAATTTGATAGCAAAAAAAGACACTGAACACTGCTATAAAAGTAGTCAATTTAATAATGTCACGTTCAGTGAGCTCCCATCAGTTCAAAAAAAATTATGAAGAGAAGAGATGACATGAGAGCTATGCACACTCAATTTTTTTAATACGAAGGTGCACTAGTTATCACAAGGATGTGTATTGACTCTCTTTTTTAATTGAAAAATGAAGTAGAAAGCTTCCTTAAAAAATTGAAATCCAATCTGATGAAGCATTTTGAACTTGAAGAGTAGATTTGCTAATTAGCTTATTTAACAGATATATTCAACAAATTTAACGAGCTCAATCTTCAACTCCAAGGTTTTGACAGAACATTTTTATAAAGTTCATGAAAAATAAAGAGGTTTTATAAGAAAGTTTTACTTTGGATTGACTGCATTAATAAAGGGAATCTGCAGTATCTCCAATTCTGTTGGAACACAGCGGACAAAATGAAGTTAGTATTGGGCTTTTTGGAAATAATCAAATTCCAAGTTTTCAGGTTATAATTTTTAAAATACTTTCCAGAAATTGAGAAAGAAAATGTATTACAAGTATTGAAGGATATACACATTCTCATCAGTATTTATAACACAATATGGATAATAATGAACATCTTATTCGCAAGTAAATGGTACACATTGATTAAATATATACTGTAGAAATACTCTTATAGATTACAGCAGCATTACCTTACATACACCATCAGTCTACCAAGGTCGATGACAATAACAAACCGTGACAGCTGATTACATTAGCTCTCGTGGTTTTTTCTGGGGTTTTCCCTTATCCAGAAAGACGAATGTCGAGTAACTCTAAGCTCTATGGACCTCAGAATCATTTGAGGGGAATCTGCAGTATCTGCAGTATCTCCAATTCTGTTGGAACACAGCGGACAAAATGAAGTTAGTATTGGGCTTTTGGAAATAATCAAATTCCAAGTTTTCAGGTTATAATTTTTAAAATACTTTCCAGAAATTGAGAAAGAAAATGTATTACAAGTATTGAAGGATATACACATTCTCATCAGTATTTATAACACAATATGGATAATAAGGAACATCTTATTCGCAAGTAAATGGTACACATTGATTAAATATATACTGTAGAAATACTCTTATAGATTACAGCAGCATTACCTTACATACACCATCAGTCTACCAAGGTCGATGACAATAACAAACCGTGACAGCTGATTACATTAGCTCTCGTGGTTTTTTCTGGGGTTTTCCCTTATCCAGAAAGACGAATGTCGAGTAACTCTAAGCTCTATGGACCTCAGAATCATTTGAGCATCATTTCACCCATTCCATTCATCGTCCGATATGACTTAACGTTGGAGGATGTAAAATTTAAAAAAAAAAAAAAATTAGCTCTCGTTACAACACCCTTTTTACACAACTACTGCTTACTCACTCTTGTTTACAACAACTGTTTCACAACTGTCCTGCTGGCGTGTCACAATCCTTTTTATATGTCCATTCATAACTCGAGAACATTCTCGAACAAACAAGAAAAACAACCATTCTCCGTCAATCGAGATATCTCTAGAACTTTCCAGACATGAAATCCTAATTGTGCCGGCAAGTCCTTTATCTGAGATAACATTATTTGCCCGCTTTGTGATCACTCGCCGCGTTATCGTTGACTGCTTATGCAAGCTTGTGAAACATCCGCCGTCTATTATCTATTTGTGCCGAAACGTTTATGCCCAGCGCCGCGACACTGCTCCCTCCTCAAGGCTGGTCATCCCAAACAGCACCATCGTAGCAGGCCAGACGATCCAGGTGTACCACCAACATCTTCCCTCGGGGCACCTTCTGGATGCGGAAGACCACGGTAGACCACGTCGTTAATCCTCTTCACCACCAACCTTGCCATGGTTGCTGGAGCTTTGGGCATCGTCCCTTGGTCTGGGTAGGGCGGTACAACCAGACTAGGTCACCCTGCTGGAACCCTTGGCTGTTGGCTTACCTGTCGTATCGGGTCTTCATGCGGTCGCTCTCCTTCTGGATGTTCTGATAAGCCATCTCATGCATGTCGTGGAGATGGTCCACCAGGTTCTCCACATACTCGGTTGCTGGCTGTTTTGTGTCCGGGGGCCTTCCAAAAGCCAGATCACAGGGAAGGTGTAACTCCCGACCGAACATTAAACTGGCTGGCATCATCCCAGTGGTGTCATGTGTTGACGAGCGGTAGGCCAGTAAGAACAGGGGCACCTTAATGTCCCAGTCTCGCTGATGGCTGGCCACGACCTTCCTCAGGTGTTCTTCTGAAGTCTTGATGTATCTCTCGACCATGCCGTCCAACTGTAGATGTAGGGGGGTGGTGCGGGTCTTGTTCACCCAGCCTCTCTAGTGCCTCCTTCATCAGGTTGGATTCAAAATTAGTGCCCTGGTCGCTGTGGAGCTCTAACGGCACCCCAAATCGGCAAAACACTTGCTCCACAAGGGACTACGTGTTTGTCTTCGCCTACTGGTTCGGAATGGCAAACACCTCCGGCCACTTGGTGAAGTAGTCTACGACCACCATCAGGTACTTGTTGCCTCGGTCGGACACGGGGAATGGTCCAGCTATGTCGACGGCGATCCTTTGGAATGACGCTCCGACGTTGTACTGCTGCATGCGACCCCGGCTCCTAGTCTGGGGGCCGCGACTCGCCACGCACACATGACATTGACGGCACCATCTCACAGCGCCTGCTCGGAGCCTCAGCCAGTAATAGCGCTGTCGAAGTTTGTCGATCGTTCGGTTTGCTCCCAGGTGTCCTCCTGAAGTACCGGCATGCACTTCCTGCAAGACTTCGGGGACCTTACTTTGGGGAAGTACCAACTGCTCCCTCTGCGTGCTCCCATCAGGTGATTCTCATATCCAGAACAGCACACCCTCTCTTGTCTTCAATGAATCCCACTGGGCCCAGTACGACTTGTAGGTGGCGCTCCTCGGTGTGATGTCCTCCCAGGTTGGTCTCGTCCCTGCCTCCACTTCCCTCAAGAGTTGCCCAAAGTCTGTGTCAGCCAGCTGCTCCCTCCTCAGGCCTGCGCTATCCCAGCCATCCGCAGGTACTGCCGTGACTACCCGGACTGCTGCGGCACGCTCCTCCTCTTCCACTCTTGTGCATTGGCCGCACTCCTCTGGGCAGGGTCTTCGAGACATGCCGTCTGCGTTACCGTGGCTCTTCCCTCTACGATGTTCAGCGCTGAAGTCATACTCCTGCAGCCTCTGGACCCAATGTGCTGTCTGGCCTTCCAGGTTCTTAAAGCTCAATAGCCAAGTTAGGGCGGAATGGTCAGTCCTCAGGTGGAATGGCTGACCGTACAGGTACTTGTGAAAGTGCTCCAATGTCTTTACTACCACCAGTAGCTCTTGCCGGGTGACGCAGTAGTTCTTCTCTGCTTTGGATAGCGTCTTGCTGTAGAAGGCTATCACTCGCTCGTGGCCGTCCTGAACTTGCGATAGGACGCCTCCAATGCAATGATCGCTGGCGTCGGTGTCCACAATGAAAGCGCCGCCTGGTTGTGGAAATCCCAAAATAGGAGCACTACACAGTGTCTTCTTTAGGTGCTGGAAAGCATCTTCGGCGTCCTCCGTCCACACATTGGGTCGTTGTTCCTATGTCAAGCGGGTAACGGGTTTGGCGATGTTGGAGAACCCCTTTATGAAACGGCGGTAATAACTGCACAGCCCCAGGAAACTGCGCAACTCTCACTTATCCTTTGGCAGAGGCCAATCTCTCACAGCCTGGGTTTTCTCCGGGTCTGTGGCCACTCCGGTTGGTGAGACTGTGTGGCCCAAGTAGTTAACTTCTTTGCAGAAGAGCTGGCACTTCTTTGCGTTGAGCTTCAAGTTGGTTGCCTGCAGTCTCTGCAACACTTTGCTCAGGTTGTCCAGATGGTCTTCGAACGTCTTGCCGACGATGATGATGTCATCCAGGGGTATAGCTGGCATGTGTCATATGTCAATCCTATCATTACTGACTCCATGAGGCGTTGAAATGTGGCTGGTGCATTGCAGAGGCCAAAGGGCATAACTGTGAACTGCCAAAGCCCTTGGCCTGTCGAGAATGCAGTCTTCTCCTTGTCTCTCGGGTCTAGAGCCATCTGCCAGTAACCCGACTTCAGGTCCAGGACCGAGAACCACTGTGCACCAGCTAGCGTGTCCAGGGTATCGTCAACCCGGGGTTAGGGGAAACAGTCCTTCCGGGTGATAGCGTTCAGCTTCCTGTAGTCCACGCAGAAGCATAGCTCGCCGTTCTTCTTAGTCACCAGAACTACAGGGGAACACCAAGGGCTGTCAGACTCTTCAATCACTCCCCTGGATTTCATTTCGTCTACCATATCACGTACCGCCGCTTGTTTCGCCAACGGAACGTGTCTAGGTGGTTGCCGAATAGGTCGGGCGTCTCCAGTGTCGATGCGGTGAAGCACTTTATCCGTGCGGCCGTAGTCACTGTCGCCTTGGCTGAAGACGCTCTGGTATCGCCTTAGTAGTTGTCAAACTTTCTCCACCTGTTCTGCGGTCAGGTGGTCGACCACCCTCTCTAGTAAGCCTTCCAGCCGGGACCCCAGGTGTTGCGTCGGCACCGGCTCCTGTGTCTTGTCGATAGCTGTCAAGCTGACCACGGGCTCGCACGTCCCCAGCTCCATTCCGCCCTGGACGTCGTGGTCGGTGTCTGCCAGGTTGAGCAGCCTCACTGGCACCTCCTCTCGACACGGCAATAATGTCCTGGCTACACAGAGTCCGTGCACAGGCGTCATCTGGTCCAGCATCATGTTCTTCGTCCGCTGGCCTTCCAGTCGCGTCGTCACCACCACCTCACTTCTCGCGGGGACCACCACGTCTTCCTTCAAGATACCCTGCAGATTCCAAGGCGCTGATCGGGCTGCCGGAGTATCACCTCTTCTCCATTGAGCCGCAGGACCTTCCTGCCGACGTCGACCGTCACCTCGTGGCTCCTAAGGGCATCCAATCCCAGTATCACCTCCTCAGCCATCTTCGCGACGAACACCCACAGACGTACGACGCTCCATCCCAAGGTCAACTTTAGCAGGGCCTCCTCCACAGGCAAGATGTCACCCGATGCCGTCACAAGCTGGTATGGTCGGCTCGGCTTCCTTGTCGGCAAACCCTTCTCCACGTCATGACTGATGATGGTCACGGCTGCCCCGGTGTCCACCAGCACGCGGCACGGGTACCCTCTCATCCAACCGTCGGCGGTGAGGCTGTCATCCATACGCCGGCTGACGGCGCGCAGTGTCACTCGAGGGGATGGTGGTGATGGCGCCGACGAGCCCCTCTCCACGACGGCCCTTACTCGTTTTCCGACTGCTCTTCCTGGTGTGGGCAGTCTCTCTCCAGGTGTCCGGGCTGTCCACACCAACACAGGCCACTAGGTCTTCACCGGCGTCCCTCGGCTGGTATTCTGTCTCCGGTGTAGCGGACACTCCTCGTTCTCGACGTCGGGATAGCTGTTACCTTGGCCACCTCCATCCTTAATGCTGCCGTTAGCGCCTCGTGGATGGTTTTATATAATCGCTGAGCATTAGGCGCTGACGAATCTCCGTGTCTCGTACCCCGTCAACGAATGTGTAGGCAGCTTCCCGGGATACGAACTCTGGTGGGAGGTCGACTAGGGCCTTGCTAGCCAGTGGCTCAACTGCCAGGGCGAACTCCTGCAGCGTCTCCCCTGGCTGCTGTGACCTTGCCTTTAGTTGGCTGCGGTATGCTGCGGCTAAGCGGTGGTTTCCAAAACGATTCTCCAGAGCCTCCCAGATGTCCTTGGGCGCGGCCGTTGTCTGTACCGCGTTCAGGACTTCCGCGGCCCGTCCCTGGAGACTAGCTATTATCTGTGCGGCCTCTTCCTCTGGTGACCAGTTGTGTTTGGCCACCGTGTCGAATTGACGCGGAAGACTTCGAAAGTTGTCGCGCCGTCGTATTTAGGAGGTTTGACGCACGCAGATATTGTGTTACGTCCCGACGCGTCGAACTTTAAATCCTTTAACCTCCTGCTGACGACGTCCTCCACCATGGCGTTCAGGGACTTTGCGTTGCTGTCAGCCTTTCCTTCCAGCTCGTCAACGCGGCTCGCCAGATCTTCGACGCGCTCGTCCACTTGGCCCATCCGCTTGCCCAGCTCCGTCACGTCATCCCTCACGCCGGCCAACTGTTCCTCAAATTTGGCAGCGAGAACTTCGTTCGCCACCTTAATTTCCGTGACCAGACTGTCGTTCGCTGCTCTCATTTCTGTGGTTAATTCGGCCTTCATTTTTTCCATCTTCTCGGTGATGTTGTCGTTAGCCGTCTTCATTTGTTTCAACTCTGTGGCCAGGTTGTTATTTGCCGCTTCTGTTTTTGCAGCGAGGTTGTCATTCGCTGCTTTAATTGTCGCCATCTTCTCCAAAATCTTTTCCAATGTAGCTTCCATGTCGCACTCCTGACACCAGTTGTGACTTTGTGGGTTCGTAGAATTAAAAGACCGAGTTACAAAAATTAAAAATCTCCTTTATTTTCGTAAAATACTCTTATAGATTACAAAAGCATTACGTTACATACACCATCAGTCCAAGGTTGATGATAATAACAAACCGTGACAGCTGATTACATTAGCTCTCGTTACAACACTCTTTTTACACAACTACTGCTTACTCACTCTTGTTTACAACAACTGTTTCACAACTGTCCTGTATCACAATCCTTTTTATATGTCCATTCACAACTTGAGAACATTCTCGAACAAACAACCATTCTCTGTCAATCGAGATATCTCTAGAAATTTCCAGACATGAAATCCTACCTGTGCCGGCGAGTCCTTTATCTGAGATAACATTATTTGCCGGCTTTGTGATCACTTGCCGCGTTATCGTTGACTGCTTATGCAAGCTTGTGAAACATTATCCGCCATCTATTATCTATTTGTGCAGAAACGTTTATGCCCAGCGCCGCGACAATACTTAGTGATTGGCATAAGATGTCAAACAGCAACAATAACAACAAAAGACATTTTATACTGAAGAAAGTTTGCTTTCCAAGGAGGTTTAAGTCTCTACAAACTTAACCTGTTCCTGAAATTTCACCTATGATTTATGATTCTAATTTCTCTATATTTTGTATATACAATTCCAAAAACACTGAGCAAGTATGGGCATGTAATAGCCCACAAATATTCAGTACTACCAACTAAACAAAAAGATTGTTGATTTCTACTTACAAGTGTTCATGAATTTGTAACTGTGGCCACTTTCAAAATGTGTCTCTAATATGAATAACTCTAGGAATTCCAAGTTATTTTAGGTATGAATATGAAATTATAACTCAAAGTATAAACTTGAAAGAAGCGTAGGGACAGTGAAGCACAAATTACTATAAAAGTGAACCGAGAATATATTGACACATTGCTTCACTCACACTGTTTATTCACAGGACATGTTTCAAGAGCTCTTGCTCCTATCCTCAGCTGATACTCGACTAGTGCAAGTTGTAGTGGTTTCTTCTTTCTCCGTATTGTCAATAGATGGCGTGATGTACTTGTCAAAGATGTCCGGTGGTGGAGTTTCAAAATTCATGACTCTATGACGATTTTTGTTAATGAAGATTTTTTCCCATATGGAAAGGTCTATGGGGTGATTAACGTATTTTATTAGAGATGTTTCCAAATTGATGTCATGTCTAGTATTCAAAAAATGAAAAGCCACAGCTGATTTTTCTGTTTCACCATTTTTAATGTTTCTCATATGTTCTTTAGTTCTGATGTTAATATTTCTTTTTGTTTTTCCTATATAAATTTTAGGGCAAGTTTCACATTTGATCTCATACATTCCTGGTTTTTCTTTGGTAGTGATTGAATTTTTGGGAGGGCCTTTTAACAAATTTCTGATATTAAACCTATTTTGAGGTGCAACCTATAACAAATTCCAAAAAATCTTCTCAAAACACAACATAACTCTTGCACCTCAAAATAGGTTTAATATCAGAAATTTGTTAAAAGGCCCTCCCAAAAATTCAATCACTACCAAAGAAAAACCAGGAATCTATGAGATCAAATGTGAAACTTGCCCTAAAATTTATATAGGAAAAACAAAAAGAAATATTAACATCAGAACTAAAGAACATATGAGAAACATTAAAAATGGTGAAACAGAAAAATCAGCTGTGGCTTTTCATTTTTTGAATACTAGACATGACATCAATTTGGAAACATCTCTAATAAAATACGTTAATCACCCCATAGACCTTTCCGTATGGGAAAAAATCTTCATTAACAAAAATCGTCATAGAGTCATGAATTTTGAAACTCCACCACCGGACATCTTTGACAAGTACATCACGCCATCTATTGACAATACGGAGAAAGAAGAAACCACTACAACCTGCACTAGTCGAGTATCAGCTGAGGATAGGAGCAAGAGCTCTTGAAACATGTCCTGTGAATAAACAGTGTGAGTGAAGCAATGTGTCAATATATTCTCGATTCACATTTATATGAAATTATAAATTGTATATAGAGTTACAAAAATATGTGGATCATAATAAGATTTTATAAATAACAAAACTGTTATCAGAGTATATATCTATTAGTGCTTTTAAAAACTGACTTTCTTCTACAGAAAGTATCTGTTTGCAATTATATTTAAACTAAAATATTCTTATATAGATGCATATATTTTCAGATGCACATTAATTCATCTGAAGAGCTAAGAATAAATAAATATTGATCACCTTTACTGGACATGAATTTCGCTACTCTTATGCAAACTATTCTTATAAACATTTATTCATCTACATTAAGTTAATCATGAGAAATTGCAGAAATTACTTTATTGCTAATTATCTTGTAGGTGCAAAGAGAATATGGAAATATAGTAGGCTTTAAGCGACAGTCAACTTGTATAAGTGCACAGCTGGTCGCTATGTGATGCCTTTGAAATTCCAAATTCTTTGCAAGCCAAGAGATATAAAAAATGAAAAAGAGTTTTCATTATGAAACACAGCTTCCCTTATTATTTTATCATGTCTTCTCAAAATCTATGAATATAGTGTACAACCTTCCTCTTTTCACCTGTAAATATTTGTCAACCTACTTTTCAATAATCAGTATGTCATCCAAAGTATATTGGAAAATTAAGACAAATAACAAGGAATATCAAAGAAATCTTTTGCTGTACAAAACAGATGTATTTCACATAAAGTGTGTTTTAACGAAATCTACATTTTTTGTGCAGTTAGATTTAGTCTAGCTCTCAAAGTTAACCAGTTATGCAAAAGTTACTTAGAATGAAGACAACTTCTGAGGACATTTCAGAAAATTCAAGATATACATTTCATTTATCATGAAAATATCTTACCATATGTCTAGTATTTTAATTAAAATTGTTGGAGCCTTCTTTTAGGAAATCAAAATTTTCAAAAAATGTTTCACGTAAAACGTAGTTTTAGGTGGGGAAATTTCCTTGGAAATTTCTGGAAATTTCTTAAATACCAAGTTTTGTTTCTGAGTTATGCTACTCACAACACAGATGCCATATGACCTCCATTGAAATCTTGGTATCAAATTTTTGGATGAAATTTTTGGATCTAACTGCTATGTATGTGATCAAGAAAGTAAAAAATTTTATAAAGAAGGAAAATGTTTTTAGAGTATTTTAGTATAGTATCATGCATATAGGAATGTATTAGAAGTAATAATTGCTTATGTATATCATTTTCTTTTGCTTAAAATCCATTCATCATATCAAACACAAGAATGACGATAATATAGCAAAACAAGCTACACTCTGGCTGTAAACCACCATTCCAGAGTTCTGACACTGCATTCATGACATTATACAATGCAATGGTGCAGTTTTCACAATGTCACGCACTTAAATAAATTCTTCCACAAGATTGCTTCATGAAATATTTTATTACGAGGGACATTCAATAAGTAGTGCAACACACTTTTTTCTCTGTGAATTTTGCTTAAAAAAAATAAATTTGGTGTAGGATTACTTTAAGTATTCCCACTTCACCTAATACAGTTGTTATCACTGCTTTTCTCATGGGGCATGCACCTGTGACAAAGCACCTGAACACAATAGGCATATATCAGGGTAACTTAAGCTGCAGATTCTACACGAAAGAGACTGAAACGGCCCAACACACTCTATATTCCTGTGAAGCCTGTGACGGTTATTTCACATTTTTCAAATATTTAAGAATTTGTTCTAAATTGTTCTGGAAAAGGTGATTTATATAAAATAAAAAGTGTGAAATAGGGTAGGACACAGAATGATATAACTTACGTAATAGTGTTGCTATTGGTTATTACAATAATGTAATTATATAATGTTGTGATGTGGACCAATAGGATAGAAATAACTTAGAAGTTGTAGAAACATCGTGCGCAGAGAATCCAGAATATTGAGATAGTTTGGCGTCATTCTGCACAAGATCATCGTCGCAGTAAGACGTGTTTTCTTTGGTGTCATTCTGCAAGACTGCAGAAACTGATAGCTCTATGATGCAACAATAATCATATTATGAAAGGACAGAATCTACGAAATTTGACATTGTAATATATTAATGGTTTAGAAGAATAAATTTCAAGACTTTTAAAGAGAGGAATTGTTATTTTCAACCATAATGGCATAAAATAATTTTCACTCTGATACCAGGACTAGAGATAAGACTCATTGCTCCACAGCACCGAGGCATACATCTACAATGATTCTACCAGATCGTCACCAAAGGTGAGAGTAATTTATCATTCTATCATCACGCACCTTTTGCACAATTATACCATAGCAAGCCTTGTCTCTAGGAGATATAATGTTTTTGGGGCAATGTTTATAGAACCAAAACAATAACATCCATAGCCACCGGAAGACTGTATATCCTCTTCAGGGAAGCAGATGTAGTGGGATGGATATAAGCAATACACGTAGCACAATAAACCCTAGGCTGAATTGCACCTGAAAAAATGACGGGGGTAAAAATCTATACAGCAGGGGTAAAAATCTATATGTGGCAGCGTTACAACTAGCCTTTAAAATGGTGTCTGTAACAGAGAGGTGCATTCCAAACAGAGAGCAGTTATTAAATTTCTTTTGGAGAAAATCAGGTATTAATAGACACTTGCAGAATGTCTAATGAGTCCTGACAGTGGACAAAAGCATGGCGAGTCATTGAGTGAGGCACCTGTCCTCATCACAACAAGGTCAAGCAAACTGTTTAATCTCCCACGTGCCAACCAGCCATACACAGCTGACTCCTGCAATGTTGGAATGTTCAAACTCTCTTATTTGAGGTGATTGATAGTTCACAATCAAATACCATGCTGCTCAAACTGGCATTTCTGTTAGTAGTGCCGACACAGTTGTTCACCAGATGGGGTACTCAAAAGGTTTGTTCTCATTGGGTTCTTCATTGCCTAATTGTCGACCATAAAAATCACAAAAAGACCATCTGTGCATAATTACTTGTTATGAGACTAAGGGTGACAATCTTTTGTCAAATATTATCACAGGTAATAAAACATGGGTTCATCACTTCGAACCCGAAACAAAACAGCAATCCATGGAGTGGCACCACACCAACTCTCCTTTGAAGAAAAAGTTCACAGCTGGAAATTAATCACTTCTTCCACACTAGCCATGTGTAGGCTAAGGTTTGGATGAGCAGAGCCAGACTGAAAAAATCTGTCTGATTTCTCTTAACCATTGAGCTACTATGGCCAACATGCCGATATGACATTAAATTCTCAACATATATATCTGGAAATATATTATTTGTCTATGCTGATCTCCAAATAAGTCTTGTCTCTATTGAAAAACTGTAATAGCTACCTCAGAAAATGTTTCTCACAGAATACAAAACTATTAAAAGTGCAGCTCTCATTTTAATCGCTGGCAACACGAGGTGATTGCAGCATCGTACTGTGACGTGGAACTAAATTATGAAAAATCACATTCCCAAATGTTTACATCGCCAGCAGCACTAACAATGTATTTTTTCATACCTGTCAGCTTAATGTCATGTTCTAATATTCTGTTGCTACTGACATTGTTAAAAATTAAGTTATGTGAGCTTTAGTTATTGTGATTGCACATTTTTTATTCAAGTTCTTTTAAAAGGCTAGGTTAGTGTGAAAAATACAATGGTCGTTCATAACTGTTTCATGTGATATTAATTTGGGTTAAAGGAATGTTTCTGTGAAAATACATAATTGTATTACACTTAATCTCAAACTTTAAGATTGACTGTAAAGTTTGTCTTAAAATATTTTTTTCTGTTTGGTTCATAGAAACATCTTCTGCACCTAAGTTTTGTGTGAACCTGTAGCCAGCTAACAATAGGATGTGGAAATGTACAAGAAAATGAGAAGAAAACACTTGTTTGACACTTTATTTCTTCTTCTGTCCAGATAGCACAAAAGTTTATACATTTTTGTAGTTAACATAAATAATTGTATTCTACTTCTTACAACTAAACTTCTACAAACATTAAATACAACTATGTAGCCATTAATGCACATAACAACACTTTTTTTTTTTTTTTTTTGTCATTCCTTAGTTTGTTATCAGCAAAGCAACAGTGTCATTTCACTTAATATTTACACCACCATTTTACTTTGTGCCTGGACTCAAAGCATTAAACACTGGATACCCATTATCCTTAAAATCACAGGAATACTTGAACTCCAACTTGCCATCGTGTACTTCCTAGAAGTAAATAAAAATACAATACAATATGTAGCAACGTTCATAAGAAACTATACTCTATCGAGCCTTAAAGTATGCACAATGTCAACATTATGCAGCAGCACAATTTTTAGAGCAACCAAAACAGTGAAGTGTGAGTGGAAATAATTTGTTACTACATTGCATATGTTATTGCTTATTTGATACATTCAAGTAATGAACGAGGTGAATAAGTACCTTAATTCAACTTCCCGGCTATGGCATTGAATTTTTCAGTCTGGCTCTAACCTTTCACAGGTGCTTTTGTTTACATCGTACCATAAAGTAAGAATGGCCCCAGTATAGTACATGTTAGACAATTTTGTATGGACTATAATCAACTTCAGTGGAAGTAAATATGACTGTTTAGTAAGCCAGCAATTTTCTGCCAAATGTAGTAGGTTTATAATTTTATCAGAAGATAAACAAATGAAGTAGAATTCTGTCGTGTTTGGTTAATAAGGTAATAAATGAGAGGGAAAATATAAATTATATAATATAAATATTGTGGCATTATTATTTGGTCGTCTTGTTTCTCCAACTTAATCGAGCCACACGTTCAGGATCCAAATTTGTGACATTATTCCTCCACTCGCAGCAGATAGGAAGCACGCCGACTGTTTGGAAGATCCAGGTCGAGATTTGATTAAATAAGAGTCATGAGATCTTTTCTCAGGTGTGGATTTTTGGTGACAGAAATAAAATTTTATATGACTCTGATTTTGTAATATATCATTTAATTGTATAATCTGAATTACAATTCACTCATTACTATTACGAATACCGAATAACTCTTTTTTGAAGGTTATTAACTTTCCGTTACAAAACTTTTATATTCACCGCGTCATTTTTTCCCTCATCATCAAACAAGACTGAAGAACATATCTATCTCAAGATTATTGATTTTCCGTAACTATCATTACTCCTCTATTAATTTTGTGATTCGCCGATGTACTGCTACGTCACCGTACTACGTAATACAATTATTACTACAGCCAATCACAAAATTACACATATATTTGTTTTTAATATGTCATTACATGGCCTACTAAGTCATATCAGAAAACAGTTCTAACTAAAACATATTGTTACAATATTCAATGTTCAATTAGAAGAAATGCATACTTAACCAACTTCAACATTATCATTAATATGCTTTAGAGTCATTTCTAACACTTATTATGATTAAGGTACAAGAAGCAGAGATTAAATTTTATCAATGAGTTATGAAAATAAATGAGCATTTATAATTTTTTTTAAGTTTCAAAAACCTATCTCTAAGACATGAAACCAACATACAATGTATCCACCTTGGTAGCGTAGATGGTAGCATGTCAGCTTCATGTTCACGAAGTCCCAAGTTCAAATCTTGGTCAGGAAGAGTTACCAGGATAAGGTTTTTTCCTGGATTTTTCCCTTATCCTGAAAGATGAATGTTTGTAACTCTTAGCTCTATGAACTCTGGGCTCATTTGAGCATCATTTCACCCATTTCATTCACTGTCCAATATGACTTAACAGTGGAGGACGTAAATTAAAAAAAAAAAGAACTACAATTTTTATGCAGAATAAGATAAATCAACTTAATGCCATGCCTGGGATTTAAATCATGAATGTTCTTGAAATAGTCATGAATAGGGCCTAGATAGTTTGTACTAAAAATCAGTAATATATGTACATATATGTTAATTAAATTTTAAAGGGAGTCGATTAATGACACTAAACAACACTTACTTTTAAATTTTTCCGGAACATGTTTCAGAGACTTTGCCTCTATCCTCAGCCGGGGGCCCAAATGACCTTGTTGTCGACAGGCCCTAAAACACTACACACTCACTCACACTATCCTCAGCCGGTCATCGACTGGTTCTCATTGGTGTAGTTGACGATATTTTGTCACAGGTCTCCTCTGGTGGCGGTTCAAGGAACTTGCTGAACAAATCTTTCTGGGGGATGTCGAAATTGAATACTTTGTTCCTATTTTTTGAAATGAAGATTTGTTCCCATGTGGATAGTTCTTGTTTTCCTGGTGTATGTTTTAGTAGTTTTGGTTCTGGATTTATGTTGTGGTTTTTTCCCCAAAAAATGTGTGGCAACTGCTGATTTTTCTAATTGTTTATATTTTATGTTTCTAAAGTGTTCCTTTGCTCTTGTTTCTAAATTTCTTTTGGTTTTTCCAATATAAATTTGACTACAGTCACTGCATTCAATTTGATATATACCAGATTTTTTGTTAGATGGAATGGCATCTTTGATGTTTGAGCAAATTAGGTTTTTTAAGGAGAAATGGTTGACTGGTGCTAGTTGAATGTTTTGTTTTTTGAAGACTTTTTTGAATTTATCATAGGCCCATGGATGGTAAGTGAATATTTTGAAAATCATATTAGTTTCTGTAGCTGAGAAATATCGTCAACTACACCAATGAGAACCAGTCGATGGCCGGCTGAGGATAGAGCAAATCTCTGAAATATGTTCCGGAAAAATTTAAAAGTAAGTGTTGTTTAGTGTCATTAATCGACTCCCTTTAAAATTTAATTTATCATAACAACACTGTTTTCAACACTTCCAAGAAAGGAATTACATATATATGTATTTTAAAATACTGAAATATGTAATTAAACTACTCAAATAGAAAGAAATATGTAACATCATAATATCAGAATTCCCAACAATTTTCTTGAATTGGCCGTGCTGTGGCTCAGTGGTTAGGCCGCTTGGCTCTCACCAAGGCGGCCTGGGTTCGATCCCAGGCGACTGAAAAGTGAAATTTGTGGTGGACAACATGGCGCTGGGGCGGGTTTTCTCCAGGACCTCCGGTTTCCCCCGCCATCTCATTCCACCGGTGCTCCATCTTCATCTCATGTATCATCAGTGTCACCGCCTGCAGTACCGTTAGTAGTAAAAACGGGCATTAAACACTACACATTTCATTTCATATTTCTTCTTGAATTAGGTATAGTAAATTGGAGATGTATGTAAATCAGTAAAAAATTGGAACTTGCCTATTGCTCCTAATTTTTTAAATTACAATCCCCAACAATAAGATACAAACATGTGTTTCAAATTCTTCTGCGTAATATGGCTTTGTACTGACTGAATGATCGTTCAACTTCACATGAAAATGGGTGCATATTTATACTTGCACAAGTCTTCTGCTGTGTACTCAATTTCCAAGTCTTTGGCACTACCTTGACTTAGAATTCTGTTAATAGCACTGATTGTCTTGTGTTTTGGGTTTTTCTTCAAACTGGACGAGAGTTTATCTTTCACTGCAGCCCCAAACAGCCCTTGTAGACTTTTCTAGGAAGTGACCACAAAATGATCAATATCAAGGCTCTCGAAGAGTTTAGAGAGTTTAAGTTTCACCTCACTGAATGATTCCTTGGCTGATTCAACAGAAACTGCATCTTGGGAGTCAAAATGCTGGAGAACTTGTTTCACAGAATCAAAATTCTTCGTGAAGTAGCCTACAGCATCAATCCAGCTTCCCCAACTCGTTAAGATTGGTTGAGGAGGGAGTGGAAGCTCAGGAAACAGTTCTTTGAATTTATCAACTCTGTTGTAAGCATTTAAAAACACTTGCTTTGTATTCAAAAATGGGTGTGTCAACATTAGAAAATTTAGAACAAACCAGTTCTGCTATGCAATGGAATGCATGGACAAGACATGTAAGATGTAACATTTTAGGATATAAAACTTGCAAAGCTGGCACAGCTTTGCACATATATTGTGATGCATCCGTCACAAGAAGGAACACATTGCTGTGTTTCACTCCATCGGGCTACAAAAGTCCCATTGCATCATTAAATAATTTAGCAATACTTTGGTGATTGCATTTTGCTAACACCTCACAAGTTAACAAGACAGGCTTACTCGCTTCATTATCTTTCAACACGCTCACTATAGCATTTCCAATATGTCTTCCCTGTACATCAGTTGTCTCGTCAATTGAGACCCAAATGGGATAATCAACACCAATTTCCAAACAAATAGAGTTTATTGTTTGCGTATATAAGTCAGGAACATAGTTCTTTCTGATTGTAGATTCAACTAGCACAGTTTCATATGTGAATTTCTCAAGAAATTCATGTAGTACTGGATTTTTTAATTTCCAGAGAGGGATATCAGCACAAACCATAGCACGGCAAAGATCACTTGCAAACTCAGATTTCTGAGATCCTGGACGTTCTGAGCTTGAGGTTCAGTGAGAACAACTGCTTTTGAGATGTGGTCTTCGAAGCATGGCCCTGATGATGTGACGTGGATAAATGTTGCAACACTTGAAAACGTTGAGAACAGGGACCAGGCAAAAGGATCTTTCCATCTGTTGAAAAATTGTTAAATTCCTCTGTGTAATGCTTTAACTTTACACAGAGTGAGGTTTTCTCCTTCGGCATCTTTTACTACAATGAAAAGTTCAATCTACACATGATGGCCAACTGCAGCTGACTATTTTCTCATGTGATGGCTTGACTTGGACACACAGTGGTACGGTGTGCATAACATGAACGACGGACACGCAGGGCAAGGTGCTAATCACGAGATCAACGCAACAGACCAGACAGACTGACTCTCTACTGCTAGCTATATACTTCTAGTAAAAACACGCATGTTAAAATGAATAAAATTGCAACAAAGCTTGGAAATATCAATAAACATGTAAAAGTAAGTACTGAAAAGTAAAATATATGAGAATATGTATTTAAGGGCAAAATATGTGAATATATGTATTTTCATATATTTACATAACTATCCGGGCCCTAGTCATGAATAAAAGCATTGTTAAAAGTGAAACTACCTATATATTAAAAGACTTATTGAGTCATACCTTGTAATAAGATTTTTGTCTACATCATCTTGTGAAACCAGTCGGAAGATGTTATAATTTGGTGCCCATGTTGAGATTTATTTTGAAAGAAATTATGCATCACTGGATGAGAAGACTTGGAAGTTCAGATGGTGTAATCAATTTAGAAATAATTAATGTCTATTTCCCCACCACCACATGAAGATTCTCACCTCAAGTCGTTGGCTCGTATTGATGTCGTTTTCTGTCTCGGAATGAACTTTTCTTAAATAAAAAGATTATATCTTGCCTGTTTTTATATTTGGAATTTAATTATCAAACTTTGAGTTTAAATGATGTAACACAAATTATATTAAAATCACTCAGATACATTTACTTTCTCAAATTACTTCGTCTTTACACACATGTTTTTCTTATTTCTCCACACATCTAACTTCCACAATGTCCAGGCAGCTACTAATTTCATCCTCTCTAAGAACTATTGATTTTTCTCTGTCCCTATAGCAACCACATGTTTCCACATATTCATTAAACATTCATAGCCCCCCATATATACATCTGGTTTACAATTTCATTTTCACAAACTTAATTATAGACTTAATGTTTTTAAACATTTCTTAAACACTTCTAAACTCAAATTACATTATCAAACAAATAAATATCATTAGTTATTCGGGGCCAAATCAAAACAACTACTACAAGCTTATTAAAACTAATAATAGTCAGCCAATCAAGGCTTCGTGGGTGATCAGTGGTGTCAAATTAATAAATGTTGAGCTTTCGGCTATTGCAAACTCCATGGCCTTCTTCAGGATCCTGAAGAAAAGTTCGCAAGCTCGACATTTATTGATTTGATATGGCTGATCACCCGCGAAGCCTTGATTGGTAATGCTCGCCGTGAAACCTTCAAGTCTTACAATAGTCAGCCAATCACCTTTCATGATCCACTATACTAGTGCACCAAGGATTCACATGGCACACTAAACCTCTTGCATTGCCATTTTTCCTATCCAGGCTTCACCCTGTGAGTTTTCATAACACACAACTACTGTTGCCATGGCAATTATCAATAAGATTTCCAATAACTCTGTTTATTGGTTATTAATGTAGATCATGTAATTCTATCTATATTTTATGATTAAGTATACTTTGAGGTTATGCTGGTTTTTCTAGAAATCTTTCATCACAAAAGTACGCTCTACAGTATAAAATATATCATTTAAATAATTAATATATTTAATTAAAATAAAATGTCTTAATTTTTTAGAACAATTTCTTCATAAATAATACAAATCAAGTATGCAAGCAAATTTCTAAGCTCTTGTATTAACTATGCACCCTTTTATTGCTCATGTATTTATCCACAGTAAAATTATCTTCATTATGAAATTATTACCTGATATTCTTCTATCTGCTCTGAATTCTGCTTGGAACTCTGTCAATTTTTTCTCCTGCTCTATTCAATTTGTAACCTATGTGCTAAAATGCCTGTAAAGATCTTACCTAAAATAGAAAGTAGACTTACCTCTAATTAGCTGAATTATTTTTGTTCATCTTTTTTGCTTACATATACTGGTACTGACATATTTATTTTCTAATTCTTGGTTATCTCTTTCATCTCTCGTATTTTATCCATTAGTTTTATCATTATTTTTCTCTTAGTTTTGTTATTGCCATGGCCTTTCAAAATTCCCTTGGAATATCATCTATATCACTTTCTTTGTTAGCTTTTAATCTCTTCATTTGTTCACAAAGTTCAGTAATTTCTCTATCTAGTTATTTTTCTATAGTATCAGTAATTTATCAATTCATCAAAAACTTGAAGGCTCCCATGTAAAAGAATTCTACTCTGAGTATGTTACTTTGAACACATCAGTACATTCACGTAATGTGTGAACACCATTTTTCTATGTTTATATTCTTATCTATCATTGGCATATTTCTGTACAACCCGTTTATTATTGACCATATTTTCTTTGTCAGTATTTTTGGCACTTTGTTGAGCATCTGACTTCTTTTTGTACCCCATTCTTACTTTTCTTCCTCAATAAAGCACTCATAGGTCCATCTAAAGGCTAAAATGTTTTTCCTTTGCTCTTTGGCAATTTTTGTCAAACATTTCTTTTTCCTGTTATAAATCCCAGCCCATTTTACACTATATTCTAATGCTTCTCATTTCTATCTGTATATAGTAAAGCTTCTAATTTCTACTTGTAATACTTTCACTTTTCTAAATTTAATTCTTTATAACAAACATCTATAAATCTATTAGATGCTCTTCTATTCTCACTCCCTATCACTATTTGATTCCACTAATTTTAATCTCAGTAGGAAATGGTTGCTAGGTTACTGTACTTATAACCCCAAAGCCTAGAATCTAGTTTTCAATACTGGTGAGCACACTATAGTCTACCACACTTTGGCCATTCTTGTTGGCAAATGCAAAGTCTCCTTCTGAGCCTGATCCTTTCAATCCATTTAGATCATAAGATAATTTTCCTCATAAAAATCTTAAAATTTTCTCTCTTCATTATTTATAACCTTATCTTCATGTGCCTATTCTGTATTTCAGACTCATCATGCTCTTAAATTGTATTGTTCATTTTAACCTTTCTAGCACTGAAATCACCAAGAGTTAATATTTCTATTTCCATCATATTTATTTCTGAACTCCTCAATGCTGCTACTTACTTTCCTGTACACTGAGATTGACTTTTTTATTTATCCACAATATGAACCAACTTCAGTTCCCTTCGAACCCACAACCTCAGAAACCTAGACAACGGAAGACTTTTCCTAAACATGTTTGCATCTTAATACTTCAATGTGGAAAATGGAATACACATAATAGCAATATAAACATAGCACTTTTCCCCTTAAATATCACATAAGCATAGCTATGGTACTGATTTATTCCTCAGTTCTTTTTCTTTTTCCAATTCAAGTTCCTTGTCTTTCCTCATATTATATCCTATAACTTCTAAGACTGGACCTCTGTTCTAATTTTTTACACTACTCACACTATAGAGGTCAAATCCAAGTACTTCTATATTCTTTTTATTTTTCAACCATGTCCCTACTGTCATTATCACATCGCCACTTTTTACCACTGTTCCCTTCCTCTAACAGGCTCTCCAGATTCCAACTTAACACACAGAGCCTTTCCTCTCAAATCTAAACTGATCTAAATTCACTTGCCTTCTTGTATGGACATGATCTTTTACTTTCACAATGCTACCTGATGGCATTCAGATAATGCTTAAATCATTCGATTCCATACAGCTTAGCCAGCTAATACTCCCAAGGCCTTTTTCCATGTGTCTTTGATCAGATGTAGTAGTAGTTAAACATATCTCGGTGATGCCAATGATGCCAGATTTTCGATCCAATGCGCAGAAGGTGATACTGGCATCTCACTAATCACTTAAGTGTTGAATCTCTCTGATGCTGAGCAGGTGGTGGTCATCAGTCCATTGCAATGGAATCTGATTCTCCTTCAATATAATTTAGTTTCAGTTTATCTTGGAAGGAATCCTCACATCCCACCAAGCACATTCATTTCTCCTCTCATCTACTCCAAAAATCATCCAATTTAACTATTTCATACCTTCTAATTTTCCAATCAGAATAATCTTCTTTTGCACGTCCTTATTCAATCCTTTACTTCTCCTTTGAATTTTCCTGTTGATTATGCATGTTCGGAGGAACTTAGTAACAGTGACATCCAAGTTAATTGAAAATACTATTTGTAGTCAGTATTTCACACTCTGTCACTTACATTTTTATTTTTTGAGGGACTAGTTTCAGAAGCAACAACAGACAATAGTCAGACTTTCGAGGTTGAGAATGGAAGCAACAACTTCCAAACCTAGTTCCTCAAAAAATAAAAATGTGGAGTGTGAAAAATCAACTACAATTTCCTATTGATGTTTTTACCTCTTTAAACTTGCCAACAATTTCCCTACTCAGATTTCCATATTCTTTATTTCTTTTATGTCTTTGGTGATAGTTTTTGGTATCTTGCCTATCTGTTCCATTGTTGTCCACAATTTGTTCTCACTCTGCCAATTATTAGTAGAGTCAGTATTACAAAAATTTACCCCCTGCTATCCATCCCTGCCCTTTTCTCTAGTAATTAATATTTGCATTAAAAACACCAATTCCACTTCAGAACATTTGTGCATTTATACATATTTTCTTTAAATACAAGTGCTTGTGCTGATTTACTTACTTATCTGCCGCAGGAGTCAACCAGACTCATGGCATCGTCAATAATACAGTTTATGTACAAAAATTTTCAAAAACATAAATATGAATTACAATATAGTTGAAAATATTACAAATTAATATAAAGTCTAATACAATTTATACTTATTCACAGGTATTGATGCCAATTTACACTCCCTTCTCTTGATTATTCTTTAACCTAGTTTGAAATAGGGTTATAAAGCAAAAGGATATACTATGCAATGCATTTATTTAATGCAATGCATTTATTGTCAATAGACTGCAAAGTAGTTATATAACTTAAAATACGAATGCCAATAGAATTACAATTCATCAATCGTGTACAATGCCTTATTTATTAGGTAAATCTTATGCTCCTTTTTAAAAATATTTTCTGACATAGCTTGCTTTACAGAATTCAGCAGTCTATTGTATAAAATCAGTGCCATTACATTTGCATCTTTAATACTATTTATTCGAAACACCCTGTCTAAAAAAATCATTGTTGTGTCATGTGTTATAATTATGCATATCCCTATTTCTCAAGTTATCCTTTCCCAATCCATATATTATTACCCTATATACATATAATGAAAATACTGTAAAAATTTGTTTTTCCCTGAAATACTGCCTACAAGAATCCCTATAATTTAGATGATACATTATTCTAACTGCTTTCTTTTGTAATTTTAGTAATCTTTACAGATTTGATTTTGCACTACACCCCCAAATTTCAATTCCATACACTAGATGAGGAAATATGACACCATAGTAGATAACTTTTAATTCTCTTTCTTCCAGTAGATTAGAAAAGTGCCTAAGCAAGTACAGTGACTTTACTGATTTTCCCACAGATGTACTGAATATGTTCCAACCATGTAAGTTTTTTATCTATTATAATAGCTAGAAATTTATGTTTATTTGTAACATGTATACTGTAATCTGATAATATTATAGAGTCATGTTCATTATTTAAATTCCTTAAATTAAACTGCATTAACTTTGCTTTAGACATGTTACATTTCAAATTATTCTCTCAAAAATAATTAAAGAGTGATTCAATAGTTTGTGCCATTGTATTATGTAATTCTAGAATCGAGGTGCCCCAGCATACAGTTGTCATGTCACCTGCATAAGATATTGCTTTACTCTGTCCATTGTTAGCTATGTCATTCACATACAGTATAAATAAGAGAGGACCCACCACAGAACCCTGCGGAACACTGTAATTAACAGTCTCAAAACTGGATGTATTTTTTATTGTTAACTTTTCCTGATATTCTGTCTCTCTTCAAGACCTGCAAAGCAACTCAATTTATGTACATGCACATTTTAAAAAAGTTGCACAATATTACCAGGGTTAGAAGTTCATGCTCTAAAAATGTTTGTAATATGCATTCAAGTATGCTCTTAAAGTGTACAAAATATGTACCAAAATATGCCCTAAAATTATTATACCGTGTGTTCCCTAAGAACCGGACTGCTCAGCAGTGGTATCGTAACGTGAGAGGGCCGGTGAACTCTCTGTCAGAATTATGCTTGAAAAACCGACAAGTAACGTGTAAGGAATTCTATTTACTGCTCTAATTTACATTAGGCTTACCTGAAATCACAATAGATGTTGAAATTTATGAATTTCAATGCAAATACATTACCTATATCTCCAAAAGCTGCTCTGGTTCACTCAAAGAAGTTCATCTTGACTGATTGCCTGTATTTCTCTTGTGATGTTGCCTTTCAATTCTAGTAACATGTGCGGGTTGGATGCATACACTTTATTCTTTAACATTCCCATTAAGTAAAAGTCACGTAGAGATAGGTCAGGGAAATGAGATGGCCACAATCCTTGACTAATTATTCTGTCACCATACACACTGCTCAATTCATACATAGCATTCACAGCAGTGTGCGCTGTAGCTGAGTCATGCTAAAACCACCCTGACAATCATTCATCTTTTGTTAGTTATTTAAAATGGAATTTACATAAATGTGTGAATCAACTGTTGCATCGAAAAATATGGGACCGATAATTCTACATGTAAAGTATAAACTAGAAAGAAGCGTAGGGACAGTGAAGCACAAATTAGCACAAAAGTGAATTGAGAAGATATTGACACATTGCTTCACTCACACTGTTTATTCACAGGACATGTTTCAAGAGCTTTTGCTCTTATCATCAGCTGGTACTCGATTAGTGCAAGTTGTAGTGGTTTCCTCTTTCTCCGTATTCAATAGATGGCGTGATGTACTTGTCAAAGATGTCCGGTGGAAACATGTCCTGTGAATAAACAGTGTGAGTGAAGCAATGTGTCAATATCTTCTCGATTCACTTTTGTGCTAATTCTACATGTACTTACTGCACACCAAACCTCAACTTCTGCAGTGTGATGAGGACTTTCGTGAATAATATGAGGATTTTCTGTAGCCCATTATCTGTTTTGGTTAGAAACGTGACCTAGAAGATAAAAGCACGCTTCATCCGTAAAGAACATTAAAAGTGGATCCATGTCACCATTATAAACGGATTGCAAAAACCAATTGTAATAATTAACCCTAGGCGCAGAATCCTGTGGTTGTAAAGCATGAACTACAGTTACCTTGTACGGTTTTAACTTTCAGAACTTTTGTTGCCCTAAACGCTACGTCTTTGGAAATGCCAACCTGTTGTGCAACATGTCTCGGTGATTTTTGGATTGAGTGCTCTAATTGGGTCTCTACTTCATCAAGCTTCTCTTCTTATAACGCACTGCAGTTTTACAATATTTTGTGTTCATAAACCATCATGTAGCTTGACTTTAGTGACAAGTTCATGAGTAGTTGACCTGCTAGGAATTCAAACACCTGCGTTACGAAGTTGAAATTCTCTATGGTACCTTCTTGCAGACCTTCTCACATATGTGTCATACAGAAAAATACATTGTTCTAAAGTGTACTGAGCCATTAGTAATGGATAAATTATCACTAAGAGATAGCACAATGTCACTCCGAACATGCACACACACCTCTTTACTACAGCCATGTCAGTCGAGTTGGATCTGTGGTGAAGGAGAGTGCTATTCTCTGGCGGCAGATACGCCACTCATCACCCAGTCTAAGGCAACCACAAAATGGTCCAGTTGGTCAGGGAATGCACGGTACTTAAAGATAATGCACATGTGCAAACTTACAATTGCTTAACAATATGTTCACTATTAACTTTAATTAACTCTGATGGTATTCCATCAATTCCAGGTGCTTTATTGTTTCTTAACTTGGATATTGCCATGGCAACATCCAATATATCAGGGCTTTGTATTTCTTCTCCTCCTCCGTCATTTCTTAATATTTGATTTAAATGTTCCATCTTTTCATTATTGTCGTCATTTGTATTTAATGATGTATTAAAATAATCTTTCCATCTATTTTGTATTTCATTGAAATTACTTAAAATCTTTCCATCTGAATCTCTACACAATGTTGTTCTGGGTTTAAAACCTTTTATTTGTCTAACCTTCTTAAAACCATCAAATATTCTATTTTCTTTAAAATCTTCTTCCATATCTATCAGGTTCTTGTTTACTACCAATCTATTTTTCTTTCTGCAGATTTTATCAGCTTCTCTCCTTTTGTTTCTATAAAACTCATGCTTTTGGCGGGTAGGTCTGGATATATATTCCATATATGCTTTATTTATATCTTCTATCATTATCCTACGTTCTTCATCGAACCATTCATTTCGTTCTCTCTTAGATTCCATTCCTAGGACTTCCTGTGATGTATATATTATCTGTTCTTTAAAATGTTTCCATGCTTCATCTACATCTACTGTATCTTCAATAGCATTGCTATTTAGTTTCTTATTTATTTCTTCCTTGTAGTTATTTAATATTTTCTCATCCTTTAATTTGGAAGTGTTTATTTTATTTTGACTTTTACCTTTTCCTTGTTTTAACTGCTTTATTCTAGCCCTATATCTGACACCAACTAAATAGTTATCCAAGCCACAATGTGCTCCTCTCTTGGATCTCACATCTAATACATTAGATGCATGCCTTTTATCAATTAGTATGTGGTCAATCTGATTTGTCGTGCTTCCATCAGGAGATACCCATGTCTGTTTGTGTATATCAGGATGAATATAATAAGTTGAGCTAATTATCATATACTTGCTAAGTGCAAAGTCTATAAGTCTTTCCCCGTTTTCATTTGTTAGGTCATGTAGGCTATGTTTCCCTATTGTATCCCTGTATATTTGCTCCTTCCCAATCTTTGCTTTGAAATCTCCCATGATTAGCTTAACATCATTATCCGGCGTTAAATTATAGACGTCTTCTAATTTATGATAAAATTCATCCTTCGTTTCTTCAGGCTTAACTTCTGTGGGAGCATGTGCATTTATTATGGTTATATTCTGGAATTTAGCTTTTAATCTAAGAGTGCACATTCTTTCATTCACAGATTTAAAATCAATTACACAGTTTTTTATTTTCTAGTTCACTATGAAGGCAGTTCAAAATTCATGCCGTCCACTGTTATTCCCACTATAGAAGATAGTGTGTCGCTTTTAGTCATATACCCCTTTTCTTATCCATCTTGTCTCTTGAATTGCGACCAGATCCAATTTATATTTATCTATTTCATCTAATAATGCTTGAAGCGCTCCAGTTTTATAAAGCGAGCGCACATTCCATGTACCAAAATCATTGTCCATTCGTCTTGCCATGTTCTTTCTCCGTGTAATCCGTCCAATCTGAGGCAAAGCTTTAAGTTTCTGAGTGATAGGGTTTTACAAGGGGGGACACTAGCCGCCCGCCAAACCCCCAACCTGGAGGACCAGGCCTCCATTATTTATGACCCCAGGAGGCAGGGTGGCCTGGTTATACTCCCAGACACTGGGTTGGCTGATTGCGACCCGAGGGCCGGGTGATGGGGTTGCCACATACCTACGCCATAAGTTAAATGAATGTTTTCAGGAAAAATTTCTCTTCATGTTTACCCTGCTTTAATCATACATTCCTGCATCAGTTAATATTAAAAATATATTGTCATATTTTATATCACCAGGCCATATTAATTTCATAGAGTCAATCACAAGCTGACTCACTGATGCACTTATAGTAACTTCTAACTGAGAGCAAGTTAAGAGATGTCTCTGACTGATTTAGAACATCCACTATTACATTTGTAATGAAATGTCCTATGTCAGTTGTTTCATCTACTGAGATCCAGAGAAACTCATTTACTAACTTACCTTGCAAGGTAGACCATACATTGTTGTAGTGAGGGATGTCTGTTTCACATAAGGTACTTTGGTCAGGCACATATTGTTTGATGTACATTTCTAAAAAATTAGTATGCAAAATTTGATTATTTACTTTCCATAAAGGTATGTCAGCTGCCTGGAATGCTTCACAAAGGTCATATGAAAACTGTGTAACTCTACTTCCCATACGCTTGACTTGAAGACGTTGCACACTTTCAATTCTGTCACTTTTTTTCTCAATTATTTCCCTGGGTTTTGCAGTATATGTTGAATGATCTGAAACCTTTTTCACTCCCAATATTTTTTTCACATGCCTTACAGCATAAGAAACTACCACCTGTACTAATAAGAACATTAGAAAATTCACTTTATAAGCTCTTAAGTCTGCTCGCATTACTTGGTTTCATCTTCAGCACTTTTAATACTCTCTGTATTCAGAACACCTAATCTATTGTCACAAACAAACTGGCTGCAGTGAATGCTTGATCAAGACACTGCCTTATTCTTTAATCTATTCCCCAATACTGTGGAGATTTGCCTATCTGAAAGGCAAGCCAATGTCACATGATTCTTACCAGCATTGCATCACTCACTCTTGAAACGGTATTTTAGGGCTGATTGTTTGTAATGAATTTGGGCCTCAGAAGGGAAAGGAATAATTATTGATTTTGTAAGATTTATTATGTGATTTGTTTACTGAACATTATGGTCAGGTTGTAGGGGTGTTGGAACATTTATGTGATGAGTAGGTGAAAGTGTTTGAACAGTATATGAAAAAGGAAAGAAGATAAATATATATAGTAGACAATGGAGACTTTAATTGCAATAAAATAGTTGGTTGTCAAGGGCAACAGTGAGAGAAATCAATAGTTCCTAGAGGGAAGGAAATAAGAGAAGTCTGGATATTGTAGATGTAAGATGACTACAGAGATTAAAGTAAAAATGAATTTGAAATCTTTCTGCTGCATTTAGATTCCAAACAGTACGGATGTGTGTAATATCATCTGCAAGTATGCAGAAATATTGCAGTGCATGATATAATGTAAAAGCATCTTTCAAAGTTGCAAGAACAAGTAATGTTAATGTTGATGAATGTATTTATTTGTTCAGTGTTAAAAAGAATGTTTTAAAAATAATTTATCTACAAATCAAATAGCAATTATAAGAGGAAAGGAGGATTGTCGTGGTTTTTACTTGCACATCTTCTTGCATCCTCTCTCCTCTGTGACTACGCCCTGAAGATAATAATCTTAATACCTGACCAGCTGAGGAATTTAAAAAAATATCTACCAGAATTCTTCAAGATCATCACCAAAGGTGAGAGTAATTAATCATTTACCATACCTCGCGCCTTTTGCAAATTTTCTGTTACACTCTTCACATGATCACGATTCACTTGCCTGAGGGCAAAACGGGATCCTTTCGTTAGCATCAGTTCACAAAATAGTTAACCATTAAACCAAAATAATTCATTTTAAAAAACATTCCTCATTTAAGTGATAAAATATGTCAAATAACACACTATTTGCTAAATATGGTGCATTTACTTAAAATAGCATAAATATGCAGTTATATGCCCAATAAAAATCACTCAGCATACTATAAAATTCATAGTTCATGAAAATAATTTGTCAGCATATTAATAACATACTTTGAAAAAATATGCAAAAGCCTGAACTTCCCAATCCTGCCTAACTATACATGTTTGTAGTATATGTTCCATTACTGTTCTAAACAGAAATATTGTTACAAGAATACATATAAGTATGCATGTTGAGCCTTAGCTGGTATAACAATTTTAAAGCATAATATTGCTTTTATTTAAATATAATATAAATGGCAGTGTCCGATCTGGTTAGCACAATTTAATTCAACTATTCCTCAAATCTAACTTTTTTATATTTCAACTACATTTAATATTACTGAAATTTTTACCTCATCTATTAGCAACTACTTAAGTCACATGGATTGCATGCATCACCTGCATGTATCACCAAGGCATGAATGAATCATCCATGAGATGAATCATCTATGAAAACTTCCCTGACAGCAAAATAAGTACTGTATTAGCTCTCTGCTTAGAAAATACTACAGTTTTAGAAAAAAGCAAGACTACATGACATATAAGGTAAAGGTGGGATCCAGCATAACAAATGTCTGGGTTATTAAGCGTGCAGATCCTGTAGTATTGTTAATTGTACATAATTGCAAAATGATGAACTAAAACATTCATTTATATTAGCTATAAAATGAAAAAAGGGTTAGAATACTTTTGAAAACAATTATAGCTTGAGTACTCAGTCACTGCTATCTGAAGCAGCTGCTAGGTGCTCTTAATTAACCTTGAGTGTACCAAATGGGTAAAGGAAGCAACTTTGTGATTCAATCTGGTGTATTTTATGGACAACATTCATGTGGTGCAAATGTTATTAAGACTAAATTGATCACATTTAAATGTATTGATTTTGAAAATATACTTTGTGTTAATTTGATTGGATATCACATCATGAAATTAGCAATTTCACTCTTCTAATCAGGATGGAAGCAGTTGTGAGGACGTAAATAAAGAAGATACATGGCCTTTATGCATACAACATTATGATTATGTTTTCATCATGGGCGGAACAAACGACGTTGCAAGGAATGAAAGCAGTAAAGTGAAAAGAAACTTGGCAAAGTGTCTAGTGAACCTAAATCATACCAATGTGTTAGTGGCAAATATACCAAATCGATATGATTTAGATGAAAACTCTGTGGTAAACAAGGAAGTGAAAAGGTGCAATCTTAGCATAAAAAAGACTAAGTGCTTTCAAAAACGTGACGGTGAATATAAGCGAACTAGATAGGAACTCTCATACCAACCATGGCTTGCACATAAACAGAAAAGGTAAGAGCAAATTGGTGGACGAATTAATAAATGTAATATGCAAGAAGACTCCAGTGCAAGTGATTCCCCTTGGATTTGGGCCGACGTATGATAAGAGCAAGATACACGACCCAGGTGTTACTGAGGATATTTCTAAAGACAATTGACACAGAAGCTCCAGTTTTTTTAGGTTGAATGATTTATGTGATTACCCAATAAGCCATAGTGAGTGAGTGAGTGTGTGGTGTTTAAGGGCCCGTCGACAACAAGGTCATTTGGGCCCTAAGTCAACACTAAAATCTAAAAGATACACAAATTAAGGTAAAAGGTAAAATAAAATAAAATCACTCAACTACTAAAAGTACATAAAAAAAAGCCCATACCAACACTAACAGTTTAAAATCTCTAAAATCAACAAATTCAAAATAACACTGACCTATTACAAGTACATAAAAACCCGTTCCAAGTCTAATAATTTAAAATCGCTAAAATTAACAAATATAAAATCCAAGTTACACTTGTTTATTAAAACCAATTTCGGTAACAAACCGCAGTGCCTTAATCACGGCCACTGGGTCGTCCCCTAAAATACTGGGCAAGTTAGCTCCCAAGCCTATTGACTGGCGAACGCGGGCGTACTGCGGGCAATCAAGCAGTACGTGCTGCACCGTGAGGCGTACTGCACACGGAGCACACACAGGGGCCGGTTCCCCTCTTAATAGGTGGCCATGAGTCGTTCGTGTGTGCCCAATTCTCAGCCGGGTGAGTATCACCTCGGCTCGCCGGTTATCCCTGCAGGAAGTTGGCCAGGGTTGTACGCTCTCCTTTATACCCCGGAGTTGTGTGCCTTCTAAAGCTGTCCAGGATTGCTGCCAAGCAGATAGGAGATGGCGACGGAAAAAACGTTGCACATCCTGGTATGGCACCGTAGTTGTTAAACGCCGGGGCAAACGGCAAGCGGACTTAGCAGCCGCGTCCGCCTCTTCGTTCCCGGAAATCCCCACATGGCCTGGGGTCCAAGTAAAAACAAAATGGTATCCTCGACAGAGCATTTGCGAGATCTGGGCCTGTATTTTTAAAACGAGGGAGTGAACGGCAGTGTGCTGTTGCAAGGCCTGAAGAGCACTTAGAGAGTCAGTGCAAATAATAAAACAGCCAGGGGCTAACTTGCAAATAAAAAGGAGCGAATAGTAAATGGCATACAGCTCTGCTGAAAAGACCGAAGTGGAGTCCAGAAGTCGAAATTTATGAGCCTCACCGTTAATGAAGAACGCGCAACCCGTAGTGCTACCTAACTGAGAACCGTCCGTAAAGACCGGAACATAGTTAGGGTAACGGCCCAGTAGTTCGGCAAAAAGATGTTGGAACACCGAATGTGGAGTAGCGAGTCTAGAGTTGCTGGAAAGAGCGAGATCGAACCGCGCACGATCCAGTTGCCAAGCGGGATAAGGGCTGATGGACGACCTCTCCACACGAGGCATTCGGAGGCCATGGAAATGTAGGAGATCCCGAAATCTTATTCCCATGGGGCGTGTCCGAGGACCAGGGCGCATATAACGGTGGACTAAATCTGGACACAGAACTGGTTTAAAACAAGGATGATTGGGATAACTTGCCAACTTCGAGACGTATGAGCAGAGTAACAGCGAGCGACGAATATGCAGTGGAGGTTCGCCTGAGTCTGCATACAGGCATTTGACTCGACTGGTGCGGAAAGCTCCTGTGGCAAGGCGGATGCCAGTATGATGTACAGTGTCTAAAAGGCGAAGTTTAGAGGCGGTCGCTGCACCATAAATAAAACTGCCATAGTCCAGCTTGGACCGAACCAGAGAACGGTACAGCCTCAACATTACCGTGCGATCGCCTCCCCAAGATGCTCCAGATAATACCTTCAGCACCCGAAGAGAACGATCGCAAGAGGCTCGAAGGTGACGAATATGGTGCTCCCAGTTGAGTTGCCTGTCCAAGTAGAGGCCCAAGAACTTCAGGTGCGAGACAAATGGCAGGGGTGTGCCGTTCAAATGAAGGTCAGGATGCGGGTGAATACCTCGTAGGCGGTGAAAGTGGATACACTGTGTCTTCGCAGCTGAAAAGCGGAAGCCGGTTTGAAGCGCCCAAGCTGCTAGCTGGGTGATGGTCAGCTGCAGTTGGCGCTCAATGTGGTCTATGTTGGCTGATCTATAATAAACTGCGAAGTCGTCAACATAGAGTGATGTTGGAATTCCGCTTCGAACAGCACTAGTGATGTCATTGATAGCTACGGCAAAAAGGGTGACGCTCAAAATCGACCCTTGAGGTACGCCGTTCTCCTGTATCCGCTCCCTTGATATCGTGTTTCCTATGCGCACATGAAAACGGCGAAGTTTTAAAAAATTGCATAGGAATTCGGGTAGATGATCACGCATACCGTAACCATGTAGGTTACGGAGTATGCCGTACCGCCAAGTGGTGTCATAGGCCTTCTCCAGGTCGAGGAACACGCCCACGGCGTGCTGTTTCAGTAGAAAGGCATCGGAAATATACCCCTAAAGGCGTGTTAGATTATCGACACTTGAGCGATGGCGACGAAAACCGCATTGCAAGTTGGACAGATGGTTATGTTTTTCTAGCCACCAATTTAACCGAGCGTTTATCATCCGCTCGAAGGTCTTACAGATGACACTCGTCAGGCAAATGGGGCGGTAGCTAGATGGAAGTGTGCGGTCCTTTCCGGGTCGAGGGATGGGGATGACAATACCCTCTCGCCAGGAGGAAGGGAAAACCCGCTCATGCCAAATGCGGTTATAGATGTTTAAAAGGAAACATAGCGCCTCAGATGGAAGATGTAGCAGCATCTGTCGGTGTACGTCATCGGGACCTGGAGAAGAATCCTTTGCTAACGCCAGAGAATGGGCGAGCTCGGCTGCGGTAAAAGGTTGATTGTACGGCTCGGTGCAGTCACTATTAAAATTAAGTGGTACCCGCTCCGCCTTTTCCTTAATAGGCAGGAAGAGAGGGTCATAGCGGATAGTTTGGCTCGTGGCAGCAAATGTGGTAGCTAGGGCTTCAGCTATGTCCTGCTCGGTGGTGCACATGGAACCGTTGATGGCAAGGCCGGGAATTACCGTCCGGCGATACTTGCCATACATCCGCCGAACAGCTGACCATACTTGTTGGGTAGAGCTGCGCCGGGAAAGCGAAGACACATAGGCTTCCCAAGATTTACGCTTTGCGTTGCGCAGTATAAAGCGTGCCCTAGCGCGAGAACGTTTGAAGGCGACGAAGTTCCCTTACGTCGGGTGCCGCTGAAAAACGTGCAAAGCACGTTTGCGTGCTTTGACAGCCAAACTGCATTCCTCAGACCACCACGGTACAGGGATACGACGTGGTGTAGGTGAACCTCGAGGAATGCTGGATTCTGCTGCGAGCAGGATCGAGCAAGTAAAATATTCGACCATTTCGTCGATGGTGTCGAAACCATCGTCGATGAGGTGTATGAGGGATTGGAATTTTCCCCAGTTAGCTTTGGAAATAATCCAGCGAGGATGTCGAGAAGGTACACATTGGCGGCCAGAAAAATGAATGTTAATGGGGTAATGATCACTGCCAAACAGGTCGGAAAGTACTGACCACTCAAGTAGTGGTACTAATGACGGACTGTAGAAAGAAAGGTCTAGTACGGAATGTGTACCATAAGCGGATGATAGGAATGTCGGGTCACCAGTATTTAGCAGAAGCAGGTCAGACTTATCGAAGACGTCTACGAGGAGGCATCCACGGGCGTCATCAGTGTCTGATCCCCAGAGCGTGTGCTTGGCATTCAAATCTCCCACAAGGAGTAGTGGTGAGGGGAGCTGAGCCAATAGAGCTTGAAGATCACGCTCTGGAACTATACTGAGCGGCGGCAGGTACATGTTGCAGATGGTAAAACTGATGCTCTCCAGCTGTATCCGAACGGCCACAGCTTGCAATGGTGTGGTGATAGGAACATTGGCGGCTGAGATGTTAGGCGCCACTAAGGTAGCAACGCCACCGCTTGCACGCATACCTGCAAGAGAGTCGCTTCTAAATGCAGAGAAAGAGTGAAGGTGTAACGAGTGATTGGGATGTAAGTGGGTTTCCTGGAGACAAATAATTGATGGTGACCGTTGAGAAACTAAATGTTGTAGGTCTTGAGCACGAGCTCGAAAACCATTGACATTCCACTGGATTATTTCCATAAAGAGTTTTTAGCGGGCCGTTTTAACCTTTTTCTTAACCTTGGCTGATTTGGGCCCTACGATTCGAAAATCGTTAGCCTCCTGTGACTCCGCTGATGTTCGGGAGTCAGAACTCCTACGGCTCGTAGAACGAGACCGGGATCTAATAGAGGGCGAGCGACTTCGCGATCTGTGTTGGCCGGGATCGGTTTTTCACATTTACCACGGGATTGTTGTTATTCGCTGATGACTTGGTGGCTGGAGTCTGTACGGCTGAAATGGAGGTAGTGCTGGTGGATATACAAGCAGTCTGAGACGTGGGTTTAACGGCTAGAAAGTCAGTCTGCGTGGATGCGTGGGCGACAGGGACGTGTTGAACAGCAACAGTGGTATTAGGAGTACGGCGAGCTGCTAATGCATATCCAGTAGTAGTGTTAGGAGGCTTCAGTTGTTCGAAGCGCCGCCATGCCTCTGGAAAAGTCAGGCGTTCCTTTACACGTAGCTCCTGAATACTTTTTTCGTCCATGAATCTAGGGCACTGTCGCGAACTGGATGGATGACTACCACCACAGTTCACGCAACAAGGTGTTCGACTGCAGTTAGGGTCGTCATGTTTCGGTAGGCCACATTGCTCACAAAGAGCAGGATTGGTACATGTGACCTTAGTATGTCCGAACCGCTGACATTGGAAACAGCGCATGGGGTTCGGGACATACTGGCGGACGCTAGCACGTTCATAGCCACAGTAGATGTACTCGGGTAACTTAGTCCCGGCGAAAGTAAGAAAAACCGTACGTAGTGGATACTCCTTGCCATCTTGCTTCCGTGTCAGCCGGTACGCCTGACAAACAAGTTGGTCAGAGAGGCAACTTACTATTTCTTCATTTGCTAGACCATCTAAGCTGGAGGTGGTGACTACTCCTCTACACGTATTCAGCGTTTTGTGTGGGGCTACCCGGATAGGGTAGGAGCCCAACAAAGACGCTTTTTGCAGCTTTTTAGACTGGTCTGCAGTTGAGGTCTCTAACAGTAAGCTACCGTCTCGGAGACGCGTAGCGCTTTTGACCGGGCCGCTGATTTTATCAAGTTCGCGCTTTATGTAAAATGGACTAATCTCTTTAAACGTTTTCCCATCACAAGCCAAGGTCATTATCAAAAAAGGGTCAATGAAAGATTGTTTGCGCAGAGACATGATATAGACCCCCATCCGGAACCGTCGGCGTCAGCCTGCCATCCGGGGGTTAAAAAAGAAAGACACCGAATCTTCACGGTCTGTGCCGTCATGGGGACCCCACCCATGACCGATCTCATTTGTACCTCAGAAAAGCTACCCTTCAATATCCACTGCTTGTCCGTATGGGTAAACCGTTCACCACGCACACCCCGGCTTTATGCCCCTACCACAGGAATAACCGCCTGTGGCTCCCCACTTTAGGCCGCGCTGCGCATAAAGGGCACATGCGGATTCAGGGGACTTGTGGTTGATTACACCGGGGTTCCGTCAGCGGTAACACGTCCGGTCCGTGATACTAACCCAACGGCAACACGGCCGTCAGGAGATTAACACAGACCGGGCCCTCAAGGAGCTACGTGGGTGTACATGACGGTGTGGACGGGCTCCGCACCTAAGGCTACACATAGGGGCAGTGCGAAGGGTCCGCTCAACCTTCACTTTTGAGACCTCCGGAGAGCACACATGTCGGAAGCCGCGCTGAAAACCGTGGGACAGAACCACGGAGATAGGAGAGATCCCTGCTGGTGAGACAGGAGTTATAAACCTAAGAACTTACGTGCTAATAATTATAATAAAAATCTAGAAGAGGAAGAATGTGATGCTTACTGACAAGCAGTAGCAGAGCGTGGCACAGTTAATGGAGGTGAAGGGGATGAATTGAGGGTGAGTGGCTAGGGACCCCGGGATCGCCAATCCCGTACCTACCGTAGCAGGTCCCTGGGGAAAAATACCAGAGCCTCTTCTGCCAGTTTTCGGGGTTACTGATGGGCCTTCTCGGCAGCCGTAGCGGTCCTGGGGTACACCAAGTCCCCGCCGTACATCACCCCATCAGTCAGTCCCCTACTTCCTGTTGCCCACCCCTCGGGACGAGGACCGCAGAGGTTGGATTTTGAGGGGCCAATAAGCCATAGTAAAAGGGACAAAATCAAATCAGTATCCAATGTACAAAGTAACAATACTTTTGATACAAAAATAGGATATATTAATGTTCAGGGTATACAGAACAAGCTCATATTGATTAATGACTTTGCAAATGATAATAACTTTGATTTTCTTTGTGTATGTGAGCATTGGTGCCAAGATAATGAGATAATTTTTAAGAAACTTGATTATTTTAAACTAGTACTAAGTTATGATAGGCAGCACCATATACATGGGGGTTGGCTATATATGCCAGCAAACATTTCGTTCCCTCTTGCAGTCCACTTCAACTGGATTCATTCTGTGTAGAACTTGACTTTGAAGCAGTGGGTATTATAGTCAAGGAACTCAAACTAATTATAGTAGTACTGTACAGGTCCCCCATGGGAAACCCCATTATATTTCTTGAAAAACTTGACGAGCTCTTTAATTTTCTCTTAAAACCTCAATGGGTGCACTTTAACATAGTAATTGGTGGAGATGTAAACTCAGATTTTGATGTAACAACTAACAAGCAAACCGTAAACGACTTCAAAAATTTTCTTAGGCAGGTTAACTTCAAATGCACTAATAATAAACCTACAAGAGTTTCGGCTTGCTTAGACAACATATTTACAAATATTAATCAAATGCGTTTAACATGTGACACAGTAGCTTTTCCTTACTCCGATCATGATTCAGTCTGGCTCACAATAAAAACATCAAATCAGGTGATCAATTGGCAGCAGGGACGAAGAAAATTGTTATATCTAGGCCCATAACAGATAGTAACATTTTAAAACTTTAGAATGTCCTTATGTAGTATGCAATGGTTGAAAATATGTAACTCGCAGCTCTCCATTGTACTATCAGCGGAAGAGCTCTTTGATAGATTTTTTTACAGCTTTCATAAATACGTTTGAACTATGTATTACAGAATGCAAATGTACTATAAACAGCAATGCAATTAGAATGAAAGCCACAAAAAATAACGTAAGCGGTTGGTACACACCACAACTGGCAGAAATGAAAAACAAAACAATGTTGCACCAAGATCTGTTTAGAAAAGAAAAAACGGAATCCGCTAAGCACTTTTATGTAAATTCAAGAACTATATATAAAACTGCTCTAAATGAAGCTAAAAGGCTTCATTATTTTAGAAGCATTGAATTGTCAAGCAATAAATGTAAAAAACATGGAGTTTAATCAATTCGGTAGCTAAAGATCGCAAAAATGACACCATAAATATAACCCCTGACGAGTTTAATGAGTTCTTTGTAAAATCTATGGAGGAAATTAGAGATAACATTGTGTGTCCTAATGAATCCGCAGTAGACTTAATGAAAGATAGTAACATAAGACATAATAGCTATGATTTTGTAGTTTCAGAAGTAACTCCACAATTCATATTAAGCATAGTGCAGAAACTGAAGTCATCGGGTAGCACTGATGTCTATGGTTTATCAAGTAACATCCTAAAACAGGTTATAGATTGCATTCTGGACCCACTTTCCTTCTGTGTAAACAAATGCCTTGTCGAGGGAATATTCCCAGATGTATTAAAAGTGTCCAGAGTATTTCCAATTTACAAAAAAGGGGACAGAAATCTTTCGGCCAGTTATCGACCCATATCCCTGGTTCCCATATTTTCAAAAGTGATCGAGTCAGTCATGTATGCTCAGTTATATGAGTATCTCGAATCAATTAACATAATTACGGAATTGCAGTATGGTTTTAGAAAAGGGAACTCTACCATTGATGGCACAGTTGCACTAATATAGAAAGTACTTACAGCCTTCGAAAATAAAAGTTATGCACAGGTCACATTCTGTGACCTAAGTAAGGTTTTCGACTGTGTAGACCACACCTATCTTCTTAGTAAGTTAACTTTATATGGGATAAAAAGCCCCGCTATCGAACTTCTCAGCTCGTACATAGGAAATCGAAAACAGGTGGTTTCTGTAGGAAGCGAGAAATCAAAAATAGCTGAAATAAAACACGGTGTCCCACAGGGTTCGATTCTTGGACCTCTACTTTCTTTATTAATGATCAATGATCTACCATCGTTTGTGATGACACACTCTATCCTATACGCTGATGATACATTTTTTAATATGAGCACAGACCTTCAGTCACTTACATCAACAGTAGTAAATACACTGACCAAAGCCGATACATGGTTTAGAACAAATGGCTTCTTACTTAATCAGAACAAAACACAACACATGCCTTTTAGTAACAGAGCAGTAACAAGTAGTATCTCGGATAATGTTAAATTCTTAGGAGTCGTAATAGACAGCAAATTATCCTGGGCTCCACATATTAAGCACATAACGTCAAAACTCTCCAGAGTCCTACACCTCATTCGAAACTTAAAAAGGCATGTTTCGGAAGCTTACATTCGATCAGAGTATTTTGCATTTTTTCATAGTACTATTGCGTATGGTATATTACTTTGGGGCAACAGCTCACAAGTGTCGGACATACTTTTGTTACAGAAAAAGATAATTCAAATAATGTGCGATGAATCAAAGCTGGCCCATTGCAAACCACTGTTCATCAAACTGAAAATAATGACAGTAATAAATGTATATATATATAAAGAACTGCTTACCAGAGCTACAAAATAGACTAGATGTACACACCTATAGTACCAGATCTCGTCAAGATATAGATATTCCATATTGCAGACTGATGACAACTCAGAAAAGCTTTGAAGTGCTAGGCTCTAAAATGTATAATAAACTATCAATAACACTAAAACATAATCCCGCAACAGCGTTCAAGCAGAAATTGTATGACTGGCTTACTGCCACACCTTTTTATTCATTACAGGAGTACTTTGAGATGTAAGCACCCTCACTATAACCATTTGTTGACTGATTCATTTATCTATGTTACTCTGCATATGTATATAGTGGGAACTTTTGAGGCACAGTACAGTACAGATCGTAACTTTAACTTTGTACAATACTATGCTTTCTCTTGTACATTCTCTGTATTATAGTGTAATAATTTGTATTGTATCTTCTTGACGTCTATTGCTGTAAAGCTCAATAACAATAAAATTATTATTATTATTATTATTAAACTCAGTAAAATAGTTAATAAAATAAAAAGAATAAAGTGTGTGAAGCAATCTTCTTGATTCACTTTTATTTTAACTTGTACTTTACTGTCTCTACGCTTCTTTCAAGTCATATACTTTGGAAAATAGTGAATGTGTAACACATTAAGGAATTTGATTTTGTGACACTAACTTCACTTACTTATTAATGAGTATGAACTATGATACAATGAAGCAAAAAATTATCTTCACTTACTTATTTGACTATTAGAACATGAAGAGCACAATAGCCATAAAAAATATTCAAATCGTTGAATAACTAAAATAAATGAGTGCCACAATCCTAAGTTTATATTAATGTGTCATTTACTCCTTCACTGTTACTAGATTCTAATTTAGTAATAATATTAAATGTTTACTTCTGCATATTCTTGCATCAGTTACTGCCCAATGCAAAATCTTTGTTGCTTGTACTGAAACGAATATAAAATATCCCAACATAAATATTTTTTACATGTAAAAGCACTTTGCTTCTAGTACCACTTTTCATCAAATTTTGCACTATTATTGCCATAGTACAATGTGTACAGCTTAAGAAACAAATTAATTATAATAAGCACAATTAACATAATATACTTACTGTGCTACTTTTATGTTCTTCAGGGAAGAGTCTGGTTTGCCTATTACATGACCAGCATTTTCTTTGCAGGCCACAATGCTCCCCAATTCACCATCCTCAGCAAACTGTCGGCTAACTGTAATGTTGACATATACCTCATTTTCATGGCCTGTGTCTTCAGTTTCTTCAGCCTATAAATATATAAAAGAAAACATAAAATAGCTAAAGTACAACAAATATTTTAAAAAGGAGCACATACAGGATTTTAAAAATTAAAGATCACTTTCTCTTTTATCTGTTTTTCTAAAGTATTCGAAAAAGATATGTATAACAGGTTGACAAAATTTATCATAAGATATAACATACTGTCACCGATTGCATTTTTTTGTTGGAGCCGCGACAAGCCAGTGCCAGGCACATGAACAGGAAAGAACTAATAATAATAATAATTAATAATTAAAACAATAATAATTAATAATTAAAATAATAATAATTAATAATAAATAATTAATAATTAATAATTAAAATAATAATTAATAATAAATAATTAATAATAAATAATAATAAATAATTAATAATAAATTAATAATAATAATAAATAATAAATAATTAATAATAATAATAAATAATTAATAATAAATGATAAATAATAATAATTAATAATAAATGATAAATAATAATAATTAATAATAAATGATAAATAATAATAAGTAATAATAAGTGATAAATAATAATAAATGATAAATAATAATAATTAATAATAAATGATAATTAATAATAAATAATAATAATTAATAATAAATAATAATAATTAATAATAAATAATAATAATTAATAATAAATAATAATTAATAATAATAAATAATAATAATTAATAATCATAAGTAATAATAATTAATAATCATAAGTAATAATAATTAATAATCATAAGTAATAATAATTAATAATCATAAGTAATAATAATTAATAATCATAAGTAATAATAATTAATAATCATAAGTAATAATAATTAATAATCATAAGTAATAATAATTAATAATCATAAGTAATAATTAATAATCATAAGTAATAATAATTAATAATCATAAGTAATAATAATTAATAATCATAAATAAATAATAATTAATAATCATAAATAAATAATAATTAATAATCATAAGTAATAATAATTAATAATCATAAGTAATAATAATTAATAATCATAAATAAATAATAATTAATAATCATAAATAAATAATAATTAATAATCATAAATAAATAATAATAATAATCACAAATAAATAATAATCATAAATAAATAAATAATAATAATCATAAATAAATAATAATAATAATAATCATAAATAAATAATAATCATAATAATCATAAATAAATAATAATCATAAATAAATAATAATCATAATAATCATAAATAATCATAATAATCATAAATAAATAATAATCATAATAATCATAAATAATCATAAATAATCATAATAATCATCATAAATAATCATAAATAATCATAATAATCATAATAATCATAATAATAATAATAATAATCATCATGATGATGATAATAATAGTAATAATAAATAATAATAATAATGATAAGAATAATAAATAATAATAAATAATAATAATGATAATAATAATAAATAATAATAAATAATAATAATGATAATAATAATAATAATAATAATAATAATAATAATAATAATAATAATAATAATCATAATAATCATAGCAGCAGCAGCAGCAGCAGCAGCAGCAGCAGCAGCAGCAGCAGCAGCAGCAGCAGCAGTAGCAGTAGCAGTAGCAGTAGCAGTAGCAGTAGCAGTAGTAGTAGTAGTAGTAGTTTTTTTTTTATAGTAAGGGAAAAATCCTCTTGGACACCACTATGCGTGGTGAGTTGGATTTCTACCAACTAAAAAACCCTTACTGTCACAGCACACCATACTGGAACTGCAATGCTTGCATCTCTTCAGTATGGCAGCTATAATTCAGGTCACCGTCTTAGTTGGACAATATGGTAGAGATCAATCTGCGAAGGGGAAGTAGAAGTTCTTAGGGCAGCATCCTTTCAGCTCGCTCCTTAGTTGACATGATAGCCCTGGCCAGTGTTTGCACTATGTCCCAAGAGTGTTTGCTCTGCAGCATGGTGATCCCTAGGTTCTCAGGTGTGAGCGTTGCATTTAGTTTACTATACGCCTCTCGGCGCAGGCCGTCCCATCGCGGGCAGATAAAGAAGGTGTGTTCCGCAGAATCCTCAGAGGTACAATAGTTGCAGGTGGTGGAATCACTTTTTCCCATGCGAAAAGCGTAATTCTTAAATCGCCCATGGCCTGTCAGAATCTGCGTGAGGAAATAATCCAGGTTCCTATGTTTGCAGCGCAACCATGGGCGCACATCGGGTATCAGCCGTTTAGTCCATTGGCCTACGATGGTGGTTGCTGTCCATCGCGCTTGCCATTGCGCAATCAAGTGGTCTCTGATCAGGTGTTTAACGTCAAAAGATTGGCAGGTGTTCGGGTCACTGAGTAGCTGACGTTCTTTAACCAGCAGGTCAATTGGGAGGGCCCCACTTACAACTTGTAATGCCCTATTGGAAACAGTTCGGTAGGCACAAATTGAGCGCAGAAGTACTTTTCTTTGCACACGTTCCATCATTGTGGCGTATTTCTTCCTGTTTAGGGCAGTGTACCAGATTGGTGCAGCATAGAGCAGAATAGAATATACTACACCGCACAACATTTGGCGCTTCAGGGACCGCGGACCACCAATATTAGGCATGAGTCGGGCAAGTTGGGAGGCCTTTTCTTCCGCTTTCTTGGTCACAGTTTTAATGTGCTCGCCAAAGGTGAGGTGTTCATCCAGCATGACTCCCAGGTATCGGATAGCCTTTTGTGGTACTATCAGTGTATACCTTAACATAAAGGAAATGTGTGCGCGCTGCCGAGGACCCTTCAAAATGACTGCCTCAGTTTTCTGTGGTGCTAATTCGAGCCGGTGGTAGGTCATCCACCTATCAATACGTCGCAATGATTCATTAGTGCGATATATTAGATCTTGGTCGTCCTCCGCACCAACAAGTAGTGCCAAGTCGTCCGCAAACGCAACTTGGTGTACACCTTCAGGAAGCTGCAACCGGAGAACTCCATCATACAGGATGTTCCACAAAGTAGGCCCAAGAATGGAACCCTGAGGCACACCGGCCGTAATAGGAAGCTTATGCTTATCAATGAGTATCGTCCTTGCATGAAAATAAGATGTCAATATATTTAACAGGTATGGCGAGATGTTTCTTTGTCTAAGACACTGGAGGATAAGGCTCCACGAGGCGGTATTAAACGCGTTGCGTACATCTAAGGTCAGTAAGGCAGCCCATTTCCCACGCAAGTCGTCTCGAATTCGAAGCACAGCCGCAATAGCCTGTATAGTAGAGCGGCCTTTCCTGAACCCGTACTGCTTATCGGAGAAGCCGCCGCTGGCCAAGATCTCCCTTTCCAATCGGTGTTTAAGCAGTCCTTCAAACAGCTTACTGAGTGTGTTCAACAGACAAAGTGGCCTATATGCAGACGACTCTAATGGTGATTTCCCTCCCTTCAGGAGGAAGACGACCTTAGCACACTTCCAGATATCCGGGAAGTCCTGTTGCACTAAGAGCGTGTTCAGCACCTCCAAAATCCAACCGGGCCTTAATTTAACTGCAGCTTTGACTATTGCTGGGGTTATACCATCAATGCCAGGTGCCTTGCCTGTCTGCATTTTATTGACCACCGTGGCGAGTTCGTCCATAGTGAAGGGTTCTACAGCCATACTCCGGCCTCCTGCGTCCAAGGTATCCTTTCGGAAAGGGAATAAGGCAGCTGCTATCTCTTTTTTACGGGCAGTGCTCAGATTCACAGGCAGGTGATTTATCAATCTCCCACTAACAATCTTGTAGCCAGCACCCCAAATGTCATTGTTCAACTCATCACAGAGATTTCTCCAGCTATTACATTTAGATTGGAATATGAGGCGAGTAAGCTGCCGTCTGCACCGCTTATAGACCTCCCTCGCTGTCTCCAGCTCTGCGGAACCCGGATGTCGTCGACGGAGGCGAGTCAGGATTCTCCGCTTCTGAATACAAGTAGCTCGTTGCACTTCAATCTCACTATTCCACCAATATGGTACTCGATGGTTGCGTGCTTTAGACCGCTTTATCTGGCTTAGCTCACAGGCATTCTTTAAGACTCGAGTCAAGGATGCGGCACTGTCAGCTGCAGCACGGCCAACAAATGACCGGGGACTGCCATTCAATGAGGGTTCGGAATACATCCCAGTCATATTCAACTTTCCGCTTCTCCATATGGATCTGAGATGAGATGATCGACAGTGCTCCTAAAATCATCCAAGGAAATGTTCGGAGAAATATAACAACAGAAGAGATGGCAGTGCCGGAAATACACACAGAGGTAACCTGCCTCCGCTCGGAACTTCAGCATCTCCACTTGTTTATTCAGAAAATACACGGCGACATCACACCGTGTATCTGTGAGCCAACCACCAGCAGACAGCCGCTTTTTGTTTGGTTCGCAAGCAACTATTACATCCACTTCTCGGCTTACTGCCGTAGCTTGCGCCATATCATGACAGGCATTTGACCGCCTTAAATTAACCTGAAGTAGACGAATGCGGTGTGGATGCATCACGTGGATCACAACTTTCTGGCTCGAGCAGCTAACACCAACTTGCGAAACATAGGGCATTTCATTTGGTCAAATTTGTGGCCCTCTTTCTTAAGGCAGAACGGAGAGTTCGTGCAGTCCTTCGCATGATGGCCTTTCTCACCACACTTCAAGCAATCGTCTTGCCGGTTAACTGCTGCCTTGCATTGGTACGATCGGTGACCTAACTCAAAGCACCTATAGCATCTGGGTATCATAACCCGCTCCCTCACGTGACAGTCTGTCCAACCTATCTGTATTCTTCGTTTCTGTAGCAGCTGTCGAGAGTACTCCATAGGTACATCAATAGAAGCATTGAGATTTCCAAAGCGGCCAGGCCGCAGAGAACTAACAAGTATTTCAGAGGCCTGGATGCCTAGTTCCGTAGCAATGGCGGCTTGCAAAGTTGCCTCGTTGACTGCCGGGTCGATTCCATAGAGCAGAATAGAGGCACCTTTCCGTCTCAGACTCACGTCCAGCTCTTTAAGGTTACGCTCTATTTCCTGTTTTAAGGCGGTAGCTTTACCTTCTCCCTCCACTGTAAGCACGAGGTCTTCCTTATCAGTTTTCTTAATAGTCTTTATTTTCACCCCAAGTTTGTCGATATCAACACCTTGTTTAACAGTCTTTAGAATATCGGCAAAGGATTTACCTTGGCACTTGATGCTCAATGTTCCCTGGGGTACTGCCATTTTAGGTGGAAGTAACTTCGGCCGATCTGGAGCAGCAGCACGTGGCGTCTTCTGCTCATAAAGAGGGAACATATAGTCGATTTTCAATGCACTGCTGCGGAACAACCACTCCAGGAGTTTCCTGGTATACAATCTGTCCAGGCCATTAACAGTTGCAAACTTAACAGCTGTTCTGTCATGGTCCTCGACGAGCTGTTTCCATTGCCGCAATATGACAGATAGCTGCTCCATGTCATTGACCCCATTGGGATCTACACAACAGGGTATTAGGTAGATGTACCTAGAACGCTCCTTGTGACCACCTCTACTGGTAGATATATTGGTACTGGTCCTAATATACTCCACCTTACCCGCTTCCAGCTTGCCCGTTAAGAAGTCTGCTATCTCGGGCTGAACATCACCCAACTGCTACAGCAGCCCTTGTTGCCCACTATCATCAGTATTCACCACAATGGCTACGTCGCCTTCATGTAAGGTACTGGGGTTACCATAGAGGATGTTAGTAGCTTCATAAACGCTTTCTGGCCATGCCATGTCCAGCAAAGGTGCAAATACCTCGAAGCTGCTAAAAGTCGAAAGAGCCTCTTTCAGCTCCATTTCTCCCTTCAGATCGACCTGTAACCCTATATCCTTCCGAGATCCAACGCGGGAGAGATCTGCCTCGCGGACCTGTACAGCAATATTCTGCGTCGCAATCTTTTGGGGGTAGAGAACGCGTTCGTTCAGGCGGCTCAACATGGTTTCGGTTAATTTCTCCATGTCTCTGACCCCTCGTTTGATGTCCACCTTCGTATTAGGGGTAGTTTTTATCATTGACATAAGCTCCCTACTACATTTGCTCATTTCTTCGAGCAACCGACGAATGGTACGGAGATCCGCGTTCTCTCCAAAAAGTGGGTCATCTGTTCCACTCTGAGATTCACCAACTGCAGAGGCATGTTCCACCTGCTCAACAAAATCCAGAGCATCTTTGCTTTTCTTAGCCTTCTCAGGGGGATCTTCACATTTCCTTTTGTGGTCCCTACTGATATCCTCAGCACCTGCTCCAGAAGCCCGGAGTGACGCAGGAGCGCAAGGCTCCATCAATACATCCGGAGCATTAGCAGAAACAAGGCCCTGTTGAGGGTGCCCTTGCGATGACACATGGCTCCTTCCCTCCAACAATTCTACATCACCATCTGTACCAGTAGCATGGTCCAGCATTTCGGCCTGGCGTTCCACCGAAAATGCCGAGCAGTCGCTGGCTGACGATCGGGTTGGGCCTGCTCGCTCACCCAAAACCCCGACCGGAACTGGAGTACCGACCTCCTGCTCCGTAACTGATTCCATGGAAAAACAACACCTATCCATTGTGTCATGGGTATGGTTACCCGCCATACTCGGAGGGCTGATTGCAGTGATAAACACTGGGCGATGGGGACGCCACTTCCCTACGCCAAGTAGTAGTAGTACTAGTAGTACTAGTACTAGTAGTACTAGTACTAGTAGTACTAGTACTAGTACTAGTAGCAGCAGCAGCAGCAGCAGCAGCAGCAGCAGCAGCAGCAGCAGCAGCAGCAGGAGCAGGAGCAGGAGCAGGAGCAGTAGCAGTAGCAGTAGCAGTAGCAGTAGCAGTAGCAGTAGCAGTAGCAGTAGCAGTAGCAGTAGCAGTAGCAGTAGCAGTAGCAGTAGCAGTAGCAGTAGCAGTAGCAGTAGCAGTAGCAGTAGCAGTAGTAGTAGTAGTAGTAGTAGTAATTTTTTATTTGCCTATAAACATACATTCATACATATGATCAAGCATCGTCACAGTCATATAAAAGTATACAATTCATGAAACAGTTTTTTTTTACATTTCATTACAATTCGTCAGTTCTATATATACATCTTTCTATTAAGTACCTTTTTAGTTCCTTTTTGAAGCTATCTCCAGGTAATGTTTTAAAATAATTTGGCAATTTGTTATAAAATATAATTCCCTTTAATAATGGATCTTTTCCAGCTGATTTTGTTGCGGGTCTATGATAGTTGTCACATCCTCTAGTACTGTAGCCATAGAGTTTACTATTTCTGTTCACATTATTTAAATTGCATTCAGTTGTATGTACAAGGAACACGCCCACGCCCACGCCCACGCCCACGTGCACCCACACCCCCACCCCCCCCCCCCACACACACACACACACACACAATGAAATTACTGTCAAGATCTCCTCCTTTCTGAAAGTTGGGCTACATGCTGCTCTATTTCCTAATGTAAACATTATTCTTACGCACATTTTTTATAGTTTCAGAATTTTGTTCATGTTCATAACTCCACTACTGCCCCAGGTTTCAATTCCATAACTGAGGTGCCTATGTATTATTGCACAGTAGGCTAATTTTAATACTTCTGAATTCTAGTATTTAGAAAGATTTCTTAGCAGATGAACACCACTACTAATTTTATTGCATATGCTATCAATCTGTTTGTGGAAATTCAAATTTTTGTCTAGTTTGATACGAAAAAGTTTGTTGAATCTTCCTGTTCCATATCTTTACCATTAATTACTATATTGTTTAATTTTAGAGTTGCTCAAAATTAAAAAATAACTAATTTACTCTTTTTCATATTGACATTTAAATTATTATCGTTTATGTAATTTAGAATTAAGTCAGTTTGATTTATTAAGCTTTGTTTTAACTAGTTTACTAATTTATTCCATAATTGAACAGAAGTGTCGTCAGCATATGTGTTTGTTTTATAGTAAATTGATTCTGGTAGGTCATCTACATAAATCAAGTATAATAATAGGCCAAGAACAGATCCTTGCGGTACTCCTAATTTGACAGTGTCATATTTTCATGTGATTTTTCTAACTATATTTCCATTTTTATAGTTTATTTCAGTACACTGTTTACAATTTGTCAAATACGATTTTATTATTTCAAGCAATTTCCCTCTGATACCATAGTTTACTAATTTACCAATAAGCAGCAACTGATCGACTGAGTCAAACGCTTTAGATAGGTCCAGAAATAACTCCGCTACCATTTTCCCATTTTTCAGATGAGCAATTATTTGATGTATGAGTTCTATCATTGCAGTCATAGTTGATAGGTTTTTTTTCTGAATCCACACTGTGTAGGTACTAAAATATTATTTGTATGAAACATTTTATCATATGATTAGCTATTATCCTTTCAATCAATTTTGCTATTACATAAATATGTATAACTGGCCTTAATTACTTTTGTCACCTCTGTCACCTTTTTTGTATATGGTCTTACAACACTGATTTTCAAGCAATCAGGAAAAATGCCTTCAGATATACAACTGTTTATGAGATATATCGAGATTCAACTGTTTATGAGATGTTCAAGTGTACTATCTATGACCATTACACATTTTTTAAAGAGATCAGAAGATATACCATCCCATTCCGAGGATTTTTTCACTTTAAATCCTTTCGCTATTCTTCTAATTTCCTCTTTTGTTTGGGCATAATATAGGTTGAATCAGCAACATTGTTATTTAAGTTTTCTTGAGCATTTTTTTTTTTTTACTGTGAGATGCACCAATGAAAAATGTGTTTAATATGTTACGGATTTTATGTGGGTCTTCAACAGTATTTCCATTTTCCCTTAATACAATGTTATCATGCCTAATTTTTACTTTTTTCTTTTCATTTATTATATTTCAAGCTGCTTTAACCTTATTTGCTGACTGCATAATTTCTTTGCCATATTTTGGGGATTTTAGTAATCTTAGGGAGAGAGAATACTATTTTTTCAGGCTTTTATATCTATCCTTATAATACTCGCAACCATTTTATAAGTCATTTTATAAAATTCATACATACTTTTTACTTGTTCCCTCAATATCTTATACTCATATGGCAAATCAATGCTTTTGTATTTTTCACCATTCTTAACTAATCTTAGGGGGAAATTTGTCTAGAAAAGATAACCAAATATTTCATAAAAGGCATTCCACTTTTCATTTGTAAATTTTGCCGCATACACAGATTCCCAATTTTCTTGTAACAAACTTTCTAAAAATTTTGCTTCTCTACTAGGTGTTATGATTCTATTACAGGAATATATATTGTCTTTGTTCTTAAATACACAATTGTATATATCTAGGACTTGAGCCTGGTGGTCTGATGATGTAGCAAATAGGTTTTTACTAGATTTATTGATGTTGCACATAAGGGAAGCGTTATTGCCACATGGCGGGTTCCTTTTGGCTTCAAGAATTTGCTGTTATGTATCCTTGAATGCCGTAATAGTATAGAGGAGGTAGTGAGAGGAGTTGTGTGAAATTTTGCAGATTAGCTGTCATGTACCTGCAAAATGGATTAAGTGTTGGTGAATTTATGTAGTATTATATTTTTGACATGTGTAGTAGTTTTTTCTTCGGTTGGATGTGTGTATTACAACAATAAGTCTGTTATGAATGTTTTTCTTTTTTTCTTTTCAGCGGAATTACTTTGAAAGAAGTTGGCAGACATTGCACAAATTTAATCTATATGTTTCCTTTATTAATGACTCTATTTTTCTCTATGAATAGATGATCCACTGTTTGAATGTGTTTCTTTAGATCTGAATTTCATGAAATTTCAGTGGTATACCTTTATATGGACAACTACTTATATATTGTGGTATTATGGCTTTATAAACAGATATGATTGGTCATATAGACCTAGGTTTTATTGTCTGCAGATTTTGGTGTATAACTATGGTTATGCATCCTAAGTGAAGTGTTTTTGGAAAATGTATATGTGAAAACAAGCAAACTAAGTGCATTTTCTTGTTTTTGTATTGTCAGCCTATAGACTGTGTTATGGTTATGATTCTTATGTTCAGTCCTAGCATGGTAGGACTTATCCCTGCCCCTAGTTAGAAATAGGAATTTCTAGCTAGTCCTGGCTTCAATTTTTGCTAACTTTTTGTTATGTCCACTTAGTAATTCTGCATAATGTGCCAAAAGGCTTAAAAGTATTAGTTCAACTTACGTTGAGTTAACATGGTGTCTCCTGTACTTTCATCAATCTATCAACAACTTTTCCCTAATTTTCATTTCATGTTTCATTTGTTGTAATAATACCTTGAGTTAGGTATCCATTTTGTTATATTACAGGGATTGAATAAATATATAAGTCATGTGATTAATTAAGTTCGTTTGCAACTGACAAAGGAAAATATACTTATTGTTTTGTTATTGTAGATTATGTTTCTATTTACTGATTAAAAGTATTGACTAAATTTAATTTGTAATCAACATTACTAGTATTAGTGTTATGTATATGTGCAAGTTTGGTTATCTCGATAGAGTTGCTGATATGTGCCTATCATAGTGATTAACATGTTTTGTTTTATGTGTGTTCATTTAGCTAGGTTATAATCAGTATGTTTGCTGTTATGTTCTTACTGATGAGTGATGTTTTGTATTTTGGTCTTGTAAAGTTATTATGTATGCACTCTAATGATATTCTGTTTCGCAGATTTGTGATATTTTATAATGGTCATCTGTTGGTGTCATGTGACATGAGAAGTTAAAGACATTGCGAATGCTGTGGGATCTGAGGATACCTGCTTTCCCTGATCATTCCTGTCTTGTCCCCACCTTTCATGGATTTTCTTTGGTTGTACAGTTTGATATACTTTCTGTTCTTAGTTTTGATGTTAAGCGCAGCAGGGGCCGACATATCTTTAGTTAGTTAGTTTTTATTCATCCTTTTGATCATATTACATGATATAGGACACGTCAAGTACTTATAACTAAAAATTATACAATATACATATATACAACACAAGTTTGGAATGAAAATTCTACTGTATGTACGGTATAATAATTAATAATAATAATAATAATAATAATAATAATAATAATAATAATAATAATAATAATAATAATAACAACAACAACAACAACAACAACAACAATAATAATAATAATAATAATAATAATAATAATAATAATAATAATAATAATAATAATAATAATAATAATAATAATAATAATAATAATAATAATAATAATAAACAGTTCACTTGTAGTTAACATATTCAAACAATTCACCTATACTATAAAACATTAACATCATTAACATTAACAAAATTAATTGTCAAAGTAATCATAATATTCTTTTATGCTATAAAAACAATGGAGTGAAAGAAGTTTTTTGAGACAAATTCTAAATCGATGCAGTGCAGGTATTTGCTTCAGATAATTGGGTAATTTATTATAAAGCTGGAGGCCAGTATATACAAAACTTTTTTCAAAAGAACTAGTGCTATGTGTGATTACATGAAGGTTATCTTTTCTTCTGGTATCATGAGAATGTATCTGTGAGTTTGTTGTGTACATACTGAGATTATTTTTTATGTAGCATAATGTTTCATATATGTAAATACAGGGGAGGGGCAATATATTTAATTCCTTAAATAGTGGCCTACAACTGGTTCTTTTATTAACATGTAGTATTATCCTAATTGCCTGTTTTTGCATTTTAAAAATAGATTTTGCTCCTGTTGAATTACCCCAAAATAATATTCCAAAGCTAAGAATAGATTGAAAATATGCATGATATAAAGATATGACCGATTTCAAGTCCATGATTTTTGAAATGACTATGATGGCATAAGTTATTTTACTCGGTTTTTGAGATAGTTTTTGAATGTGAGCCGACCACTTTAAATTATTATCCATCCATACCCCTAGAAATTTTGTACTATCTGTGTATGAGATATATTTGCCCTGGAACTCTATAAAGGGATGACGGGCAAGTATATTTTGTTTATGATGAAAAGCTATTGCTGTTGTTTTTTCTGTATTTATTAATAATCTATTAATGTTGAACCAGTTTAGCAATTCAGACATTGTCTTTTCTATCTTAAATTTTAAGGATCTCAAGTTGTAACCAGAAATAGATAAGTTTGTATCATCAGCAAATAATGTTGGATAACTATTTTTTAAGGAACACTCTAGATAATTTATATATATCAGAAATAAAACAGGTCCAAGAATTGAACCTTGGGGGACACCATATTTTATTGCTGCCATAGATGATAAATATGTTGTAATTTCATTTGTATTTACATGTGTATAAGTGATTTCTACCATCTATTGTCGGGATGTTAAATATTCTTTAAACCACTTGTTCACTGTTCCACGTATACCGATAACAGCTAGTTTTTCCAATAAAATGTTGTGATCTACTAAGTCGAATGCCTTTGACAAATCTAAAAATATACCAATATTTTCTTCTTTGTTATCCATAGATTCATATATACGTTTAACAAAATTTGCTATTGCTGTGTTTATTGACTTGTCTTTATGAAATCCATGTTGTTTATTTGTTATTATACTGTGTTTATCGAGGAATGATGTAAGTCTGACGAACATTACTTTTTGTATTAATTTTGAAAAATTGGATAGTAGTGATACAGATCTATAGTTACCTACATCAAATTCTTCCCCCTTCTTAAAGAGAGGTTTCACCTTAGCCACCTTCAATTTTTCTGGAAATTCACCCATTGATAATGAGAGGTTTATTATGTAACATAGGGGTTTTATTAAATTTTGGTAGCAGTTCTTTATAACACTGTCAGGAATTTCATCAATACCACAAGATGATTTACATTTCAAACCCTTGATTATGCTTTCCAGCTCCACTTCTGTGGCTGGGGTTAAATACATACTATTGCATTGCTTTGGATGTCTATTTGACTGAGGGAAATTTTTCTTCAGGCTATCATGCGAACTATTTTGAACTATATTTGTGTAATAGTTATTAAAAAGATTGGCTAACTTGTTTTTGGTCACTTATTTTTAGTTTATAGTTTTTATACTTATACTTATTTTAGTTTGCAGTTTGTATATCATTTGTAGTTGCAATGGACTTTGGTGCATGATACTTTGCATGTGTATAGTTTGGGACATTTATAGTTACTACTGTAGTTGTCTTGTTTAGTTTGTGGGGATCCCCAGAATATTTTTTTGCAGTTATATTGTTCTATTCATGACTCTAGAGTCTTGGTGACCACCATTTAGGTTATTTTGCTTGCAAATATTAGATATAAGGTTTGTTAATTTTACTACATGTATTATTAATATTTAAGAAAAATTTATCAACATTGTACAGTTTCATGTATCACTTGTATTGTATGTAATTGTTTCTTGTTTATTGTTTTTCTCTTATTGTAAACTGCTGCTCATTGTATATTCATGCTCTTATACTAATTGTATCATTGTATTTTGTATCAATTCTGTTATTGTGACCATTTGTTCAACTTTGATGTATCTCATATATGATTTATAACCTGTTGTAAATTTATGTTAATTCATGCACTATTTGGAGTCTCTGCCTTTATAACTCAATGGATTGCCTACATCCTTGGCTGCGACGGCGGAGTAACTCTGGTTCTAAACCAGTCAACCTGCACAGGCACCTCAACCCCTATCCATAAGGGAGTCCAAGCTACCGCCTATCATAGCGGACAGCTTTAAGAACCATGTGGGCGTCATGCGAAAGCTGGCGGCCACACTTAAGAACCCCTTTGATGCCAAGAGAAAGCCTCGAAAGGTCTATATTAACATCTGCAGTCCCGAGGATTTCGAGGCTGCAAAGCAGGTTCTCTGGGATCTACAGATCCCTTTCTATTCCTACTCCCCCCAGAGGCCCAATGTCGAAAGACGGGTCCTGAGGGGACTTGATTCCGAGTGTCCGCCACAGGAGGTAAAACTCGCTCTGGAACAGGAGCATGGGATCAAGGCTTCAGCATTTGCCCAGCTGAGGAAAATAGTACATACAGAGGAAGGTTCTGTACGTGTACCTATGCCTCTCTTCCTTGTGGTAGTAGACAAGGTCCCTGGAGAGGCAGTTCAGTCCATTAACGCTGTTCGGGTGCTATTCCACAATGTCGTGAAAGTCGAGCGCTTTCACAGTCAGGGTGGACCTGTCCAATGTCATAGGTGTATGGGCTTCCATCACTCCAGCATGACCTGCGAGCGCAAGCTTGCGTGTCTGTGGTGTGCTGGTCCTCAAGGACTGCGACAGGGCACCCGAGGAGAAGACCTGTGCTAACTGCCGTCAAGACCACGTCAGCATCTACAGGGACTGAGTGGCGCGGCAGAGAATAATAGAGAGCCGCCGTGGAGGCAGCGCGGGATTGGCAACGGCCGCACTCGGAAGGGCTGAGCGCACTCTGCAAGTCGCAGAGCAGGCGGTAACACAGCCCGCGACACCAAAACCTTCACAAGAGGCACCGCGCCCGCAGCGTCCGAAAAAGGGCTGCAAGGCGCAAAGGACAGCGCAGCCTGCTACACAGGCCGCAGCACCTCCCACCAGTGCCGGCACCAGCTACAGCACCTGCTCCAGCTAGGGAGCCTGCATCTGCTAAGGCACCTGCGCGGCGTTTGCATGCTTTGGGGGGTCGATCTCGGTGAAGGATGTCGACGAATTCAGGGAACTTTCCCTGTGGTTCGGCGACCTCATTCTGAGAGTACTCCCCATCCTTAGGGACTGCAAGGAAAAAATTGAAGGCCCGAGGCTAGACTTCCTCGAGAAGCACACCATAGTCCTCCAAACACTCGAGGAGCTTTTTTCATGCACCGATGAGTAATAGCTCCCCGACTTGTCAGAAGACCATTACGTGCTGCGTTCTGGAACGCAAACGGTGTACGGTATCAGCGACCCGGAGTATTGGAGTTTGTACAGTCCTACGGGATTGACATCCTCATGATCTGCGAGACGCACCTGAATGCTGGTGTTGACTTCTCGCTGCCAAGTTACGTTACCCACCGTTCGGATCAAAACGGTCGGCGGGGTGGCGGTACAGCTATACTCGTGAAAACATCATCACACACACTCCTTTTCCTCTCCCTGCCCTACAGCACGTGGAGGCCTGCGCAATCCCACTGTCAGTCGGTGGACAGGACACCCTGCTGGTAGCGGCATACGATCCACCTGGAAATCACTTCTTCGAAGCTGATTACAGCACCCTATTAAACCTTAACCCGGTGGTTTGAATTGCAGACCTCAACGTGAAAAACGGGCTCTGACAGCCGTACGAGCAACCAGAGGGGACGCGGGCTCTACCGCCTCATAAGCAGAGACGCAAATCTCACCGCGCACGGGCCGAGAGGTCCAACTTTCCATCCGGCCCACGGCAGGCCAGATGTCATTGATATCATGATCACCAAGAACTTCCCATTTCACCTAGACCTCTCGGCGGTGAATGAATTAGACTCCGACCATGACCCTGTCACGGTCGATTCCGACGTCACCATGCGAGCTCTGTTAAACACAGACTGGGAACTTGAGGTCGAGTGGGATACAGCCATCCTTCAACTGAACCAAATCATCAACCCACGTCCACGCATCGATGACATCGAGGCGTGGAGGCGGCGGCGGTGAGTTTCTCCCAGCATGTTCGTCAAACCAACATATCTAGCCCACTGACCATTCCCAACGAGATCCTGCAGCTGCTAAAAGACAAGGCAGCTGTCCGGAAGCATTTCCGCCATCCCAGGATAGGAGCAGTTTACCAGCGGTTCAAATCCCTGACAAGGCGGCTACTCCGCGCCCATCGTAAAGTGGCCTGGGAGAACACATTCAGAAACGTGGACCTCCAGGAAAAACACCCCTGGCGGATCATAAAGTCTCTCAGGAGGAACAAAACCCAATACCAGCATCCGTTGCATGGCACTCGCGGGAGACTCGCTTTTGAGCCCCAAGATAAAGCCACGGCTTTCGCGGAATTTGGAAATTCGAGCCGAGGAAGGACCCCCAGGACGAAGACTTCACTGAACTCGTGGAAGCCGCAGTGGAAGACCTCTATGAGGGGCCGCAGCAGCGCCACGAGGCGATCCATCTCCCAAAAGTCACCCCAAGAGTCATCCACTTGACGCGGATCTTCAATGCGTGCCTCCACCTCCGCCATTTTCCAGCTTGCTTTAAGGAGACGAGTGTGTTGTGCATCCTGAAACCCGGCAAGGATCCGATCTTTCCTTCTAGCTACCGATCCATAAGCATTCTCCCAACTATCTCAAAACTGTTTGAGCGGTTGCTCCTATACCACCTGACCCCTCTTTTCGAGGAAAGGCAGCTGCTACCCAATCACCAGTTTGGTTTCCGTCATGGACACTCCACGACACTGCAGCTACTGCGACTGGCTGAGAGGACGGCCCTGGGATTCCAGGAAAACCTCAAGACAGTCGCGGTACTGCTAGATGTAGAAAAAGGCTTTGCCACCACCTGGCACCAAGGCCTACTGTACAAGCTCAGGGAGGCCAATATACCTCCTTCCTATCTCACCCTAAATAGCAGTTTCCTCAGAGATCGCACTTTCAGGGTGAGAATGGAAGGACGGCTGTCATCAATCAGACCCATAGCCGCAGGAGTCCCGGAAGGCAGTGTTCTGTCCCCGCTACTCCTTGCAGCCTATATGTCTGATTTCCCTCTGGAACCACAGACTGTTACGTGCCAATATGACGACGACGCCCTCATAATTACACGTAACAATAACCTAGGGATTGCTATCCTGCGCTGCAGCGCCAGCTCCGAGCTATCGGCCGTTAGAGTGAGAGGTGGAGGATAGCCATTAGCACAAGGAAGAGCTCCGCTCTGCTCCTGGCTAAGATCCGAGCTAGGCGACCGGATTGGTCGCTGAGGTTGAGACAGAGACAAATGCCAAATGCCTTGGCGTCCTCGATCGCAGCCTCAGCTACACCGCTCACGTCCGGGTCAAAGCCGGACAAGGGCATGCAGCACTTAGGCAGTTGTACCCCATCTTTAAATCCACAATGCCAACACACCTTAAACTAGCCTTGTATCGGGCGATTATCCCGTCCCTGATTCTGTAAGGCTGCGAAGTCTGGGGATCAGCGGCTGCAGCGCGTCCAGAACAGGGCGCTGCGAATTATCTACGATACTGGACATAGATTCCCGTCTCATATCCTTCACACCTACTCTGGAGCCCCACATATTGTAGACGTGGTGCGGGAGAGTACCCGTACCATCTGCAATAGCTAGGCTCCCACCCCAATAACCTGGTGAATACCCTAGGCCGGTACGACCATAGGGTTCCTCGCCGCAGACCAAGTTACCGGCTGCCCAAAGACGCTTTGAGCAACTAAGATGAGCAGGGCCACTTTCCCCTGACTCTATACCCTCCAAGCCCAGAAATGGGAGGTGTGACGTCATAGTGACGAGTGAAATAGGAAGTATTACGGTGAGTGAGTGAAATTGCCAAAAAGATACTCAAGAAGACGATTTTTGCCAAAAATGTATAGTGCAAGAGGAAGTGAGACTTAGAAGAGAAGACCCACACGTTAGTCAAGTGGGGAAAACCCCACAACCGAAGAAATAGAACGTTTTAAAACAAAAATTAGGTTATACAAATAAAAATATTTAATAATTGTCTTCCACTTATCTTAAGAAGTTGATTACAATACTTCTATCTCCTTTATACAAGATTAATTTCATGAGCATTTGCCCACATCTTCAGTCAACACACTTTGTTGTCAAGAATACCATCCATGTATTTACGTATTACCAACATCTGAAGACGAAACAAACCTAAAAACAGAATCAATTGCCGGTATTTCAAAATTCATTATGCAAATTTTATTTTTTAAAATAAATATTTTTTCCCAAACTGTTAAATCTATGGGAACATTTAATTTAATGACCAAATTTAATTTAATGTAATGACCAAATTTAATTTAATGTAATGACCAAATTAGTCATTTAACCATGAAATAAATCCCGAAGTTAAATCATTAAAACAATTAAATGTTCCCATAAATTTAATAGTTTGGAAAAAAAAAAATGTATTTTATAAAATAAAAATCGTGTAATGAATTTTGACATACCGGCAATTAATTCTGTTTTTAGATTTATTTCGTCTTCAGATATTGGTAATACGTAAATATGTAAATACATGGTATCCTTGACAACGAAGTGTGTTGACTGAAGATGTGGGTAAATGCTCATGAAATTAATCTCGTATAAAGAAGATAGAAGTACTGCCATCAACTTCTTAAGATAAGTGGAAAATAATTACTAAATATTTTTATTTGTATAATATTTATTACTCCACTGTAATTAGCTTCATTTTCTGTGTAAAAAGTTAGGTTATTGTAAACTGTTATTTAAAAACAAAGAAGTGACGCAGTGATAGGACATAGAGTAACAAAAACAAGGGGAAGTAAAGAGGAACGAGTCAATATGACGAATGAAGTGGAAAAAAGTGTTGAGGAAGCTCTAAGACTACTGCTTGGTATCACGAAGAAAAGTGGAAACCTGAGAAACGACTTGAGGCAGGATATTCTAAAATCCATACCTGATCTTAGGAAATCATATGGTAATATGAAGAAGGAACTAGAAGAGCGTGATAAAGTGATTCTTGAATTACAATGTGACGGAGAGAAGGCCCAAGAAATAGGAGTAAAACATCGGCTGTAACCAACGGTGGCACAGTCAATTGTATCGGGGCGCCAACTTTGTAAGCAGCCTGTAATTACTAGATGGCTGTGACAGGAGATCGCTTGGAAAAAGCAAATAAATGTTACAAATTGGTTATAAAATCAAAATTAAATGAATCAGCAGAGGCAATGAAACTTATTTTAAAAAGAAATGCAAACCCAACAAATTTGAAAATGGGGGTTAACTCGATGAAGACACTTAGAGATGGTAGACTGATAATTGAAACGGAGAGTAAGTAAGAAATTGATACGCTTGGAAAGACGATCAAGGAGCAATGCAGCCAACTACTTGAAGTGAACGTTCCCCAACTCCACAACCCAAATGTGATCATCTTCAATATTTCAGATGATATACCGATGGAAAACACAGGTGAGGTAATAGTAACACAAAATTACGAACTCAATCTAGCATGTGATTTGATTAGGCCTAAATATATAATCAAAAGCAAAAGGAATAACAGACACCTAGTTGCAGAAGTAAAACCTGAAACATGGAGAAAGATCACGCTCAGAAAACAAAATAGTTTGGCAAACCTGCAACGTAGAGGAATAATTAAAAGTAAATAGATGCTACAAATGCAGTAAATGTAACCATAAAGCGGAGGATTGCAGAGGAGAAGAAACTTGCCCACTTTGCGCAGAGAATCATAAATTAATGAGTGCAAGGCATCAGCTTCACAATTTAAATGCACAAATTGTATCACTTATAATAGGTATAACAAGGATGCAAAATAAATGAAACACATTTATCATTAGACAAAAACTGCCCATGCCTACAACAAATAATAAAGAAAAATAGACAAAACACAGAATACTAATATGGCAGACGATCAAAAACATATAACACAATGCAGGCCTTACTCATTCAGAAAATCATACAAAGAAAATACAGGAATTGCCTTCATCCAGATTAATCTGCAACACTCCAGAACAGCAACAAATAATTTAATGCAAATAATAAACCTAAATAAACCAGATATAATCCTCATCCAGGAGCCATATATAGTTGAAAATAAGGTAACAGGAATATCCAGGAATTATAAATTATTTCAATGTGGAAATGCAAAAAGAAGGGCAGCAATATTAATCATAAACAAAGAAATTGACGCAATAATGATTAGTCAACTATGTGATGGTGATGCCATAGTAGTAGAAATAATTTACAAAGAATTCCGATGCTATATAGCCAGCATATATCTGGATATCGACAATGATATTAATGCAGACCTTAGGAAAATAGATCAAATAAAGTCCTTCACAAAAGGAATAGGGCTTCTTATTGGAATTGACAGCAATTCGAGGTCCAAAACATGGTACAACACAATTACTAACCTCAGAGGTAGTATCATAGAAGAATACATGTGCGCTAACCAACTACACATCATGAACGAAGAGAGTGAAAATACAACTTTTGAAACTATAAATGGAAAGAGCAACAATGACTTTACAATAACCAATAATATTCTATTACCTAAGTTTAGTCAATGGGAATGTGGTAAAGAAGAAAGTTGCTCTGATCATTGATTCCTCACTTACTAAATAAATCCGTGTAATAAATATAAAGCTACCATGCAGTACCACAGTATTACATACTGGGTCAACGAGGACTCCTTAAAAAAATTTCAAAACAACATAAAAATTGAACTTGCAAAAATAGCACCAGTGAAAGGGAAAGAAAGCACAGCAGAAGAAATTGATAAGCCACTATGTAAAATGATCAGTGCAGCAAATGATACTGAAAAAATTATAAAACAATTTGAAGAGAGTTTAAGCACGGCTTGTAGAGAAGTTTTAGAACAATTAAACCTACAAATAAAATAGCCCAAAGAAAATCTGTCCCTTGGTGGACTGACAAACTAACAATAATACGTAAAAGGACAAACGTATTAAGGAAGAGATACCAAAAAACAAAGCACGACCAAGCCCTAAGAGATCAGCAGAAGAACCTATACATGGAAGGCAAAAGGGAGTATGAAAAGACTATTAGAAAGGAGAAGTTGGCATCTTGGAAATAATACTGTACCTTTAACTCCATCCAACAATCCCTGGAATGCAGTTTATCGTCTAGCAACTGGGAGAATAAGAAACTCACCACAACTCACAACCCTAACAAAAGCTGATGGAACAGTTACACAAGACCTCAAAGAAACGTTGAGCTATATGCTAGATCACTTCATATCAGAAGACAAAGAAAGTGAGGACACTGAGTACCATAGATCTATAAGAATTGAAAACAACACCCCTACAGACACACACAATGATCGACAATTCACTCAATGAGAAGTAGAAAATCATCTAAAGAGGATGGCCCCAAATAAAACACCAGGGGAAGATGGAATAACGAGTTCAATCCTATTAAAAGTATTTGAAATATTACCAAAATATATTACAGCCATGTATTAACAGCTGCGTAACAAGCTGCTTCCCAAAACAATGGAAGAAAGCTATGCTTATACCTATTGTCAAACCAGGAAAAGATGGAAGCGCCGAGGTCACAAAATTTTGCCCCATCAGTCTGCTGGATACAGGAGGGAAAATTCTGGAAAACTTATCATCGATGGAATCATGCATCATGTCAATTCACACCAATACATGAACACCAATATGGCTTCACACCACAAAGAAGTACAGTAGATGCTGTGCTTAAGGCTAAAGAATATATACAGGAAAACTTGCAGAGAGGTGAGAGTACCATACTAATTAGTCTAGACGTTCAAGGAGCTTTTGATGCAGCTTGGTTCAGCCAGAGAACTACATCCCTGACTGTCAATGACATCAGAATAGAGAAAACCAGTAAGCAAAGGGTGCCCTCAAGGATCATGTTGTGGGCCAGGATTCTGGAACTTGCAATACAACTCTCTCCTTGGCATACAATACACAACTCACACAAAAGTTATTGCATTTGCTGACTATCTGATACTAATAGTGAAAAGAAGAAGCACCTTAAAAGCAGAAAATTATGCCAACATAGAATTAAAAAGGGTTGAAGCTTGGGCTGGAGACAATAAACTAAAGTTCAATCAACAAGCTCTTTTAATAACACAAAAGAGAAGAGAAGAGAAATATATAAGCATCTTCTTAAATAACGAGGAAATAAGACAAGTTGCATCCTTTAAGTACCTGGGAATAATATTCGACAGAAACTTTAACTTCGATCAACATATGCAAAATGTTACAGAGAAAGCCACAAAACTGATACATGCGCTAACTAAAGCAGCAAAACTTAACTGGGGACTCACACACGAAGTCCTAAGAACTATGTACAACGGTGCAATATTACCTTTATTGTCCTATGCAGCACCAGTTTGGATAAATGCATTAAATAGGAAATATAATTGTGTCAAGTACATTAGAGTACAAAGGCTAGCGAATATCAAAATAGCTAAAGCTTTCCGAACAACATCCACAGAAGTACTCTGTATAACAGGACTGATACCTATTATACTGAAAATCCAGGAGATCATTCAAGAGTATAAACAAACAAAACAGAACACAGAATGGGAAATACACACAGCATTAAGTTACAAGAAATAACCACATCCGTCAGACATTCCGAAATAAAAGAAACAAATGAAAATGAAAACTATAACATTGAAGTTAACACTGACGGAAGCAAAACAGATCAAGGGGTAAGGTTCTAGAGTGGTAATTTACGAAAACAAAGAATTAACTAAACAACTGCAGTATAAACTAAAAAAAACTGCTCAAATAATCAAGCATAACAACTTGCAATCTTAAAGGCACTTGAAGAAATAGATAATATGGAAATAACACAAACTGACTCGAAAACAGCAGCAATATATACGGACAGCAAAATTGCGCAATTATTGTGCAATCATTTCACAATACTAAAAATCATAACCAACTAACAGAAGCTGTAAGAGAAAAACTACACCAATTAAATAAAAAGAATGGATGATAAGAATAGGATGGGTAAAAGCCCACACAGGAATAGAAGGAAATGAAATTGCAGATAAACTTGCCAAACGAGCAACAATAAATAACATAGAAAGCTACAGCCAAATCCCAAAAAGTGCCATCAGGAAAAAAATACAAGAAGAAACACTCAAAAAATTGGAAACAGAATGGCAAAACACATCAAAAGGATAAGAGACAAAACAATATTTTCCCACTGTAGCAAAACTATTAAAACGAAGACTTAACATATCAACAAACCTCACTACCATTTTAACAGGACATTAAAGGCTTAAAGCCTATTACAAGAGATTGAACATAATTGATGATGCTACATGCACCTGCAACAGAGGAGACAAAACCACAGATCACATCCTGTATGACTGCATCAAATGGAAGGACCAAAGGGAAAAACTAAGGATGCAAATAAACAAGGAGGGAAGTGGCCAGTATATAAACCAGCACTTGTGGGACAATATCTAAGGGACTTTAATGAATATGTTAACACAATCAATCTAGAAAGTGCTGAATAACTAAATAAGTAAATTAATTTTAGAAGACTATAGTGACTGTGTGAACACAATCTGAAAACACAATAATTTCAATACTTCAGTTAATATGAACAATCAATCTGGAAGCAAAGCCAACCAGAGCATGTAATATTACAAATGTAATGGAACATGTGGATGAATAAAGGGGTGGGGGGGAAAGCCCAGAAATGGGCTTGGTAAAACCCATACCTAACATTAGTTCCTTTCCCTCTAGCCCGTCAAGCGGGCTGTGCTCAGATGCCTCTCAGGCAGGTGGAAGAGCGCAGCCAGCATTGTGCGTACACAGCCCCTCGGGGCACTTGCACCCACTTATGGCTAAATATACCACTGCCCAAGACAACCCGCCTGCGACACAAGACAATTCTTTTATACTACCCAGATAAAGCCGCACTAAGCGGCTCGGTGCTGAGCAGCAAACACCCCGCCCAGGTAAACCTGGGTGACTCGCTTCTTCTGCTGGTCTGCTGGTCATGCCTGGCTGAAGGTTGCTGCCCCTCCCCTGGCAGCTGGCCCTGATGGCAGCAGTCTGTATATCTCCTAGATGCCATCCGTCGACTGGTTACATACTTTCTGGACAAAAGGTTTATCCCTAGTTTTGCGTCGGGAGGTGACCGAAAGGTTACGTCAGTCCTCCAAACACATCTACAAAATCTTCATCGGTAAGCAGTAAAGAAATGCTTCTACTAAAGGAGAAGTCACTAGACTGCCAGTTGTATTGTGACATTTATACACAATCTCTGTTATCACACATACACAGATTTAATAGTGTGAAGTGAAAAAGTGCAGTGTACTATGGTGGGAGTGAGCAAGGTTTACTACTTACTTTTTTTTTAAAAAAGAAGCGTGACAGAATGATTTGTTTTAACAGAATATTTCAGGCTTGGAAACTCCTATATAACTTTGTTCATAACTCAGACATTTTTGTTATACTTTTCTTAATGTTTCAAGTGTATTTGTTGTCTCACTTTGTATGTGGTCACAATGTAATTATACAGGAGTACCTATGTTGACGAGGTCGCCAACTTTTTGAGAGGCCGAGGAGATGTAGCAAATAGGTTTTTATTAGATTTATTGATGTTGCACATAAGGGAAGGGTTATTGCCACATGGCGGGTTCATACGTAACACGTCTTGCCGGTGCCAATAAGAGATGTCATGGCTTAGGTAGCATGGGAAATGCATAATACGAATGTTGAGGGGAAATCACCTTCTACACGGTTAGCAAAATTCAAATTGTTCCAGAAGCTTTGATTGGTAAGTTGAGGGGAGGGGAAGATTTAGCTTGACCAAGCCAGTAGCTGGTGCATGCAAGTAGTAGATGGCTTGAAGACACCAAGTGAAGAACCGTTTTGTATCATCTCTAAGGCCCAAGGCTGGGGCTCAACCAGCAGTATGTATAGGTACTCTGTTATTATACAACTAAAAATATTTGCTAATTAACATCCACTTATCTTAAGAAGTCGATGTTAATTCTTCTATCTTCTTTTTAAGAAATCAATTTATAAAATCAAATTTCTTAAAATTACGTACTTTGTTATTGTTTCATAAATAAATTATTGGTTATGATTTAGGTAGTTCAGTATGTACAGTTCTCTGTTTTCACAATTTCTAAAGTCCCTGGATCCTCTTAGTAAAGTCATGCATGCGCAGCGAGTATAAGCCCCTTAATATCGGCCCTCGCGCGTGTAGATTTTTGTAGTAATTTAGGATGCTTAAGTGAAGTAATTTACAAGGGCTATGGCATAAAGTGTAATTCTTCTACAAAAGCTGAGTATTCAAGTCGAATTACATTGGTTATTACATTATCTATAATTGTAGCCGATTTATCAGTGATTCTTGTTGGACGTTTAATTATTTCATGTAGGTGATAGCTATTCAACAGGTCATTAAGCTTATCTATACTATTTGTTGGGTTTCCAAGATCCATATTTATATCACCAATTAAAACAATTTTACGATTATGTATGACTATTTTTTGCAACACTTTATTTAGGCATTTTAAAAAATCATCAGTACGTGAAGCAGGGGATCTACAGTATGCACGTGATCGGGTTCCAAGTCCTCATTCGGTAAGTTTCGTTTAACTCCGTAAACATAGATGACAACTTCGAAATTTGAAATGTGCTATACACTGACATCTAGTGGCTAATACAATAAGCTTTATCATGTCCGCCATATTTCATTTTGATCAATTTCGAGGTCAATTAGCTAACCAGTTTACAACAATCGTATGTTAGAATTAGAATTAGGATTTTAGTTCGTCCTTGGCAACATATACATATTATAAATACAGTATATACATAAAGTCAAATTGATTACATACAATATACACAGTAAGCAGCTTTTCTATGGTTTCATGTGATATTTGCATAGACTAATTTACTACAAGAAATGTCATAATATAAATATTACAGGTTTGTAAATGTACTATGCTCCCAGTGCTCATTTACATGGTTACAGTTCTAAAAATTCATTATCCATATAAAAACAGTATGCATGCAAACATTTCTTAACCTTATTCTTAAATTGTTTTAATGATGCAGATTGTTTAAACGAATTTGAAAGTTTATTGTATAACATTATGTCTTTATAGTTAAAACTTCCTTCATAAAGGTTCGTTTGGTGCGCTCGAATTGCCAGTTTATCCTTGTTACGAGTGTGGTGGTAATGTACATCAGCATTTACTTGAAAATGATTTATATTTGTATGAACATTTGTGGATGTTATGGCTCTTGAAAGGGGACACATTATTATTCGTCTACCTCCATATAACTGTGAGCTGAATGCAATTGAGCAGGCATGCGCAAAACCAAGGAATGTTTTCATAGGATTCAACGTTACTTGTGATAGCTTTGCTTATCTTACACACTATTTTGATGAACTGTGTTTTTACAGGTTGACCACACTGCAGAAACAAAACAGCGTTAGCGCTCGCTTCTTACCCTCTGCCCGCACCACACCATAAATCCAGCGCTCAAGAAAACATGTGCGTACTGTATATGATGCACCCAATACATATATATCACCACAGTTTAATACAATTTTTACACCAGCTATTTTGCAAGTCATTTCCTGATTAACACATAACTTATTATCAAGTGGTACATGTTGTATGCTATTTTTAATATATATTACCACACCCATACCTTTATGTGTTTTTCTACAGTAAGTGTTAAATACATTGTAATTCTATAGTTTGACTATTTTTAATTCGGACTCACTTAGATCATGTTCAAAGAGACAGAGAGTGGCACGCGGGCAGGAAAGAAAGAGACAGATAGTGGTGCGCAGCGCTGAACGCTTGCCAAGAGAGAGAAACAAAGAGAGAGACAGATTGATGTCTGGATATTTCTGTCTTTCTCTTGCTGCCGCGATCTTTCTCGGGGGCTCAACTGCATTCTAGAACAATGACTGGAGGTATAAAAAAGTTGCAAAGTGTTAGAACGAATCAGTTGTTAATTGAGTAGTTAGTTGTGAGTTGTGTGATGGTTATTGCGACAGTGGACATCTGAAGCGTACCGATTTCTTTCGTTTGTTTACGTGCAGCGGGGCGAACAAGACGACCTTGAAGACTGCTGTTCTGCATGTAACGTTTTTTACTGCTGTAAGGGGTGTGCAAAGTTACTGTTTACTGCAATAAAAAACATTTTTCCAAACAAGACTTTTAATTCTACGAACACACAAAGTCACAATTCGTGTCAGGAGTGGAACACGATGATGGAAGCTGCATTGGGAAAGATCTCACAAGAGCTGAAAGAAATGAAGACGGCAGACGACAACCTCACCACCGAGCTGAAAGAAATGAGAACAGCGAATGACAACCTCGCTGCGACGATGACGGAAGTGAAAGTGGCGAACGACAGCCTGGCAACCGATATGAAGGCGGCGAACGAGGCCCTCGCCGCCAAATTTGAAGAGCAGCTGGCCGGCGTGAGGGATGACGTCACGGAGCTGGTCAAGCGGAGGGTCAAGTGGACAAGCGCGTCGAAGATCTGCCGAACGCGTTAACGACCTAGAGGGAAAGGCCGACAGCGACAGCAACAGCAAGTCTCTGAACGCCATGGTGGAGGGCATCGTCGGCAGAAAACAAATATCTGAAGGCCGAAGCGCCGGGACACGGTACAACATTTGCGCGCGTCAAACCACCGAAGTACGATGGCACGTCAACGTTTGAACCCTACCGCCGCCAATTCGACACAATGACCAAGCACAAGTGGTCGCCAGAAGAAGAGGCCGCCCAGTTAATAGCCAGCCTACAAGGACGGGTCGCAGAGGTGTTGAACGCGGTTCAGACAGTAGCGGCGACCAAGGATTTCTAGAAGTCCTTGGAAAACCAATTGGGAGATCACCGCTTGGCCGCAGCCTACCGCAGCCAAATTAAATCTAGGACGCAGCAGCCAGGGAAGACGCTGCAGCAGTTTGCCCTGGCAATCGAACAGCTGGCCAGTAAAGCCTTGGTCGACCTCCTACCAGAATTCGTCCCCAGAAGCCACCTAAACCTTCGTCGAGGGGTACGAGATGCCGAGATACGTCAGCGCTTAATGCTCAGCGACTACAAGACCATCCACGAGGCGCTAACGGCCGCCTTAAGGATGGAGGCGGCCAAGGTGACGCCTACCCCGACTTCGACAAGGAGTATCTGCTACAATGGACACCGAACACCAGCCGAGGGACGCCGGCGAAGACCAAGTTTCGTGTGTTGGGCTGTAGCCCCCGTAGGGGAGGGGATCCGTCCTCTTCAACTGCCGTGGTGCGGGCGCTGCGGACCCCTAGCACTCGTGGTGCCTCTGATGTTACTAGAGGAACCTCGGGCCGAACATTCGATCCCCTACCTGATGGGGAGTTGTTCGGATTGGGTTGGACTCGAAGGTCAGTGGTTCCCGATACCCGTGGGAGATCGGGCACGTCTCCGGAAGGGGTTGAGAGAAGTCATTAATATTCCCGCGTACTAGCCAGCATAGCTAGTAGAGGGTGTGCTAGATCACCAGGCGGCCCCACCGAGGTAATATCGGTAGCCGTCCCATTTTGGAGTTGGCGCGCGTAAATGGCGTATCCACTTCCATTCCGTCTTGAGTCCACAGGACCAGGTGGGGGAGGGTTGTTAGTCTCTAGGTCTTGCCCTATGGAAATAGCCTCGGAGGCATCGGGCACCCTTTCGGGACAGCTCGGTAACTCCCTGGTAGAAGGAGGCCCGGGTCCTTGGTCCTACGGGTCCAGGACTAATGGGAATAGAACCTCTGGCATTAACAGAATAACAGTTGGGGTGTGACCAGCCGGGACACCTGGAGAGAGACTGACCACAAGAGCAGCCGGAAAACGAGTAAGAGCTGGCGTGGCGAGGGTCACGTCGGCGCCGTCACCACCATCCCCTCGAGTGACAGTGCGCGCCGTCAGCCAACGTAAGGATGACAGGATCATCACGGATGGTTGGGTGAAGGAGGGTCGTGCCGCCTGCTTGTGGACACCGGGGCAGCAATGACCGTCGTCAGACCTGAAGTAGCCAGGGGTTTGCCGTCGAGAAAACCGAGCGGACCATACCAGCGAGTTACGGCATCCGGCGACACCTTGCCTATGAAGAGGGAGGCCCTGCCGCAGTTGACTTGGGGAAGAGTGCCGTGCGTCTGTGGGTGTTCGTCGCGGAAGTGACTGAGGAAGTAATACTGGGACTGGTTGCTCTCAGGAGCCACGAGGCAAGGGTCGACGTCGGCGGGAAGGTCTTGCGGCTCAACGGAAAAGAGGTGATGCTCCGACACCCCGAGGAACGCCTTGAAATCAGCAGGGTCATTCTGAGAGAAGACGTGGTTGTCCCCGAGAGAAGCGAGGTGGTGGTTACGGCGCAAATGGAAGGCCAGCTGACGAAGAACTTGATGCTGGGCCAGAAGACACCCGTGCACGGACTCTGTGTAGCCAGGACATTGTTGCCGTGCCGAGGGGAGGTGCCGGTGAGGATGTTCAACTCAACGGACACTGATAACATCCAGGCCGGAACGGAGTTGGGGACATGCGAGCCCGTTGTCAGCATAACGCCAATCGACAAGACTTACGCCCCGGCTGGAAGCCTTGTTGGAGAGGACGGCCGACCGTCTGAACGCAGAACAGCTCGTGAAGGTTCGACAACTGCTGATACGATACAAGCGCGTCTTCAGCCAAGGTAACAGCGACTACAGCCGCACGGACCGAGTGCACCACCACATCGACACCGGAGACGCCCGGCCTATTCTGCAAAAACCCAAACGCGTTCCGCTGGCAAAGTAAGCGGCGGTACGGGACATGCAGGAGCTCGTGAGATCCAGCAGCTCTTGGTGTTCCTCTGTAGTCTTGGTGACGAAGAAGAACGGCGAACTACGCTTCTGAGTGAACTACAGGAAGCTGAACGCTGTCACCAGGAAGGACTGCTTCAACTTACCCCGGATTGACGACACCCTTAACAACCCTGCTGGTGCGCAGTGCTTCTTGACCTTGAACCTATAGTCGGGTTACTAGCAGGTGACTCTAGACCCGAGACACAAAGAGAAAACCGCATTCTCGACAGGCCAAGGGCTTTGGCAGTTCACAGTTATGTCCTTTGCTCTCTGCAACGCAGCAGCTACGATCCAACGCCTCATGGAATCAGATGAGAGGACTGACTTATGACCCTGCATGCTATATCTCAACAAGATCATCGTCGGCAAGACATTCGAAGACCATCTCGAGAACCTGAGCAAGGTGCTATGGAGACTGCAGACGACCAACCTGAAGCTGAAAGCGAAGTGCCTGCTCTGCCGCAAGAAACTCAACTACAAGGCCACATTGGCCTCGCCCAAAAGATACGCGAGAATTGCGCAGCTTCCTGGGGCTGTGCAGCTATTACCGCCGCTTCATAAAGGACTTCAACATCGTCAAGTCCCTCACCCGCCTGACAGAAGAACACCGGCCGTATGTGTAGACCGAAGACACTTTCCAGCAGCTGAAAAGACACTTTGCAGTGCGCCTAGCCTATGTTAAGATTCCCACAACCAGGAGGCGCTTTCATTGTGGACACCGACGCCAGCGACCATTGCATTGGAGGCGTCCTATCCCAAGTCCAGGACGGCCACGAGCGGGTGATATCCTACTACTTCAAGACGCTGTCCAAGGCAGAGAAGAACTACTGCGTCACCCGGCGAGAGCTGACGGCAGTAGTGAAGACCTTGGAACACTTTCACAAGTACCTGTACGGTCAGCCATTCCACCTGAAGAATGACCACTCCGACCTAACCTGGCTACCTAGCTTTAGAAACCTGGAGTGCCAGACAGCCCGTTGGGTGCGCAGGCTGCAGGAGTACGACTTCACCTCCAAACTTCGTAGAGGGAACAGCCACGCCAACGCAGACGCCATGTCTCGAAAATACTGCCCAGTAGTGTGAAGCCAATGCACAAATATGGAAGAGCAGAAGCGTGCCGCTGCTCTCAGAGTGGTCACGGCAGTACCTGCGGATGGTTGGGATAGCGCAGGCCTGAGGAGGGAGCAGCTGGTTGGGGCCACTCTTAAGGGAATCGGAGGTAGGGACCAGACCAACTTGGGAGGACATCACACCCAGAAGCGCTGCATACAAGTCGTAATGAGCCCAATGGGACTCACTGAAGTTTAAAGAGGGCGTGCTGTTCCGGTTATGGGAATCACCCATAAGATGCAGAGAGAGATGTTGGTACTTCCTCGGAGTAAGATCCCGGAAGTCTTGGAGGAAGAGCGCGGCGGTACTTCAGGAGAACACCTGGGAGCAAACCGAACGATCGACAAACTCCGACAGCGTTATTACTGGCTGAGACTCCGAGCAGACGCTGAGAGATGGTGCCGTCAATGTCACATGTATGCGGCGAGTTGCGGCCCTCAAACTAGGAGTTGGGGTCACATGCAGCAGTAACACGTCGGAGCGCCTTTCGAGCGCATCGCTGTCGACATAGCTGGACCATTCCCAGTGTCCGACCGAGGTAACAAGTACCTGATGATACCGTGGACTATTTCAAAAAGTGGCCGGAGGTTAATGCCATCCCGAACCAGGAGGCGAAGACTATTACAGACTACCTCGTGGAGCAACTGTTCTGCAGCTTTGGGGTGCCGTTAGAGCTCCACAGCGACCAGGGCACCAGTTTTGAATCTCACCTGATGAAGGAGGCACTGGAAAGACTTGGGGTGAACAATACCCGCACAACACCTCTGCATCCGCAGTCGGGCGGCATGGTCGAGAGATGCAACAAGACCCTAGAAGAACATCTGAGGAAGGTCGTGGCCAGCCATCAGCGAGACTGGGACGTCAAGGTGCCACTGTTCTTGCTGGCCTACCGCTCGTCAACTCACGACACCACTGGGATGACGCCAGAAAGCTTATTGCTCAGACAGCGGTTCTGTGCCGGCGACCTACTTTCTTTACGCACTGAGGAGAGTCTATACCCAAGCGTCACTTGCACCTTCTGCTGGCACGTCGTAGAGGGCAACTGGATCATAGTAATGATCGACGTGGAAACGAATGAGGTGCGGATGACGATATGCCCCAACAACACATGGGATGCAAATACGCTCTACAGTCTAATTGCAGCGCCCACGATGAAACTTGCGTCGTCATATTTTGCATTCGTCGATTTGAACGACGTGGCCGGGACCGCCAATTTTCCCCCTTGCAGTATACTTGGTGTAATATGACATCATGCACACTTCGCGGCAGTAGCCGAACCAGTCCGTTCATGTCTTTCCCACGGAGCATTCCATTATCGTCGTGTCGTAGGATTGTTTATGTTAGTCTGCTAGAGTGTAATTTAGGGACAAGTAAGACAGTCAGCAGCATTGCCTTCAGTTTGGCTGCAATGAATTCTGCAATATGGCTACATTAAGCAGTAAGTAAACAAACAACAGCGTTAAAAGAATGCCCTCCAACACAAAATTGAACTAAAAAATAAAGAAATTATATTGAAAATCATGGTTGTATATAAAAACATCAAAAAGTGTGAAGGAATTAGAAAAAGAATCATTGCGTCGCATATTAGAAAGAAGAGCCAAAAACACTAGTAAATTCACCAGCCAGAATTACGAAACCAATAAGAACAGTTATCGGCAAAATTATGACTAATAAGAATACTTCTCAGGCATTTAACACTGGTTCTAGCAATCATAATGCACAAATAGTTAAAAATAAATAAACTATGAAGGAATTTAAAATTATCTATAAATGCCAATATAACAATGAAAATATAAATTATATGGCATTTCTGTTAAGGAGATCTGGCTTAATGTTTATAATGCTGAAAACGTTGACAGCAAATTTGAAATATTTTTTAAAACATTCTTAAAATTGAGTGCCCTGTAAAAAAAAGTTACAAAGCATAACACTGAAATATACCCAACCACCAGGATTAAACACGGTACCATGCAAAATGAAACTATACATGAAGTACAAAAAGCAAAAATATATTCTCTGGAATTCATATCCTATATTAAGTGCTATAACACTTATAAGAATGTAAGTTTCTGGAGGGCATAAATATACGGCAGAATATTAAACTCTGTAATAAAAGAAGCAAAAAGAAGAGTCTCTTATTACTATCATGATTCAAATAAATGTTTGAGAATTTAAGGGAAATGAGTGAGAATATGCCAAGACAACAACCTAGGCTGATGTATAGCCACATTCTTTGTAAACCACGGCATTGAAATATATGGCAGACTAAGTAATAAAATAGCAACTCAAATAATGTGTAAGTGAATAAAATTGTTAAAACTTTTTATATAACTTGTTTGGAAATAAATAAATATATATATTCTCTGTATTGTTCCTTAATATAAAAAAGTATGTAATTATGAACAGGGAACTTTAAAAGGATGAGATATTTAAAGCACTTGTTACTAATTTTACTTCAAATGTTACCAAATAAGGGGTTCCTTTCTCACTGTTTAATAAATACACTGTCCATAGGCACTGATTGCTTGGTACCTTAAGAAATATGAAAAGTATATTGTATTACATATTTGTATTACATATTATACTGCTGTTAGTAACTGTTTATGAACTCACCTTGCCAAGACAAGGACTTTCCTGAGAGTCTGATGGCACAGCATCCTGATGCTGCAGACATGACTGATTTTCCAAGGTATTTTGAATGTTTCCATCTTTAAGGCTATTTTCATTAACTAATGTATTATCTTGAAGTCTTAACAATTTTACTAGCATCAGCTGAAACAAAATATTTTTAGTGAAAAAATTAAAGAAAAGGACGAAGATAATGCATGTACCATGCAGAGAGAGAGAGAGAGAGAGAGAGAGAGAGAGACAGAGAGAGAGAGAGAGAATGCTTGGCAGAAGGGATCAATGTTTTTAGTACTATAAACAAAGTACGTCATCCAGAGCAAATGCTTTATTTAAGGGATGAATAGTATGAGCTGTGTATGGAAGCTTTAAATTTCTTCTTTTTCTTTTCTTAAAACTATTTCTTTCCAACATTAGTCAGTAATGGAAATAAATTGTTCTATGCCAGAAGATAAATGGTTCATATCCCGTGTATGGCATTGAATTTTTCAGTCGGGCTCTACCCTTTCATTAGTCAGTAAGCTGTATAAAAGTGTAATAGACATTACACAAATATAAATATTTGTGTAATATTTATTGCTTCACTGTAGCTAGCTTTATTTTCTACATAATGTAATAGACATGTCCCCTCAATTGAAGAATAAAATCTCTCTCAGTTCTGTCTTCCCTCCCTCATTCCCAACTTCATAGCTGTCTTATTTACTTCCCATCTCTCTATCTCAATCATCTCTCTTTCCATTCTCTAAATTATTCTATCTCTCATTTGCACTTCAACACTCTACCTCCTCTATTCTATAATCTGCCTCTCACACTCTCTCCCTCACTTTAACTCATGCTCCCTCTCCCACTTCCTATCTCATGCATGCTAGCACACTATACACACAGAATGGAAAGAATCACTTTTAATTACACTTAAACCAGTCTTTTTGCAGCATAATGAGTAGAAACCAACAGGAGCTGAAACATCTCATTTCAATACTGAAATGCCTTAGTGTACGAGCAGCATTATTTATATTTTTATTTATATTTTTTATTTATATTTATATTTTGAGGGCCCAAATGACCTCGTTGACGACGGGCCCAGAAACCCACTAATCCAATCCAATTTATATTTTGACCCTAATTATTAAAACAAGTAATTTCTGATTGAAAACTGCTTTAATGTTTTTCAAAATATTCTCCTTTATGATCAATATACTTTTGCGTCCATTTGAACCATTTGTCAAAGCATTTATTCCAGTCTTCTTGAGACACCTCCAAAAAATGTTTTTGGAAGGCATCAAAGGCTTCTTCTGCCAACAAAAATCTTACATTTTACTAGATGGAAACTCCCTCGGCAGGCCAGACAAGACATCCTGCCCTTCTGTGGTTTGAAAACAGCCCCACCATGAGACCAGTTTTGGAGTCTGGCAACTGCCCTACAAAAACAGGAAATTTTTACTCAGAACAATATCAGCTTCCATGTACAGCCGAGATACTTGATAATGATGTGTATAAGGGCGCTCAACTGCAGGGGTTATCAGCGCCCTTTAAAGAATTAGTCATGGCAAAAGCCAGATATAAATGTTTCTAAAACTGTATAAAAGTGTAAATAAACTTAGGGGAAAAAAAAAGAAAAAGAAACAAGCACATAACAAAATACAAAAACAAAATAAAAATAAATATAAATCTAAACTGCAAAAGATTCTCTTTGCTAAATTCTAAAATTTTAACCTTGAAAAGAATCTAAAAACCTTCTCCACTACTTTGTTATCATCTGCTAGCATTTCTGCAAAGCTGGTCGGCAGCTGCAGAGACATCCTAAGGTGTGCTAGGCAAAAACACTCTAGCAGTACATGTCGGACAGATAATGCTTCATTGCAAAACGGACACAGCAGAGCAGGCTCCTTTCTAAAGAGAAAACTATGAGTAAAAAAGCAGTGCCCAATATGTAACCAAGCCAAACTCACCTCCTCGCGATGAGATGAACGACAGGAGGTAACCCAGGGAATCAGAAGTTCTTTCACAGATCTAAGTTTATTGCTGTGGAGAGCAGACCACTCTTCCTGCCAGTAGGTTTGCACAGCTCTCCGCATTAAAGTCCTAAAATCTTCCGATGTCACAGATGGTACTCAAATCCTGGGCCCTGGTAGCCGTCTTGGCTGTTGAATCCGCCATTTCATTCCCCCACAAGCCTACGTGACCAGGGATCCATAAACACACCACGCTAACCCTGGAAGCATGTAAAACGTACAGGGCATCCTGGATACGCTGCACAATAGGGTGGTAGTTGTACAGCTGCCGTAGGCTTTGAAGTGCACTGAGGGAATCACTCAGGATTAAGCAGTCCCCCAACTTATGTCGACGTACGTGTAAAATGGCCCGGTATATTGCATAAAGCTCTACAGTAAAAATGGAAGTGCTAGTATGGAATCCGAATGTATACAGTTCGGTTCCACACACATAAGCACAACCAACACCATTTGAGCTCTTGGAGATATAATGTATAAATTATAAAATGGTCCTCATATCGCGATAAAAATTCTAAAAAACACGTGCGGATACTAGACATAGACGTGATAGATTTATCATATTTAGTCATGCCCAGATCTACATGGGACGCTCTGCACAACCAAGGCGGGTATGTCCTCTCCCCCTTAGGATACATCCTGGGCATTTGAGTATCAAGCTGTCTAAGGAACTCCCGGAATCGAAAACCACCTGACTTTGGTTTAATAGAAGTGTTCCTATAGCGTGCGACCATTAAGGTGTTACAGAACGGCGTAAACGTTGGATGTGTGGGCATGCAATTAAGTCCACAGCCATAATTTGCTAATAAAATGTTGCGTCTGTACTGCAAAGGAGGTTCTGCAGATTCAGCATACAGGCTTATAACACGGCTTGTTGGAAATGCCCCAACTGCTAAAGGTATGCCACAATTATGGACTGTGTCTAATCTCTTCAGCACGTATGGTCGTGCTGAGCCATAAACGATACTACCATAATCTAATTTGGAACGGATGAGTGCGCGTTAAAGTCGCAATAACACTGTACGATCCGCTCCCCACGATTTTCCACTTAGTACCTGCAAGATATTTAAAGATCGGTCACATCGTGCTTTCAATTGTGCTATATGCAACGACCAACTAAGTTTTCTATCAAATATCAATCCAAGGAACCTCGTCTCATTGCAAACGGTAGTAGATAAGCGCCTAAACGGAGCCTTGGAGGTAATCGACTCTGACGGCGCCAGAAGTTAACACAGATTGTTTTCTCAGCGGAGAATCAGAAGCCGTTTTTTAAACTCCAATTCTTAAGGTTGTCTAAGGTGGTCTGTAGACGATGCTCTAAAAACGGTGTGCGCTGAGATGTAGGTACAGTAGACGGCAAAGTCGTCTACAAATAGGCATGACGAGACCCCCGGTGGTACACAATTCGAGATAGAATTAATCGCAATAGCAAACAACGTAACACTTAGTACAGATCCCTGTGGTGCACCGTTCTCTTGAACAAAAAGATTCGAAAAAAAACCGAGCCAACCCTTACTCGGAAAACACGGTCTTTCAAGAATATCTGAAGGAAGAGTGGTACGCGTCCACGTATATTACAGGTGTGCAGAGTGCGTAACAACCCTGCCCGCCAACACGTATCATAAGCCTTTTCAAGGTCAAAAAATATTCCGACGGTTTGACAGTCCTTAAGGAATCCATTCATAATCTGCGTCGACATGGACACAAGATGATCCACTGTTGAACGGCGTCGTCGAAAACCGCACTGGATGTTACTCAGTAGGTTGTGCGTTTCCAGCCACCATACCAACCACCATTTATCATGCGTTCCATCACCTTGCACATGCAACTGGTGAGGTAGCTAGATGGGAGGTGACGGTCCTTGCCGGCTTTCAAGATAGGTATAACGGTGGCTTCTCGCCACTTGTCAGGAAACGTGACATCAACCCAAACACGGTTATAGACCTCGAGCAGGAATGCCTTGCCTTCAGGTGAGAGATGTAACATTTGAACGTGGATTCCGTCCGGTCCTGGTGCTGACAGTCGAGAAGATGAAAGAGCGTGTTCTAACTCTGCCAAGGTGAAGAGGTGGTTATAATATTCGAGGTTTCTGGAATTAAACACGAAACCTTGGGATTTTACAACAATTGTATTATTCTGCATAATACACAAGCAGATAAACCTCTAACTTCAAGTTCTTTAAGAAGAAATATACTTTCTTAGTTACAAAATCACAACCCCTTTGATGAAAATAGCACCAAAATAAAATTATATGACTTAATTCTAGCTAACAAGCCAACTCAGAATAACTCTTTGATTGACCAAATATTGTCAGAATATAACCATGCAACCTAAAGGCTTTCTCCCTATCATCCGAATCTGAACTCTATAGAATTATTATGGGCAGATGTCATATAGAAATACAGCACTAAATGAAAGACGTTGAAATGTGCCACCAACAATTTGAGAAAATTAGGCAAATGCAATGGAGAAAGGTATGCCATCACATGGATGAAATAGAACAGGAGTACTGGAAAAAATGTGTATTAACAGAAGAAAGATTTGAAAGAATTATAACTGAAGATAATGGGATAGAAGGCCGTGAGGATGATGACAGTAATAGTGGCTCAACAAAGAAAATGTATCAAGTATAGAAGAATTAAAATGTGATTAAAGGCACAATCATTTAGCTCCACACTAGGTTATTGTGTGTAAATAAAAAACTTTTATAGAAGTATTGTATTATTAAAGGGTAGAGCCAGAATGAAAAATTCAATGCCACAGCCGGGCTTGACTGTGTCATGTTGGCCATAGTAGCTCAAATGGTTAGAGCGGCTGGACGGAAACCAGAAGATCCATGGTTCAAATCCCGGCTATGACATTGAATTTTTCATTCTGGCTCTACCCTTTCATAGTACATCCTACATACGGCTAGTGTGAAAGAACAATTAATTTCCAGTATTGTATTAATTTGTAGTGACTGTACAACTTCCCTGTATGAATTAAAGAAATAATTCACTGATACCTGAGAACGTGAAGTTATTGCAACGACATATGCTACTGAAGGCCAGGAAAAACAGGTAAGAGATTTGTATCAAAGCTTTCATTTAAACACTTCAATGTTCAAGAACCACTGCATGACCAATAGAACATAAGCAGGTACTCGAATTTTGAGGGAAGCAATTAGATTATAATTTACCATGGGAGAGTCATATTAATCAAGTGGTTAACAAATTAATAATATTTAATATATATACAAATATATAGCAGGAAGAAAGTGGGGAGCATATGTTTATACATTAAAAGTATTATTCAATACCTTAGCAAACTCAGTTATGGAACATGGAATAATATTAATTGGCAAAATGCCTGTTAATTTAAACAGAAAACTAGAATAAACTGTTTATAGCATAGTAAAGCAATGCTTTGGAATGCCTGGGTTTCCATTACAAAATCTAACTCTAAAAGAATTTAATGTATTATCATTTAGATTAAGACAGTAATTGGTTACATGTAAATTCTTAGCAAAGATGAGCTATTAAATAAAGGACAACCTGATTAATATATTCAGTAAAATGACTGTAGATGACTATCCAAATAAACTACAACATTATACAGAAAACTTTCTACTTTTGTATATTTGAGAAAAGCACAGTAAAATGTTGAATGAGTGAGTGTGTGGTGTTTTAGGGCCCGTCGACAACAAGGTCATTTGGGCCCGTAAAATGTTGAAGAAGAATGGTTTACCTAGATTACCAATATAACGTGTACATTGGAATATTATTATGTTTCAAGTGGATATAGAATTAAACCTTTTGGAGAAAGAAGGGGTGAAGTTATACATCAGTTTCTTGAATTATTGGAGATATTTCCATCAATCTTTGTACTTATATCTATAATGATGGATCAAAAGTTCCCAAAGAGAGTGTAAGTGCAGCAGTATTCATAATAATAAAGATAGCATTTAAATTAAGCTAAATCAAGAGCTCTCTATACACTCGGCTGAACTTATTGCCATTCGAACAGCTATCCTCATATATTTATATCATGAATATATAATGAACAACAACAAAATGTAATAAAAGTATCAGTTTTTTTTTTTTGGAAGGGGGTGTATTTTGAGTATATTAAAAGTAACTGCTAAAAAGCAAATTTTAGTTAATACAAATGGACATAAAACAGAAAATTTACACAGCTAATCAGAGGGATTAAGTGTAAAACTAATCTGGATCTCTGGATACAGCAATATCATTGGAAACTGTAAAATGGATTTATTGGCAAAGGAGCCAAGAAATGAGAGATAATTGGTTGATATTCAACTCACTTGTCAAGATATATGTGCCAAATTAAAGAAAGATATAAGGAGACAATGGATGAATGAAATCCCTAAAGATATTTAGATAAATGAAATAAATGCAACTCCATGGTTTAAAAGAATGTTTTTGCTAGGAAAGATCTGCAAGACATTTTAAAGATTAGATTATCATCAGCCTTAACTCCCTTACTACTGTGCAAAATAAAAAAAAAGGGATGGTCCATATTGTAGTTGTGGAGGGATAGGTAACACAGAGCACATATTATTTGGTTGCAGTACTTACAGGACAGAAAATGACAAGTTACTTAATTGTTATACAAAGAACACTTACACGGACCTGTTACAAATATAAACTAATTTTTAGAAAAACTATACAACAGATTAAAAAATGTAAAATGAAAATATAAAATATAATAAAAGATACTTAATGAACTTATCCTGCACTTTGGCAGCTGTCATCTGCTGTGGTAAGCAATGATGTAACCATAGGTGACATTAGCTAACTGTTAAGTTCTGAAATATACGGACTGCAAAATGTTGCCAACACACATTCTTTTTCTATTTACTATTGCTATCACCATCACCACCATTTTGAGTCCACTGGGGCACTGTCCTTTATTCTGTATTCATTTTAAGGTGAAAATCTCCAGAGCTCTGCTTTTGATTTATACATAAGTAGGACATTTGGTATGAAGACATACCTCCCACCAGCATGAACAATGATTAATTAAGTTAATTGGGAGTCGATTAATAACACAAAACAACACTCACTTTTAAATTTTCCCGGAACCGGTTTCTGAGGCCTTCCCTCTATCTTCAGCCGGACATCGACGATGTCCGGCTGAAGATAGAGGGAAGGCCTCAGAAACCGGTTCCGGGAAAATTTAAAAGTGAGTGTTGTTTTGTGTTATTAATCGACTCCCAATTAACTTAATTTATACAGTCGATGTCCGGCTGAAGATAGAGGGAAGGCCTCAGAAACCGGTTCCGGGAAAATTTAAAAGTGAGTGTTGTTTTGTGTTATTAATCGACTCCCAATTAACTTAATTTATACAACAACACTGTTTTCAACACTTCCATGAAAGGATTTATGAACAATGATTATTATGTGTTTCAAATGGGAAGAGTTCTGGCCTGTAGCAAATCAGATGTGTTAGCGCATTCAGCATTGCCACCTCGTTACCCCCACTCTTTTTATATTTCCCTCTCTCACACACACTTGCAAGTCGTCTTGGCTCTGGATGGAAGGGAATGCAAAATAAATTTTCCATTTTTTATTCATGCAGTTGTTGAAATCACAATTGCAACATGGATATTCATATATTATGCACATGTTTTAAATACATAGTTTAAAAAATAATTATAGTTTATGAATTACCTATTCTCCTAATCCAATGAAACTGACAGCAGTGTATCCATATAACTGTGAATATCACTTACGTCAAGAAGCATTTCGTCATTGTCATTGTCTTCATCATCCGAGTATTGCAAATTTATGATGATAAGCTCCAAAGTCTCACCATGTGCTATTTCTTTCCAAGAGTCGTCTTCTTGTAGTTTATCTGCATGTCACACACAATTTTCCCAGTCTTGTTGTGTTTCTTGCCAATTTCTTTGTGAATAAGACGTCCAATGTCAGTCAGTTTAAAACTATTATTTCTGTTTGTAACATAATTTGAGCCCATATTAATTCAATTGAATTGTTCTGGCAGTAGTAATGGGGAAGGTAGATTGTCTCATTTGAATTGTGAGCTGATCCAACTGATAGATTTTTTCATGGTTTTTAAACAGAAGAACAACTAAATAATACAGCTTTGAACTCTTTAGAGTAAATAGAGATTACAAACTATTCATAAACAAACGTATAATGTGACAAGTCACGTTCTGCCGATATACCATTGTATAAGCCGGCAGAAAATTTACTGTTTGTTCTTACTCGAATTTAACAAACACCTTGGCTTTTCAAAGTAATTCTTTTATCATGTCATATGAAACGTTTACATTTCAGTTCTCAGTAAATTACAAACATACGTACAGGCATATATGCCAACCAATAATGATATTCATTACATGCTTATGTCGTGATGCATCAATGCTTATGTCACAGTACTTTATTTTTTGTATTATATATGCTAAAAATATGGGGTTTTTACGGTTATGTTAGATATTACGGTTATGTTAGATACATTACTCTACCTTCCTCATGGATCAGTTTTTGCAAAATTTGAATTTTTGTCTTAGCGTGAATAGTATTTATTAAAGATTGATTAGGTTGGCGCTTGTCATAACCACTTAGGGGGAATGCAATACCACAATATCGCAGAACTGCGATTGGTAGCTCATCTAGTAGCGCTCAAGCACAAACATCATTCCATTTGAAACACATAATAGTCTTTCTTCCTTGCATATGGGTGCTAATAAATCAGCATTATTTTCATTAATCCAATTTGTATGGCTACTGTGCATGCAGCATGCAGGTATCATCCTCACACAATAGGTCTGCGTTTGTTCCTATATTGCTGAAGAGATAACAGATAAGTTTCTCGCTGAGCAAATATTCTGCTTTTCAATAAACACTTTTCTCTTATTTCTGGTTTTCTTTCATTTGAACCCCAAATCTTAAAGACTCTTTAAGATGCCTTCTCCAAAGGCTTGTGCAACTTCCTGCATATCCAATTAGCTCCCTTTAAGTTATCTGACGTCCTCCAATCGTAGGCACAGTTCCCTCTTGGGCTCAGAAATTGTGGGCTGTACGTCTAACAACATATGTGTTGAAGTCATCAATATCTCTAATCTTTTTAAGCATCCTGCGTTTTTTGGCTAGAATATTAAAATCAGTCCCTTTTTCAGCATGCTTTTCACTATCCTTAGAAATCCTAGAAACAGTATGCACTGACACTCCAGCAGATTTTGCAAACCTCATTTGTATCTTCTGTATTTTCTTGAAATAATCAGGTGAGCAGACTTCTTTTTTATTAGATGCAAACGATGATTTGCGAAACATGTCCTCAAAATAGGTACGAAAGTGAAGCAGATGTGTAATAAATACGACTCATCTATAAATTAATAATTATTTCGCTTCACTGTGGTGTTCCAATACAGTTAAATCTCGGTTCTTTTTATTGTTTGCCTCTTATTTCATTAACTCATTCAATACTATTTTGCAGCTCTTGCAAAGTTTTCCCTTTCAATTTTCATTTAATGAAATGAAATGTGTAGTGTTTAACGCCCGCTTCTACTACATATGGCACAGCAGGCGATGACACTGATGATACATGAGATGAAGATGGAGCACCGGTGGAATGAGATGGCGGGGGAAACTGGAGATCCCGGAGAAAACCTGCCCCAACGCCGTGTTGTCCACCACAAATCTCACTTTGCGATCGCCTGGGATCGAACCCGGGCCGCCTTGGTGAGAGCCAAGCGGTCTAACCACTGAGCCACGGCGTGGCCTTCATTTAATGGAAGCTATAGCACTGCAAGTAAGAAAACATAATGAGAAGACATGGTATATGTACCAGAAATGAGAAAGGTGAAAGACTTATTGAACTTTGTAGTAACCACAGGCTGGTGATAGGGGGTACTAACTTCCCTCATAAGAACTGCCATAAGGTGACATGGGTTTCCCCTGATCACAGAATGGAGAATCAAAAAGATCATTTTACTAACAGCAAGATGTGGCAAACCTTTCTGTTGGATGTGAGGAACAAGGGGCAAATGTGAGAAGTGACCATCATTTAGTAGTAGCTACATTCGGATTGAAGAATGCAAGTACCAGGCACAAACCCAAAAGAGGCAAATAAAATATAACTTTGATAAATTGAAGGATAAGAAAGAGCAACAACATTTTTCACTAGAACTGAATAACCGCTTCCAGCAACTAAAAGAGGAAGGACAGGATGTTGAACATAATTGGAAGAACATTGAACGTACCTTCATGAAAACATGTGAAAAGGTCCTAGGCAAGAGGGAGAGAGGAAGAGAGGAAAACATCACTTCCAAGACATGGGAAGCCATGTCAAAGGAAATGTAAGAAAAGACTCCTCAATATATCAAGAACATAAGAAGAGAAGGCACAAGCTAGAACAGATTTTAACCAACTTAACTAAATAGTGAACAGGAGTTTTTGACAAAATAAGTGAACAATCTTGCAACACAGGCAGGAACAGTAGCACAAAATAATGATAGTAGGACCCTTTACCACATTACAAAGAGACTAACAGGAAAATTCTTAATATCTGACAAAACAGTGAAAGCCAAAGATGGGAGATTATTGTCCACACAAAAGGAACAGTTAGAAAGATAGAGAGAATATTTCTGGAGATCTTGATTCGGGAAACAACCGAAGGAGGGGAGGATCTTGCCATCAGTGTAGAACCACTCTCAAGATTAGAGATCCAAAGGGCCATTAAACAACTTAAGAATGGCAAAGCAGCAGGTTTGAACAATATCACACCAGAAGCCTTGAAAGTGGACATGGGAACTTCAGTAGAGATTTTGTTCCCACTTTTCAAGAAGATCTGGGAAGAAGAGAAGATTCCAGCAGAATGGAAGAAAGGGTTGCTGATTAAGCTTCTGAAGAAAGGAGATTTATTAGAATGTGATAACTGGGGAGGGCTTATCCTCCTTTTGATACTGAATAAGATACTCTCACGAGTAATTCTAGAACGGATAAAACAGCCAGTTAACTTAAGACTGAGGAAAGAACAAGAAGATTTAGAGAATATTCTTGTATGGGCCAGATCAACACACTGCGCATAATCATAGAACAGTCCACAGAGATGCAATCATCATTGTACTTCCTATTTGTAGATTTTAAAAAGGTATTTGATAGTGTAATGAGGAAGATGTGGAAAGCCGTGAAAGAGTTTGGGATTCCAATGAAAATTATTAAGATAACTCAAATGTATGAGAACCACATATGTCAAGTTTTACACCAGGGGATGCTGTCTGAGCCAATTCCAGTAAATACAGGAGTTCAGCAAAGATGTTTGCTATTACCTATATTATTTCTGATGCAGGATCTTATGAGGAAGGCAATGAACTGTCGCAGAGGAATTCAGTGGGGACTGACAGGCAGTTGGAGGACTTGGACTTTGCGGATTACCTGTGTTTGCTTGCCAGCAGTTTTAAGGATATAGAAGCTAAGCTGAACAATTTAAAAACCACCTCAGAGATGGGATTGAAGATAAATGGAAAGAAAACCAAGGAGATGTGACATAATAACTGAAACAAGGCACTATTATTTTTAGGAAACCAAGAGATTGGACAAGTCAAGCAGTTCTGCTACCTGGAAAGTATGGTCACTACGATGGGAGCAACAACAGAGGATATTGGAACTAGAATCTAAAGGAGCATTCACAATGTTGTGACCAATCTGGAAGTCAAGGGAACTTAACTCCTATACCAAACTATGTATTTTTAATACAAATGTCAAGTCGGTATTGCTCTATGGGTGTAAAACTTGGAAGACCAACAAACAACTGATTAGCAGACTTCATATCTTTTTGAAAAGAAGTTTGAGGAACATCCTGAGAATATGGTGGCCATAAGTTATCTCCAATGAAGAGCTGAGGGGAAGAACCTAACAAACAGCCACTGACATTGAGATGTATCGTAGGAAATGGAAGTGGATTGGGCATACATTACGGCAAGATACAGACACTATAGTAAGACAAGCCCTGGAATGTAATCCACTAGGTAGTAGGAGAAGAGCCAGACCAAGGAGCACCTGGAGAAGTATAATAGAGGAAAGGATGAAGAAAGGAGGGAAGACTGGACAGAGATTAGGACCACTGCACATAACAGAGTCCAGTGATGGAAATTCATTGATGCCCTATGCTTCACTGCAGATACAGGAAATAATATTAACATTGCAAGTTAATAAATCACAATAAATCTGGACACAGCTCGTGCATAACAGTTTTATTATAGAATGTATCGCCAAACTGCTGGAATTGTGTTACATTGCATATATGTACTAAACATTCTAACGATTTCATGTTGCTTGCTTGAAAAATCTGGGGAGTTCATTGACTGGGCTAGCCCTTAACGTTATATACCAATATACGTGGCAAGACTGTAGCTTCAGCACATGCATGTTTTCACTGTTGGCAACCTTTTAAGTGCCGGGTAACTCTTAATGAAAACCCAGTTTTCATTTAAATAAAAAATTTACAGACAGCAGATGCTAAATGAAGGAAGGTTGAACTTTCAAGAGCATCTATACATATAGAAGAACAATGTGGCAACATCTCTGGATAAACAATCTAGCCTTGACAGAAAAAGTGAAAGCTATGGATATGAAAAAAGATCCTCTGCCCTGCAAAACCTTATATGGAATGTTTTCTACCAGTCATCAATACTATCCCTATTATTTACTACTGCAGCATATGGTTAACTGGAGAACAATGGCTTAGAGAATGGTAGGCGTAACATCAGTTACTGGAGCGTTGCATTGCTGAAAACACCAATACCATGTAACCAAAGTACTGTATGGCAGATCCACCTAAACTAATTAAAATTACTAAAAATATTTTGGATATAAAGATACTGATATTGTCAGATATTTCAACAGTGAAAACATGCAAGGTTGAAAATACCAATCAAAGTACTGCAAGGCAGATCCACCCAAACTAATTAAAATTATTAACAATACCTTGGATATAAAGAAACTGAAACCTGTCATATATTTTTTATTGAGTTCTTTATAGTGTTAAAATACAACATACCACATTCACGGTTGTAATAAGTTCCTATAGTATGCATTTTACTTTATGGGTGCACATTTCAAAGGATACGTTCCTCTTTAGATAAGTTTTGATGAATCATTGGATATATTATTGAACGGCTTTAACAGAAGCATCCTCTACTTTAGAAGATGGATAGTTCTATGTAATGAGTTCAGTAACATCTTGGAACAAGAATAACAAAAAGAATATGTGTTGAGAGCATTTCGCTGTCTTGGCGTATTTCAGAACTCTGCAGTTGGGTTGCCGTTACTTTATTCGACGCCACTATTCTGCAGTTTAACTCATGTTTCCTCGTGCATTATCGTCATTTTAGTTTCACAGGTTGGTTTCAGCGCATGCATGTTGTTTCGACTGGCAATAATTTAGCCGCCTAGGTCAAGTCTGGCGGCTAGTATATAGCATAACCCAAAAGCTTAGTAGGACGGACAGTTGCTGAAGATTGAGAAAAACATGGTTTGGAATTTCAGAGTTGGTGCATATTAATCATGACTTAATAAGAAGCAGTTGGCCATCATTGGGCTTTTCCTACGCTGTGTTTTGACTACTCTTTATCGTGGCTTTGGAGACTTATCTCCTAAAGTAGAGCTTACTGATCAATTATTTTAAGTCATGCTTTACAAAACATGCTATTGATTATTAAGGGTCTAGAAGCAATTTGACAATACGTACCTGTATTTTAACTAAGTTTTCCCAGGTGCCTTCTAAGGTTAATTCCTCATCTACGTAATTCAAGCTAACCATAGCCACCATAGCTATGCCTCTTATCATCTCATATTTTTCATCATCCGTTTTGGCAGGAACGGAGTCCAAATATTGCCTGGAAATAACCGTTCGTGTCCATGCAAAGATGCACTCCGTCATCATTCAAAATTGTTTATTTACAAACATTAATATTTGAATATCCAACCCACAACACACTAACGATAACACACAACTGCACACAACATACGAATTACGAAAACAGCAAGAGTTGCCAACAGCAAACCACCAAACCACACCAAACCTTGTTATCGAGAACACGAGATGATCGCAGCGTAGCCTATTGAGTGGGCATAAAACTAAACTATAGAAAATTATGAAAGGGTAGAGCCAGACCTGAAAAATTCAATGTCATAGCCGGGATTTGAGCCACGGATCTTCTGGTTTCCGTCCAGCCGCTCTAACCATTTGAGCTACTATGGCCATCGTGCCAACATGACATTGAATTCTACAATTGACTCGTGTTTCTCCCGGAAACCACTAGGAGTTCTCATAAACTCATAAGACAACTACCTTACTGGCGACTTACTATGCTGTAAGTACTTTAAGGCCCGGACTTTATCGTTCGGACCACTATTAGGCACAATTAATGGAAATTAATTGTTCTTTCACACTAGCCGTGTGTAGGACGCTAAGGATTTATCTTTTTTTGTGTTGTGCAATATGCTTTAGTCTGTATGTGAGCCAGACTGAAGCACGAGTCAGTTGGAGAATTTAATGCCATGTTGGCACGTTGGCCATAGTAGCTCAAATGGTTAGAGCGGCTGGAGGGAACCCAGAAGATCCGTGGTTCAAATCCCGGCTACGGCATTGAACTTTTTCAGTCTGGCTGTACCCTTTCATAGTGCGTCCTACACACGGCTAGTGTGAAAGAACAATTAATTTCCATTATAGAAAATTAGTTGCTGGTAGCTACTACTGATGCATGGAGCAAAAATTTATGTTACGTGGGCTTCAGTGATCACAACAGAACATGAACTATTCAAATTGGTTTTAAAGGTCTGAATAAAGTAATACCTCGGCCGTTCTATCTGCGGCTCTGACATTTCTCGAGAGGGGGAAGCAGGCTGTTACCAGTTCTTGAGCGGGAATTTCAAGCAGAGGAACAATGCGTATTTTAAATATTTCATGTATTTGCATATTTCACGAACCAGCAGCCATATTATTATAATAGCGATAATAATAGGACTTACGAACACTAAACATCGGAGTTCACGCGCGAAAATTATACCAAAGAAAGTTCACCAGCGCATGCCGCTATTAGGCCACGTGGCTCGAACAAATTTAAGCTGGCAACACGGTGTTGGGTTCGGCAGCCACGCCTACCAGCGACAACGCTGATTGGCGCTAGCAGACAGTTTTAGCTTCCTGACTACGACACCGGATGTACAGACTCCCAGTACTACCAACAGAAGCAGTTGGTGTGCGTGAAAGGTGTGAACGAAATATTTGAATAGAGTGATGTTGTAAAGAATATCTTGCATGATAATGAAATTACAAGTTGTATTTCAATGTTTTGAAGCTAATAGATTCCTATACTCTCATTATAAAGATAATTCTGACGATATGTTTTCAATTACTCATTATTATATGTTGGTACTAGTAACCTTCCCCCTCCACCTCCTGCAGCCACTAAATGTCAGAGCCGGAGATACAGCGGCCGGATAGTTATAGTAGTTCCTATGCAGTCGCTACAACTAAAGCTCACGACTTAATTTTTTTAATCATGAGCAGAAATACGTATTGAACTTAAACACCTGAATGACACCTAGACTAATAACAAAATCAAAACATTAATGTCTATTTACTCTATTCTTTACTTACTACAGCTAGAAGAGGATGCGCGCTCGCGTGTGGGAATAGCATAAATGAAAATGAAAAAGCCATTAATAATGTCTTAAACTATTAGAAAAATATCCGTAGCTTACAGTGTACACATTACGAAATTAGCATCCGAATTTACACATGTTTCAATGAAAATGTAACCAAAATGCATAGGCAATATCCATAAACAGAGTTATTTCAGTACGGCAGCTGAGTCATCTTCAAAGGTATTGGATTTGGTCGTTACACGATTGGTTGAGGATTGAGATTAACATAAATGAAATGTTCATTTACGCATGCTTATACGAGGGTCGGCTGATAAGTCCTGGACCTCACATAGAGATGACGCACTGGACCAGTTTGGCGGATAGCATCATATAGTTTAACTCTAGACTAGCTTGTATTCATAGTTACAGGTCAATAGCTTGTTTAGTTTTTGAATGACAGCATTTTAAACAAAACAAATGTAGAGGCTTCATGGATGGATGATTTGGAAAAACGAGCAATGAATAAATACTTCCATTGAAAGGCTGAAGAAATCAAGGAGGAAATGGACAGTACATCAGCGCCCTTCAAAAAACTAGTCATGGCAAAAGCCAGATATAAAACGTTCTAAAAACTATACAAGTGTAACAAAACCTATTAAAAATACACGTACATAAACAAAATCAATCAAACCCTACTAAAAATTTCGTTCACTATATCCTAAACTCTAGAAAAGAATCTACAAAGAACCTAATTGCCTCCACGCACGGGCTACACGTGGGTGGGCCTGTTGACCGTCTCCCTCGGCCACGATGAGGAGCCCACACGAGGGAGACTGTTGGCTCGGGACCCCAGGTGCACCAAACCCGTACCTACCGAAGTAGGACCCTGGGGGGGGGGACAGTACATTGAAAGCCTCTGCCCCATTCATATACAATGAATAAAAGGTATGTTGCAGAGTTTAAAATGGGACATACTAGCACTAGTGATGAGCCTCGTTCTGGATGCCCTGTGGAAGTCACAACGCCAGAGATCATTGAAAAAAAAATCATGATTTAGTACCTACTAGAAGACTGCAGATTAAAGTTGTTTGAGATAGCAAAGACTGAAAACATATCAAACGAATGTGCAGGTAATATTTAAATTAACGTTTCGGGATTTCGCAAGGTCTGTGCAAGATGAGTGAGCGTTCGTTGAAATCTGATCAAACGTTGCAAAGGAAAACTGTTTCTCTTAAAATTTTGGAGCTTTACCGTAAAAATCCCAGTGAAATTTTGAGACGGCTTATTACCATGGATGAAACTTGGATACATCACTACACTCCAGAAAGTAAATAACAGTCACAACAGCAGATTGCGGCAGGTGAACCAACTCCAAAGAAAGCTCGCCTCGGTGGCATGTCTGCCTCACATTCAACAGGTCAGGGTGAATTACCTGGATAAGGTTTGTCCGGGGTTTTCCCTTATCCTTAAAGACGAATGTTGGGTAGCTGTAAGTTCCATGGACCCTGGGTACATTTGGGCATCATTTCACCCATTTCATTCAGAGTCCGATATGACTTAACGTTGAAGGACGTAAAATTTAAAAAAAAAATTAACTTCAAAAAAGGCAAAGCCAATTTTGTCAGTTAACAAGGTTATGGCGAGTGTTTTCTGAGATGCTCAGGGAATTATTTTTATATATTACTTAAAAAGGTAAAAATAAAACTAGTGACTACTACCCAAGCTGAATGCAACGTTTGAGTGATGAGGTGAAAAGAAAGACCTCATTTGGCAAAGAAAATATCTTGTTTCTTCACGATAATACTCCGGCCCATCCGGTTCATCGTTCAGACATTGCAAATAAAAAGATGTGCGAATTAAAGTTAGAATTGCACCCAGTGACTACCACCTGTTTCCAAACATCCAAAAATTTCTTGAGGACCAAGATTTCACAGCAGCGAGTAAGTCATTGATGCGGTAAACAGCTATTTTGAGGATCATGATAAATTGCACTACAGAGATGGTTTAATTACATTAGAACACCGATATGACAAATGTATTAGCCTTTCTGGAGATTATGTTGAGAAATGAAGAAAAAAAAATTCAATGTGTGGCCCGGGACTAATCAGCCGACTCTCGTAACATCGATTATTGCATCAGATTACACTTTGGACCATGCTTTTCACGCAGGGTGCCGTTTCGTAGACAAAACAATGTTTAGTATGCGATACTCAGTGCCTTATTTTTCACTGTTGGCCAACCGGCGGATGGTTAATGCTGCAGCAGAAGGCATGCTGTCGCTTTGATTATTTAAATTCTAGCGCTTAGGTTTATCATGCAAATTATAATTACAACAATCATATACCATTGTCACAGAAAGTGTTGGAAATTATGTCCTTGTGCTGCCACGCATGTCTCACACCTTCGAAGAAAATTTCTGTTGACACGCATTAATTCATCTTCCAAAATTACAATAATTTCTCTTTTGATATTGTCTTTCAGTTCTTCCAGCGTATGCACGTTGTTCCGATAAACTTTAATATAAACCTTCTATCAACTTCAGCATCTGGTACAAGGTAAGAGCAAATGCTTTCAAAACTGATGTAATTAAATCTTAGTGATGACTCAATTTGCTGTAATGGTATTAACTAAGCACTGTGCCATGGAAAGTAATGCTTTGTTAATTACCCTTAGTATTTTCAAGTATTCATTAAAATATCATGAGCTTTTAATCAGTTCTAGTGTGCTTTAATTATTGTATTCAAAGGATTAATTAAATGAGTTACACATCATTAGTAAAACTGTAGAAAATCTCATTTTATTTGAATGTCATTCTTAATGCGACATTAAAAAAAATAAAAATGTTCACAAGACCGAAATAAAAGTAAATTTTTCACAACGCCCAGGTAATTTTTAAATGAGCTGTACTGTAATCTTGAATGAAAATTCTATTTCTAGACAATTAAATTAAGAGCGATTCCATGTATTAACTTTTAGATTCTCTAATTTCAACTTCTAATAACAATTGTTTCTTCCATATAGTAGCATTCCTAGTATGTACGTAGGAATGAGTTGCAAGGAAGATTTTATTTTGCGCATTTTGACTAAGCAACATATTAGAAGCAAGAATAATGCTACTTGGTACCATATAATGTGCATATGAAATGAACAGACAATTAAGCACTCTATAAAATGACACAGGCAGAGAAATTTTCATTATCCTACTTTGTGCAGAATAAGAGATTGATGCTCTTAAATTCTCTTTCTCACTGCATGAGCAGTGTGCTGTACATAGACTGTACACTGATGCCAAATGCAAGAATGATTCTACACTTATTCCAGCTTTAAAATATCCAAAGGATCTTCTCTGAAAGCTCAGGAAATCATTACAGCCATAACAGACAATAGCCCACCCACATCACCTTTAATCATTTCAGCATCTGGTTTAACTTGTCATGCGGTCACTTGCGTTTTATGAATTTTCCAACAAGATGAGTTTCTTAATAATGTCTAATTTAATATATATCATTAGTTAACATATGAGTTGCATGAGCAATACTGTAACTATGTTTAAACTCTATGAGCCAAAGATACACGTATGTACAAAATTATGCACCACCAGGAACATGTTGCTCGTGTTCAGATAGAGCATTAGATTTGGAGTCTAGACTGTCTATGTGCATATCATCCACTCTACCTTACACCACTGAACAGTTCTGTAGCCATGTAGATAACCGAAAAGAACAGGCATTATGAAGGAAATTTTCAAAAATTTGAAGAACATATATAAATAATAAGTCCTTCAGAATAAACTCCTGTGTGTCAAAAATCAACAAGACTGATTGAACAGTTGAACGTTATTTGAACAGCTGCTGGTTTCGTTTCAACTACTGCTGAGAAAAGCAAATGCAAGTGTCTGATGTATGTTTTGTGCCATGTACACCAACTACAGAACAGTGTTATGCAATAACTCACATGTTAGAGAAGATCTAACAAAGCACATCACTTTGAACAACAGCGTTCTCAACAATGTTGAGATTTATACACTCAATTCCACTTGAAAGGTATTTAGAAATATCAACTGAGTCATTGCTACTCTACATCTATTGAGCATAAAAATAAATTAGAGCAACATATTATCAGTTAACAATGCCAGCAATTGTAGGTTAATGTAAGAGCAAATGCTTTCACAACTTAAATCATTAAATCTCAGTGATGATTCGATTTGGATTTAATGGTAGTAACACTGCGCACAACTACATCTAGGAATATAATGCTTTGTGGATGTACTTTTTCAATTTATTTCATGAAATAAATGGGACATTAACCAGTTCCAAATACTCATCTTTAGGCAACTTTTAGTCCTGGAAATTCTTCTCTCTCCAGGTTGTCCATAATGAAACCATTTAGCTGCACAGCATTTGAAGGATGAGTCATCCAATACCAAAATTGTCTGAATATCTTTACAATGCACTATCATTCTCAAACTAGGCTCTTTATTTCATTATGCAGAGCTATGTGACTTATTTATTCTAAATTCCAGTGTTTATAGTTCGATTTTGTTATTTTAAATGTATTAAGAAACGAATTCATTGGAAATTAAGGAAAATGAACGAGATTAAGAAACAATTGAAGGTAAATTTGTGATTGAATAGGTAGAAACGAACAAAAAGGAATAATTTATTAATGTGTTAAACGATCATAAACTAAAAAATATTATTTAAATGTTGTTTAAATATGACAAACAAAAGATTATGTACATAACATAATATGGTAATGCAAAGTTGGATTATGAAAGATGATGTGAACTGCAAATTCAATAATTTCAGATTAGCCAGAGTTAGCATCATTCTGTGTATGGATGTTGAATTAAGAAGCAAAACCTTTTCAGTGTGAGGGAACTATTATAAGTTAACATTGTGAAGGAAACCGACATACAGTTTGAAAGTAATGAGTCAGTAATTCAAAAACAAGCATCACTTAAATTATCCTTACTTGGACATGTTTCGAAGAACGTTATGAAACTGTACAAAATATAAAACTATTAAAATCAGCCAGTAATGCAGTCAAACTCGATGTTTGGGAAAAGTTGCTAATTATAAAAAACAAACAGTATAATTTAAATTTCGAATTGCCGCCTGAAAACTCTTTGGAAGTTCATCTCGCAGATAACAGATGCCACCACAGACAACCAGCTCACTTCAAGAAACCACGGATCCAAACAGTCGGATAACTGCTGACGATGGGGATAAAACGTTCTTCACAACATGTCCAAGTAAGGATAATTTAAGTGATGTTTGTGTTTGAATTACTGACTCATTACTTTCAAATTTATAAATTTATTTTAAAGTGTGTTTTTGTTAACTTAATATTGAATTACAAATTGGATTATTTAAAAGCAGCTGAAAGATTATATTCCCATCCGAGACCAAACCCTTGGTAAGGTGTATTCATGCTTCGACTGCAGCAGCCACGAACAAAATCTAAAGGAATTGCTCATCCTGACACTCCAGATCTGAGCAAAAGCTCAGATTGAGACACTGGGTGATCTGAAACATCGGCACCATCCCCAAGGACAGGATGCAGCAACAGCATCTGCTGTGATAATGCAGAATCCCAACCTAGAGAACTTGGAACTTGTTGCAAAAGTCTGCACAGGGTGCAGAACTGTATCATTCATATGAGAAATTTTTGTCACAAATGACGACCGAGGAGCTCGAATAAGAGATGGAAGATAATTAGAATCAAAAAAGAGAGAAGAAAAGATAATGGTTACAAGTAATAATTTTTAAAAAACTAATAACAAAGGGAGAAAATTTCTTTTATGCAACGTGAGAATATTTTCTAAGTCCTAATGTGCACGTATATTCATGTGCAAGCAGACAAACAGCCAGTTCCGGCATTGCAGCCAACATGAGAAATATGTAAAACTTTTAGCCCATCTCTGCAAAAATGCCTCAGACATAGGTGACATAGTCCGAGTGCAAAGGAACATGATTTGAGCAGGCTAAGTTATCGCCCGGTCAAATTTTGTTATGCACGCACTGCTCTGCACATAAACAATCCTACAACACGATAATGGAGTGCTCCGTAAGAAATACATGTATGAGCTCACGGACTGTATCGGACTGGTTCGGCTACTGCCACGAAGTGTGCATGTCAAATGACACCAAGTATCCTGCAAGGGGGAAAATTGGCAGTCCCGGTCATGTCGTTCAAATTGAATGCAAAATAGGACAATGCAAGTTTCATTGTGGGTGTGTCGTAGAGGGCAATTGGATCTTGGGAATGATAGAAGTGGAAACAAATGGCGTGCGGATGGCGATATGCTGCAACAGGAGGGATGCAAATATGCTCTGCAGTTGAGGTAAACATATAAGTATTTATGAAACAGGATGAAATTAATGAAAAACAAAGAATACAGGAGAATTAAAGGGACGAGCGTACAAATAATTTGATAAAAAATGTATCACAAGTATCGGAAAAAGATGTAAATATGACAAGAATCAGAATCAAGTAAGAAAGAATGTAAGGGAGATCGACAAATATTAACACAAAGTGTAGGTCAGAAATATGAGAATGATAAAATACTATAACAAATAATCAGATGATTGTAAGAAAGAAAGTGTAGATGAGAATAAAAATGAGAATGATAAAACAGAATTACAAATAAACAATCAGTGAATTGTAAGAAAAATAGTTTAGGAGTAACTGATAAGATAGTATCACAAACATAATGAAAAGGAAATTCAATATGTAATCATACATAAAAATAAAACATGTTTACTTATTACGTAGAAAATGAAGCTAGCTACAGTGAAGCAATGAATATTACACAAATATAAATATTTGTAGCAAAAAGCATACGCTGTAGCACTCCTGTTGAAAATATGCAAATGCCATTCAATGTCGCACAAGTATTCCAGAAATGGTTTGATTATTGCATCCCTGTACCTCTGTCCGTTAACTGCTTCCCCAAAGAATTTAGGCCCTGTATTTCGGTACGAATTCACAGTACAACACCAATTTTCTGGTCATGCAATGGCATTTAGTTCGCAACATCGAAGTTTTCTATACACCAATATCTGTTGTTTTGTGACGATACATGGCCATCTAACCAAAAACATCCTTCGTCTGTGGAGGGAGGGAAAAAGTAAACTTTTGGTCCATAGAGGCACCATGAGCTTTACTCGCCATGCAATTGCATAAATTTACTCCACTCACAATATCACGCGGTTGCATTTCCTGAATTACGGTTGTCGTATATGGTTTTAATTTCAAAAGTTTAATAGCTTTCCAAGTTGACAGTTGTCAAAAACCTGTTTCCTGTGATAACCTATTCAGAAATTTTCTGAGTTACGTTATAACCTTTGCCTATCTCAGCGAGTTTCTCCTCTATTAGCACATGGCGAGTTCTTTTCGTTATCTTATCAAGTACAAACCAATTTCTCTGAATCTCTGTACAACTTTGCGAACTGTCTCTCTGTGAGACGTAGAAATACCAGGAAATCGGTCTACAAATAGCCGTATTACTTCTCTACAAGACCTTTCGCACGTAGGAATCATACATGTATATGCGATGTGCTAAAGTACTCACACTTCTTGGCATTATAAAAGAAGTAATCACAAATTGACCACAAAGAACACAAGAACGTAAAAGCAGCAACAGCAAAATATGCACAAACGAGGAGAACAGTGGGTACCAGGAATGGTGAGATGCATTGAATGCACGCAGCTACCTCTTACCGGACGGTCTCCAGTAAAAAATAAAGGCACTATAGTTTTTAATCAAGGCTTCGTAGGTAATCAAAGACGCGCCAGTCACGCACTGGCGAAGGGAAGAATACATCACCCTTAGGGACGTATTTAAGGGGGGGGGGGTCCAGGGGGTCCAGACCCCCCCAAATGAATTGTCATTCCGAACCTTTAATAAATAAATAGTTGAAATAAAACTAAGTTTAAAATGAATTGAAAAAAAGTTTATTTAAGTTTTTCTTCTTAACGTCTCTATTCACTGTACAAAACAAGGCCGCCTAGTGTAATGAAAACTCTTAATAAGTAGATAGAGTCAACATGAAAAATTCAATGCCACGGCCGGGATTTGAACCACGGATCTCCTGATTTTCGTCCACTCGCTGTTACTCCATTTGACTCGTATATTTCCCCGGTAAAACACTAGAGGCTCTCGCATCCGATATACACCGTTTGTGGCGACTTACCGTTGTAAGTACTTGCATTGTAATTATTACTGTGATGAAGCCTGATGAAGCGAGGCTTCATCACAGTAGTACTTACAATGTAAGTACTTACAATTTTAAGTCGCCACAAACGGTGTATCTGGAATGCGAGAGCCCCTAGTGGTTTACCGGGGAAATATACGAGTCAAATGAAGAATTGAATGTCAAGACAGCCAGTTGGCCATGGTAGCTCAATGGGTAAAGAACGACTGGACGGAAATCAGGAGATCTGTGGTTCAAATCCCGGCCGTGGCATTGAATTTTTCATGTTGACTCTATCGTATGATAAACCTTAGCCTATGTACGGCTAGTGTGAAGAAATGATTAATTTCCATCAATTAACTAAAATCTTAATAAGTAATTTTATAAAAAAAAATAATAATAAATAGTTTCAGAAGAAATAAACATTTCTGAGAAAAATATTAGCAACAAATGACTAAATGATCAAATAAATCTGAAACTGTGACTCTTTCTTTTGTTCCCGACTGTGCACCTCTTGCTTGCCCTCAGGACTGTCTTCAGAACTGAGTTATTTAAACTGAAACAAGGGTCATTGACTAAAGTGAGTGAATATCTTCTTTTGGATGGAAGAACTTTCGTCAATTTTCTGTTCTCAGAAACATGTCTATTGATTACGATTAAAATGTGGCATGTTTGAGACACGACAATTTTGAATTTTTGGGGAAAAGGTGATAAACACCTCTTTAATTTCCATGATTATTTAACTAAGAAACCAGGTTATCATAGATAAAAACATCAGGTTAAAAGAGAACGTGGAGCTCATAAAATACGCAACTCCCGCAATTTCTACTTCCCTCGTATCAGCTATTTTTGAAACATCTCATCCTATATAACAATTGTTATGCACATTTAACAGTCTCAAAATTTCTCGTTGCATAATTTCATAAGAAGCCTAGTATTTTATTTATTTATTTTTAATACTTTAACGTCCTTTAACTGGATAATCATATTAGGCAGTAAATGAAACGGGTGATACTAGAACATAAGATTTACCCGACAATCGTCTTATTAAGAAAAGTCCTATTGAGAAAACTATCTTGATCTCGATTGGAAATCGCTTCTGCGGTGCCCAACTTGCGCTCAAATGAGCAAAGGTGGATTTTTTTCACTTCACCCCACCTTCTCATGAAAGCATTTCCCTTTTTCTCGCTCTCTCTACATAATGGAACGTTGCGTCTTATATTCGCAGACAGTAGGTGGAGGTAAACCCTCCTTCCGCTTACGCGGCAAGGTTGGCCAAGATCTCTTCACTGGGAGTCAGACACGCTACCACCAAACTATGGAGGCGGGCTCCAGTTGAAATCATTTATAACCAAACAGTTTTCCTGACGATACGCAATGGAGCAATCGTGCTTTATATGAGTTGCGAAATTGTGAGAACCAGAGAGACTCATGTCAGTGTACGGGAGTACGGGATCAATGTTTATTGCCTCTACCACGTGCTTAGTAAGCACAAACGTGTTACATTCCATTTAAAAGGTTGATATTGAGATGTCATCAGGAATGCAAGTTTTGAGGACACCAGAACAGGGGGAAAAAACTTAAAAATAAATGTCTGCGCGCGCGCTCCAGAACCCAAATATTGGAGGAATATAAAATGTAGGATTTAATTTCGTTATCTTTCAAGGATGCAAAACGAAGACTTTCAATAAAATCTTCCGAAAATGGCTTCAATAATTTGAATTTAAACACTACATATTTAAGATAGCTGCATAACAAATAGAATGCGTATTGTGAATTTTCTGAGGATAAGCCCTGAAGTTTGCTTTACAGGAAATGAAGTCTGTATAACTATTCTAAACCTTTACAGATAAACGAAAAGTTACTGCACAAGTAACTCGTTAAAATACACAAATAATGTCAATTATAATAATGTATTGCAAAGTTAACTAATTTCGATATATTATTTGTTAGTGATTAAAATTCTCAGATACTTACTTAAAGGTATGTAATTTTTAACTTCTAAGATCCTATTCCCTTTTTCATTCAAGGAGAACTAATACTTCAAATGCATCAATTAGTGGTTCGTTTTTAAATATCTGATTGCTGCTTATATCACTTTATCCCAGGTATAAGAACAAAAGTGTGCAATTAAAGGTCTTTCTATAGACTTTATCCAAAGAAACAAGACAAAAACAAGCTTTTCTGAGAACAATTTGTAGAAGATTGGGTGGAGAAAGTAATGTGAATGTAATATATTACATCTGTTTTTAGTTTTACTAACATGATAAAAATACATCCCTGATTAATTATTAAAAGCAGATAATTCAACGTAGATTTTTGGACCCCCCCGGAAATTGACTTCTGAATACGTGCCTGATCACACTATTGCCTTCTGGACCGCATCTCGAAGTTTTTTCTTCACTTCGGAATTTGACTGTGAATTGATTGGCTTCTCAATATTCGCGCAGTACTGGCAACACCAGAAGAGAAGCACTGATCGCACATTAGTATAGTATACCACACGAAATGAGACGCAGGGGTTTGCAGAAGGTTCCTACACCCTCCCTCGGTAGCTTATGACATCCCATGTCAGTTCCTTCAGACCATTCAAAACCATTCTGACGGCTTCTACTTTTGTGAATGAATCTTCTCGGTTTTAGTGTACAGAGTGAATAGGACGCATGTTTTTTAACGGTTCTGCTCCTTGTGTAGTATGCGTTATCTCACACACATTCGCTGTCCTTGTCCCACTGTGAGGGACTTACTTTGTGTTCGTGGACATAAGTTCGACTAACTCCACTATACGCAACAGCATTGTAATCTGTTGGACCCTTCCAAGTTGGTGATAAATCTTACGAAACAGTCGTTACACCAGCCAACTATTTCAGTTTTGTTTAGGGGACTCAACTTCGCTCCAGTACCAAGATCCATATCGACCAAGTGGCATTGAGGAAGCACTAAGCTGTCGGCAGACGTAGCTGAAGAAGTATGCACTGAAGTCAGCTTTACATTAGCAAGGACCAAGAAACCCAGAACCATCCTCTGAATTCAGAACGCTGAAAACACTACGATAAGATTCGACTATAACTGTCCTTCCTGTTGATAAGTGCAATACCACATCATCATGGAGACCACGGATTATGATCAGAAAATCAGTAAACTACTTGCAAAATCCTCTTTCAGGAAACTGGATAAGGACCCGATGGCCAAGATCAGCAAAACAACCACAAGTCTCATTAAAACTACAACCTAATCGCCAAAGTGCATAATAATGCTTTCCATTCACGGCTGCTCCATCTGGACTCTACGGACTACTAAAGATTCCAAACCTGAAGTGCCCCCTTTTGCCCATTGTGAGTGACATAGGCTCACCTACTTACAGGCTGGCCAAACAAGTTACCACTCTACTGAATCCGCTGGATGCTCCTGTTAACATCACATTAAAAGTTCAAGCCAATCCAGAAAATTTTAACGCTGCAGTTGGACCCCGAGGATATCTTGGTGTGCTTCATGTTGAATCTCTGTTAACCAGGGGCTTTTTTGTGTGTGTAATTTATGTCCTCAAACGTTAAGTCACATCGGACGATGAATGGAATGGGTGAAATGAGGCTCAAATGAGTCTGGAGTCCATGGAGCTTAGAGTTACCCAACATTCTTATTTCAGGATAAGGGAAAACCCCGGGAAAACCTTATCCAGGTAGCTCACCCTAACCGAGATTCGAACTCGGGACCTCTTGAACATGAGGCAGACATGCTACCACCACCCTACCGAGGCGGGCTGTTCACCAGGGTGCCGCCAGAGGACTCACTGCAGCTCACATCCAAAAAATTTCTAGAAGATATCACTCAGCTTTTCAGGCATATTCTTACATTTAAATCCTGAGGAAGGTTATGGAGAACAGAATGGTTAAAAGCTCAACCTTCATAAACTGACATGGTTGACCACCCACAAAGCCTTGATTAATAATGCTCGCTATGAAAGCTTCATACATATAAATAAAACACCAATATATTATAATGATGCATCGCACCATAATGACCAGCATTCTTGGTTGGTATGTATGTTTACACATGTGCATTTGTAAGTATTTAGAACTGATGTAAACAATTGACATGATGTGCTAAGGGAATTACTTTGAACAAGGCAAGGTGTATGTTAAATTCGAGTGAGATCAAAACAAAGCACTTCCTGTTAAATTAGTTTAGATTGATTTACATTCAGTGGGTAGCCAATTGTAGCCACAAGGACTGTGAACATGTTAGCCTGTAGAATACTGCAGCTGCAGAACGTGAGCCATCACATGATGTTTCATTAATGCTTCATAATCTCTATTTACTCTAGAAAGTTGAAATCAGCATTATTCAGTTGTTCTTCCATTCAAAAAATGTGAAAACGTGTATCAGCTGGAATATCTTTCAGACACGAGGGGATCTGTCCCCTTACCACTCCAATCTGAGTAAGTGCTGGCTGCAATAAAACAGGGGGGAGGGGTTTGCAAACAGAAACAATACTTTTCAACTGACTGACATTCAATGATTTATTCAGGAAGAAACTGAAAAGATAATACAAGACTGGATAAACTGCGTGAGACATGCAGAAAAACTACAAAAGGACGACTTTTGGAAACAAATAGCACATGACGAAAAGGAGCCTATCATCATAAGTTTGCAAGTCTCGCGCGAAGACAGTGACAATGATGAATTATCTCATGACATAACTGACATTCAAAGGTATATGAATGAGCCACTGGCAGTTCTGCTGGATTAGAAAACTAGGTAGTTCATAAACTATAATTATAACATTTAAAACATAATGTGCCCATATCTATGTTCCAATTTTGATTTCAACAGCTGTATTATTATAAAAGTTTGGAAAATTTAGTTTGGGTTCTATTACGACTAGCACCAAAAACACCTGCATACTTTAGGGCAGTGTGCAATAGAGAGGCAAATATAAAAAGAGTGGAAATGCTGAGTATGGAAACACATCTCATTTGCCATAGTTCAGAACTCTTCCCATTTGAAAAACATAATAATTTTATTTTAATTCTTTAATTCTATTTCAGTTTATTAGCATGGGATTTATAGAAAGGTATAGACATCATAAACATATTTAAAAGAGTATTAAACAATATTTACAATCCACTTATAGCTTTATTATTAATTTACAGATGAGTCGTATTTATTACGCCGGAATTATTTCGCTTCACTGTGGTGTTCCAATACAGTTAAATCTCGATATTGTGACTTTGTGGGTTCATGAAATGAAAAGTCCAATTGCACCACTCAAAACTGTTCTTTATTTCCACCGAATTACAATCGGAACACTTGCCGATTACACAGAATTATGTAATGCACACAATTACAAATCACCAGTTCGTCTGTCACAGTCCGTTCCTTCACTGGGCGCTCCTCACACTGCTCGCCAAGAACTGAACTAAACTGAACTCTCGGTCGCATCGTCCCTCTATTCATAGGTGGCTAAATGTTTCTAGAGAATTCTTTACCATGGAGGGGAGAAATATTCTGGAGGTTTTGCATTCTTTCAGGCGGCAGGAGGAGGGGCAAACGAATATTCAGCCACCCCTGTGGTTTCCCCCCCTCCACTCTGTCACGCCTCCGCAGGCGGTACCGATGCCACATGCCCCCCTCAACCAGCCTTCCCCTCGCGTAACCGACCGCAAGTTTCCGATTGGGTAACACTGCTCCCTCCTCAAGGCTGGTCGTCCTGAACAGCACCATCGTAGCGGGCCAGGCGATCCAGGTGTACAACCAACATCTTTCCTCGGGGCACCTTCTGGATGCGGTAGACCATGTCGTTAATCCTCTTCACCACACGGTACGGTCCTTGCCATGGCTGCTGAAGCTTCGGGCAGCGTCCCTTGGTCCTGCTAGGGCGGTACAATGAGACCAGGTCACTTTGCTGGAACCCTTGGCTGTTGGCTTGCCTGTCGCATCGGGTTTTCATGTGGTCGCTCGCCTTCTGGATGTTCTGGCGAGCCATCTCGTGCATGTCGTGGAGGTGGTCCACCAGGTTCTTCACTTACTCGTTCCTGGCTGTTTCACCCCCGGAGGGCTTCCAAAAGCCAGGTCACAAGGGAGGCGTAACTCTCGGCCGAACATTAACTGGCTGGCGTCATCCCCGTGGTGTCGTGTGTTGACGAGCGGTAGGCTAACAAGAACAGTGGCACCTTGACGTCCCAGTCTCGACCATGCCATCTGACTGGGGATGTAGAGGTATTGTGCAGGTCTTGTTAACCCCAAGTCTCTCTAGTGCCTCCGTCATCAGGTTGGACTCAAATTTGGTGCCTTGGTCACTGTGCAACTCTAACGGTATCCCAAATCGGCAGAACACTTGCTCCACGAGGCAGTCTGTGATTGTCCTTGCCTCTTGGTTCGGGATGGAATACACCTCCGGCCACTTAGTGAAGTAGTCCACGACCACCATCAGGTACTTGTTGCCTCGGTCGGATATTGGGAACGGTCCAGCAATGTCAACGGCGATCCATTCGAATGGCGCTCTGACGTTGTACTGCTGCATGCAACCCCAGCTCCTAGTCTGGGGGCCGCGACTCGCCGCGCACACGTGACATTGACGGCACCATCTCTCAGCGTCTGCTCAGAGCCTCAGCCAGTAGTAGTGCTGCCGTAGTTTGCCAATCGTCCAGTTCGCTACCAGGTGTCCTGAAGTACCGGCGTGCACTTCATCCAAGACTTCCGGGACCTTACTCCGGGGAAGTACCAACTGTTCTCTCTGCGTCTTCCCATCGGGTGATTCCCATACCCGGAACAGCACGCCCTCTCTGATCTTCAACAAGTCCCATCGGGTCCAGTACGACTTGTAGGTGGCGCTCCTTGGTCCGATATCCTCCCAAGTTGGTCTTGTCCCTGCCTCCACTTCCCTCAAGAGTGGCCCCAAGTCTGCGTCCACCAGCTGCTCCCTCCTCAGGCCTGCGCTATCCCAGCCGTCCGCAGGCACTGCCGTGACTAGTCGGACTGCTGCGGCACGCTCCTTCTCTTCCACTCTTCCACAATGGCCGCACTCTTCTAGACAGGGTCTTCGGGACATAGCGTCTGCATTACCGTGGCTCTTCCCTCTGCGATGTTCCGAGGTGAAGTCGTACTCCTGCAGCCTCTGGACCCAACGTGCTGTCTGGCCTTCCAGGTTCCTAAAGCTGAATAGCCAGGTTAGGGCGGAATGGTCAGTCCTCAGGTGGAATGGCTGACCGCACAGGTACTTGTGGAAGTGCTCCAAGGTCTTTACTACCGCCAGTAACTCTCGTCGGCTGACGCAGTAGTTCTTCTCTGCCTTGGATAGCGTCTTGCTGTAATAGGCTATCACCCGCTCATGGCCGTCCTGGACCTGCGATAGGACACCTCCAATGCAATGGTTGCTGGCGTCGGTGTCCACAATGAGGGCTACACCAGGTTGTGGGAAACCCAAAATTGGAGAACTGCACAGGGTCTTCTTCAGGTGCTGGAAAGTGTCTTCGGCGTCCTTCGTCCAAACATAAGGTCGGTGTTCCTCTGTCAGGCGGGTGAGGGGTTTGGCGATGTTAGAGAACCCCTTTATGAAGCGTCGGTAATAACTGCACAGCCCCAGGAAACTACGCAACTCTTTCTTATCCTTTGGGCGAGGCTAATCTTTCACAGCCTGTGTCTTCTCCGGGTCTGTGGCTAATCCGGTTGCTGAGACTATGTGGCCCAAGTAGTTCACTTCTTTGCGGAAGAGCTGGCACTTCTTCGCATTCAGCTTCAAGTTGGTCGCCTGCAATCTCTGTAGCACCTTACTCAGATTCTCGAGATGGTCTTCAAAAGTCTTACCGACGATGATGATGATGTCGTCCAGGTATAGCAGGCAGGCGTCGTAAGTCAGACCTCTCATCACTGACTCCATGAGGCGTTGGAAGGTAGCTAGTGTGTTGCAGAGGCCAAAGGGCATAACTGTGAACTGCCAGAGCCCTTGGCCTGTCGAGAATGCGGTCTTCTCCTTGTCTCTCGGATCTAGAGCTACCTGCCAGTAGCCCGACTTCAGGATCAGGGTCGAGAACCACTGCGCACCAGCTAGCGTGTCCAGGGTGTCGTCAATCCAGGGTAAGGGGAAGCAGTCCTTTCGGGTGACAGCATTCAGCTTCCTGTAGTCCACGCAGAAGCGTAGCTCGCCGTTCTTCTTCGTCACCAAGACCACAGGGGAACACCAAGGTCTGTCAGACTCTTCAATCACCCCCCTGGATCTCATGTCCTCCAGCATGTCTCGTGCAGCCCCTTGCTTCGCCAGCGGAACGCGTCTATGTGGTTGCCGAATAGGCCGGGCGTCCCCGGTGTTGATGCGGTGAAGCACTTTGTCCGTGTGGCCGTAGTCACTATCACCTTGGCTGAAGACGCTGATACCGGCTCAACAGTTGTCGAACTTTCTCCAGCTGTTCTGCGGCCAGGTGGTCGGCCGCCCTCTCCAGTAAACCTTCTAGGCCCCAGGTGTTGCGTCGGCACCGGCTTCTGTGTCTTGTCGATTGCTGTTACGCTCACCACGGGCTCGCACGTTCCCAACTCTGTCCCAGCCTGGACGTCGTGATCGGTGTCCGTTGGATTTAACAGTCTCACTGGCACCTCCTCTCGGCATTCTCCATTGATGAATCTTGCATTCTCTATCACACGAAGCAATAATGAGTATAAAATATATTAGTTTAAAGTACAGGTAACTCTTTAAGTTTGCATGTTTCCTGAACTATATTCCAAATATTCACTTACTAACAAAACTGATTTTACCAGTATCAGAGCTATCTTTTCTTGTGTTGGTCTATCCTCCAGTAATCATATAACGCTAAATAGAGACAGGTGAAGTTCTTGTGTTTCGTGATATCCTTTTCCTATAATGTCAAAAACAGGTTAACCTGTTCATGCTCTGTGTCTGCCATCTAGTGGCACTCATGGTAACATATAAACAGAATAAGCAACAGAGCTACAAACGTTTTAAATGATTGTATCCTTTTAGTTTAACTATCATTATGTTTTATGAAACCAGCATAGTTTTAGTTATAAGAATAAAGCCATACATGGAAAATAGACAAGTATTTAGTCCACTTCATAAGTAATAACTACCACAAACCGTAGTGCTTCAACAGTGCGTTATGTTGGTAAACTCTACTGTGGATGTAAACAAACAATGGCGAAACTAGAAGAGGCACAAATGAATGACGTGAAAAGCGTTGAAAATTATCGGAAAAGGAAGTGCAATCTAGAAAACTGGTGTAAAGAAGTTGAGAAGAGGAAACGAAATCGTGGGGAAGCGTATAAAATCTACAAAGGTGTTGCAAAAATGCCAAAATTGCAAGGTTCAAGTTGTGATTGTGCAAGAAAGTGTTTCAATAATGTTCCTGCGGATGCGCGGGAGAAACTTGTTTCTTGAATTTTGGAATTTGGGTAACCATGATTTACAATATACATACATTTTTGGTTGTGTGAACATAAATCCTGTTAAAAGAAGATACATAGATCATCCAGAAAACAGGAGACAGGCCACTAACATCTACAGAGTTACTTTTCATGAAATTGACATGCTAATCTGCAAGAAGGCTTTTCTGGCAATCCTTGGTATAAGCAGTGGACGACTGTCGAGTAATTCAAAAAACAAATGGCTTTCCTCAGGTATGTTTGTATTTCATTTCTATCACATACTCCTAGATAAAGCTATGAGATAATGATTGGATTTGGTTTTGCAGTCTTGGTATTATAGTAAATCCCAGGTTTTACATACCTTAGTACCCGGTCATACATTTTTGCCTTGTAATCATGACTTCGGCCTTATAGAGAAAAAGAGGCAAGCAGCTTACATTTATGTTCCAGATCAGTGGATGGAGTTAGAGAAAAAAACCAGGGTAAAGAATCCTTTTCATGTTGTCAAAATGATAACTAACATGTTGTCATGCAAAGCCTCTTCTCGACAAAGTACAGAAAAGAACAGCTTCAGAATCAGGGCAAAAGGTACTCTTGAGCAAGGTGACATGCATGAAAGTATTTAAAGACCACCCCTTTAAGTTATATTTTAAATACACTTACGGTGGTATTGAGGATTACGACACTTTGGACATTCGAAGGAAAATAATATCTGGCAAACCTTCCCTTACTTATGTGACATTTCCTCCAAAATACAATGGTCCAAGACCTATAAATCCTGCAAAATTAAAGGACTTACAGGATCTGATAAATTATATCCCACCAATTTATCATGAGTACTATAAAACTCTTAAATCTGAGACCACAGCTTCTCAGAATATTACTGATGAAGCATTTTTTGATCAGCCTGACTACAGCTAAAAAGCTTGTACCTAGTTTCCAAAATGATATACTTATTGAAAAGTGGAATAATCCAAAGTGTACCATGTATAAATATGCCAAAAGACACTTATTAGTTTCACCTAAAATATATGTAAAATGTATATAGAATAAAACTTGTAAAAGCTGACAAAGGTTTTCACTTTATTTTCATTATTTTATTTTTATTAATTTTATTTGATCAGTCATGTTTTGGGTTCTATTAAGGATAACCCTGATAATATTGTGACTTTGTGGGTTCGTGAAATAAAAAGTCCAATTACACCACTCAACAATGTTCTTTATTTCCACCGACTTACAGTTTAACACTTGCCAATTACACAAAATTACTTGCTGCACACAATTACAATTTACCCGTTCGTCCGTTACAACTTCACTTGTACTCGCGATTACATAAACTCCGATACTCATACACAGTTCGTACAGTCTTCCGTTGCACAATCCTTTCGTTCATTAACACGTCACTGACTAACTCTTGCACCAAGAACTGCGACTGTCTCCTCGCTCACACTCACTAACCAACTGATTGACCAACTCAAACCAACAACTGACTGACTAAACTCTGTCTGTAACCCTCTTTATATCGGAATATCGCCGGTTTCTAGTGACCAGGAGACTGTTCCAGTAAACGAAAGATCGAGAAACAGGTGTAGAGAAAACAGGCGACCAGTTATGTTTTCCCCTAACCACAAGCCTGTCACCACTACAAGACAAACGAGGAGAAGGTGTGGCTAACGCGGTCCTCCCCCCTGCCTTCCGTTCGCAGCTGGTACAGGGTACTCCAGCGGTCTCGTTACACTGCTCCCTCCTCAAAGCTGTTCGCCCACGAACAGCCCCATCGTAGCGTGCGAGGCGGTCCAGGTGTACCACCAGCATCTGCCCGGAGTCTGAGCCAGAAGTAGCGCTGCCGTAGTTTGTGAATCATTCGGTTCGCTCCCAGATGTCCTCCTGAAGTACCGGCGTGCACTTCCTCCAAGACTTCCGGGACCTTGCTCCGGGGAAGTACCAACTGTCCTCTCCGCGCCTTCCCATCGGGTGACTCCCATACCCGGAACAGCACGCCCACTCTGGTCTTCAACGAGTCCCATTGGGCCCAGTGCGACTTGTAGGTGGCGCTCCTCGGTGCGACGTCCTCCCAGGTTGGCCTCGTCCCTGCGTCCACTTCCCTCAAGAGTGGCCCCAAGTCTGCGTCCGCCAGCTGCTCCCTCCTCAGGCCTGCGCTATCCCAGCCTTCAGCAGGCACTGCCACAACTACTCGGACTGCTGCGGCACGCTCCTTCTCTTCCACTCTTGTGCGCTCATGGCCGTCCTGGATCTGCGATAGGACACCTCCAATGCAATGGTCGCTGGCGTCGGTGTCCACAATGAAGGCGCCACCCGGTTGTGGGAAACCCAAAATTGGAGCACTGCACAGGGTCCCCTTCGGGTGCTGGAAAGCGTCTTCGGCGTCCTCCGTCCACACATAAGGCCGGTTTTCCTCCGTCAGGCGGGTGAGGGGTTTTGCGATGTTGTCGGCCTTTTCCTCTAAGTCATTAAGGCGGTCGTCTACTTGACCCTTCTGCTCGCCCAGCTCCGTCACGTCATCCCTCACGCCGGCCAACTGTTCTTCAAACTTGGCGGCGAGAGCCTCGTTCGCCACCTTCATTTCGGTAGCCGGACCGTCATTCGCTGCTCTCATTTCCGTGGTTAACTCGGCCTTCACTTGTTCCATCTTCTCGGCGATGTTGTTTGCCGTCTTCATTTGTTTCAACTCTGCGGCGATGTTCTCCCTAGCCGTCCTGATTAGTTTCAGTTCCGCGGCCAGGTTATTTCTAGTCTCCAGCATCTCTGTTAATTCGGCCTGCATTTCCATCATCTTCTCCAAAAAATTTTCCAATGCCGCGTCCATGGTTGTAATTTTCGGTGATGTTATCTTCCCGCTTCCTGACACCAGTGTGACTTTGTGGGTTCGTGAAATAAAAAGTCCAATTACACCACTCAACAATGTTCTTTATTTCCACCGACTTACAGTTTAACACTTGCCAATTACACAAAATTACTTGCTGCACACAATTACAATTTACCCGTTCGTCCGTTACAACTTCACTTGTACTCGCGATTACATAAACTCCGATACTCATACACAGTTCGTACAGTCTTCCGTTGCACAATCCTTTCGTTCATTAACACGTCACTGACTAACTCTTGCACCAAGAACTGCGACTGTCTCCTCGCTCACACTCACTAACCAACTGATTGACCAACTCAAACCAACAACTGACTGACTAAACTCTGTCTGTCTGTAACCCTCTTTATATCGGAATATCGCCGGTTTCTAGTGACCAGGAGACTGTTCCAGTAAACGAAAGATCGAGAAACAGGTGTAGAGAAAACAGGCGACCAGTTATGTTTTCCCCTAACCACAAGCCTGTCACCACTACAAGACAAACGAGGAGAAGGAGTGGCTAACGCGGTCCTCCCCCCTGCCTTCCGTTCGCAGCTGGTACAGGGTGCTCCAGCGGTCTCGTTACAATATATACTGTATTTTTGAGACTCATATTCTCAGAAATGAAATAAAATAATGTTAACAATTTCTTTCAGCCTCATTCACAAAACACTTGTTTTCTCCATTTTTAAAAAATGTGGGTTAACCCGTTTTTCCGGGCATGTCTTCAATTGCAGTGGCTCGTTACTTTCAAAGAAGCTAGAAAACTTGCAAAAATAACACTTTTATCAAATTTATTCTGCTGACAAATTGACAATGTCCTCAACTGCTAAGGTTGGGTATTTTTTACATAACTTGCAAAACACATCCAATATTTGTTTTTCGCCAATTTTTAAAGGTTTCCGTCTCTGAAGTTTTACATATCGCATTGAAGCGCCATGTTTTAAACTGATTCTCTTCCTACTTCCTTTTTAACTGTGCAAGTGCAGCGTGGATTCTGATTAATACATATAAATTACATTTACAAAATAAAATACTAATGAATTACTATTTGACTAATAATTACATAAAATATGAAGCTAGTAACAGTGAAGTAACAAATATAATTATTTGTAACAGAAACTTCACTTATCTTTAAAGAAAATTATGTAAATGTTCTTATTAATTGAAATCAGGATTTCGTGAATATTCATTCACATCTTCAGTTGAAAGATGACAATGGAATTGTTTTCGATTGAAGATATGAATGAATATTCATGGAATCATGATTTCAATTAATAAGAACATTGACATCATTTTCTTTAAAGATAAGTGAAGTTTCTGTTACAAATAATTATATTTGTGTAGTACTATTTGACTGTTCCATTTGTGATAATGTGAAGTTGCTTTTATATTTTGCATTAGATGTTAAGTCCTAAAAATGATATGTAAACCACACACACACACGCATGTGCACACATTCACATGCACACAGACACACTTGCGCGTGGTTTGATTCACACTCTTTTTTGTGCATATTAGATGATGAAAACAGTGGATATATGCCTGGTCAAAAGATATTGCAGTCATCCATTGAGGTCATCATCCATGTTCAATCTATCATGACTGAAGAACTTAGCCTATGCTTCTATTCATTTTCTCCCCATGGTTTTCATATAGTTTCCAGCCTTGATCTGTTGTAGCACATAGCTGAGTTGATCTCTTCTATTAGAAAGGTTCTCTAGCCAGGAGATACACCAATCGTAATATTGTAAATTTTATAGTCCAAATGCTCTTTTTAAATATATAGATTTTGTCTCTCAGATTAGATTAAATTAGATTAGATTGATTTGGGTTCAGTGAGTTCATTAGTGGCTACAAAGACATGTGAATATTGCAAATATCAAAGAAGCACATATACTTGAATACTGAGCATAAAAGACATCATATAAAGGAAATATGAAAAACAAGGCAGGGATAATTATTTATATACAAAATCAACCATTGTGCTGCAAGTAGGCAGGTAAGCAGGCAGGCATATTTGTATGATTTAGACAGATTTCTTAATTATACATGCTCTGCTTTAATAAAGTTTTACTGTATATCGCTGTCAACCACGTTTCATTCAAACTATCAAATTGTGAGTTAGAGCCTTCCCATAATTTTTGCGCCTTTGACAGATATGTCTTTCAGTGCCACACACAACTGGTTGGAGAAAATAAGGAGTATATACTTTTAGCCTCTTATCAGAACACTAGTAGAAAGTTCCAGACCTTTCCTTCCTCTGGCATATTACGAACCTTCTCGATAGTTTGTGAGACTAATAAAGCTTGATCACTTGTGAAGAAGAGCTTCACTTTGTCATGCCAGAAAGGGCACAGCAAACACTACAACCTCCACCAAATTTCCTTCCATGGAGAAAGAGATGCCACTAGGCAGCAGACAGCTCGTACATTGAAATGTAATAGCTACTTGTCAACACAGCCTACCAAATAGCCATGTGCGCCAATGCCTTCCTCCCCAAAACTCAGCCACATTTAGGGGAATTCAGTTGCAAATTGGGTCCACGCTGCTTCTCCTAGCTGTCCGCTCTATTAACTGTAGTATCTAGAATCAAGGAAAGCCAAGCTGAGGGTGAGATACGTTATTTTTTGAATTTTCAAGAAAAAAGCATTGTAGAAACACGAAATTTTCAATACAGTATTTTACTAAATAAAATCTTTATTCTGAGAATCACTTTATTTTAAGTCCACAAGGTCTTTATTTGTACATTGGCAAGTAAATATATTAAATAATATGAATATATCACAAAGTTGCCACAAAGAATGGCTTCAAAACAAATTTCTTTGACGAGACAATTATTGCATAACATTAAAAAAAGAAATAAGTACACTAATTGTTAGTTGAAAAAACTATTTGTAGTTGGTTTTTTGACACTTCGTCACTTACATTTTATATTTTTGAGGGACTAGTTTTGGAAGCCATCACCTGTATTATCAACCTCTTTCCAACTGTCTGTTGCTGTCTCTTTCCTTTCTCTGATGGTGGAACTATGAACTTCTCTGTCAAAGTTCAACACTGATTGTTGATAAACCTCTGAACTATAACAGATTTATTTTTCATACACACTGTTTTTCTTTTAAAATCTGAATAAGCTTTCAAGGATTTCAGTATAAAATTGGCATCACAAAACAAACACATCAGGAGTGTCCACTTATGCAACATGGTGGGACTGTGCCCACATTCAAGAGGTACTGAATTCATATCAGGGTACTGAGTTTATGTCAGGGTGAGTTACCTGGATAAGATTTTTTTCTGGAGCTTTCCCTTAATCCAAAATATGAATGTCAGGTTACTCTAAGGTTTATGGACCTTGGGCTCATCTGAGCATCATTTCACTCCTTATTCGTTGTCTGATATGACTTAAGTTGGAGGACATTAATTAACAAGATAACGAATTTGTTGAATCACTCTTTGCAGAACACTACCCAAAAACTATATTGTATGGAATATATAAATGAACTACAAAGATCATGATAAAATATATACTGGGAAGTGTTGTTGTTAAATGTCATGTCAGCACGTTGGCCATAGTAGCTCAAGGGTTAGAGCGGCTGGACAGCAACCAGAAGATCCGTGGTTCAAATCCCAGCTATGGGATTGAATTTTTCAGTCTGACTCTATCTTTCCATACTTTAGCCTACACACAGCCAGTGTGAAAGAACAATTAATTCACATGAGTTAATATCCGTTTCCTGTTAATTGTAATCAAGGTATACAAGTTTCATACGAAAAATTGTATAAATAATAGAATTAAATTGAACATCTTGATATTTTTAAAGTAAAAAGAATTTATTGGTATCAAAGTTTATTTAGAAAATTTATCTCAGACTGAAGCAGATCCGGAGATTTTTTATGTAATTGATACATCTGAGTGCGAGATCTGAACCAAAGATTCAGATTGGGAAGAAGCAGTAGCTTGTGGCTTCATCATCACCATCCAGGAGGGCAGCAGACAACCCACAACCCCAGTCACAACATGGAGCTTCAAGAACACCATCTTCCCATCATTACCAATACTTCCGCTACAGAAGACATGATCAAACGAAAAAAAGATACTCACTTAAAAAAAAAAAAAAAAGAACAAAATGTTGAACTTTGAAATCTTGCTAATGAATATCATCAGATTTGCAGTTAGGACAGATGGCAGCACCTTTCCGAAGGAGTAGTAACTGCACCAGAAAGAATACCAGTTGACAGCCAACTGATAATGGGAGTTGCCTCAGAAATATATTTCAGATTAAATTTGACATTGAAAAAAGCATATGTGTCTACATTTAACAACATTTAATAAATTTGATCCTTCACTGCATTTTATTGCTTCACTTTAACATTCATGGTGTTTATAAATGTTTAACAATCTAGTGAGGTCAAATAGCACAGCTATGCCTTTCATTTTCAATTCAATATAGGTTTGACCTCTTACTCCACTCTGTAACTTTATCACATATACTGTTTTCCTCATTAGTTTTAAAAATGATGTGTCAAGATTTCACTATATCTTGTTTCTATTGATCTTCTTGAGCATTCAGGAAAGTCCAGTCCAATGAAGTACCTTCCTCCAACAGTTTGACATGCTGCTGAAAGCTTTCTGTAAGAAGGTCCTGTGTCCTAGAAACAATAATAGATACATAAAAAATATAATTTTATTCAAGTTACAATAAATAGCACAAGGAATTTAAATGTTAAATGTAATTATGTGGCACTTGATTTTAAAGATAAGTGACAACGGAACATATGCAAATCATACAATGTCTCTTCTGGGTTTACAGCTTAAGAATTTTAAGACATTCTCCCTTCTGATCCAAAATATTTTGGAGACATGTGAAACAATATGCAAATATGAAATAACATATAAAATTATTGATCAAGCACAAGGTTTACAGTTTGAGAGCACATGTGTATGGATGTGTAGTTTTAACGCCCGCTTTTACTACATGTGGCATTGCAGGTGGTGATACTGGTGATACATAGGATGAAGATGGAGCACTGATGGAATGAGATGGCCTCAGGAAATGGCCCCAGCACCATGTTGAGATGCACATATGAACATTACATGACTTATTAAATTTTAGATGAGTCGTATTTTTTACACATCTGCTTCACTTTCGTACCTATTTTGAGGACATGTTTCGCAAATCATCGTTTGCATCTACGGCTCTTATGCAACTCATCTAAAATTTAATAATTTTTCGCTTCACTGTGGTGTTCCAATACAGTTAAATCTCGATATATTACATGACTTAATTATACAAAACATATTCAGTGCTCATAGATCATCAATATACTGAATGAGTCTTCTCATGCTGCGGGTTTGTAGATAGGCAAATCTGCATTTTACAAACGATGTGAAATGACACCACATGGTGTTGACATCACATTCACCAGCCCGCTAATTACAGCTGTGGTGGTGCTTGTTAACAACCACTAATAATGCAATAGTGAACTTATTGGAAAGTCTTGCTGAAGATCAGAAGTTCAAATAATGTCTATGAATAATTGAGGTTTTTATTAATTTCTGTTTAAGTTTTGAGAATACTCTAGCAAATCTTCTGTTTATCTAAAAGCACTAGAAAGTAGATTTACCTATAACAACAAATTTCCAGCCATTCTTGCTCACTGTGGCACAATATTTTTGAATACTGAGTATCTAGACCTGCTGTTAGTACATGGGAAGTGCAGCAATGTAACAGAGGCATGTCATCTAAAACAATAGAGGTTTCCATAAAGAAAACTTTCTACAGGTCATGTGTTTGTGCGAGTTACAAACTGCCTTCTGGAACCAGGAACAGTCCACAACACATCATACCCATGAAGAGGTCATCCTGTCTGTGACAAAGCAGTAATAGACTATGTGACTATGTCATTCAGCATCTGCACTGTAGTATGAGGGACATTCACAGGCATTTCAATATTAGCCAATCTTCTGATAGAGAATACTACAGCATGAAAGTTTTATCCTTACCAGCTTCTACTACATCGGGAGCTACTGCAGCTGGACAATGAATGGAGAGTGGCACTCACTAGGTAGATCATATTACATGTAAAAGTTTGTAAACTATAAGATTTACAACATGAAAACTACTGTAAAAGGTTTATCAATATGATGGTCTGGCTCGGGTTCAATCCCAGGCGACTGCATGTGAGGTTTAAGAGCAACACAATGCTAGGCAGCCGCATGTGAGATTTGAGAACAACACGGTGCTGGAGGGGAGTTCTCCCCAGGATCTCCAATTTTCCCTGCCATCTCATTCCACTGGTGCTCCATCTTTATTTCATGTATCATCAGTGTCACCGCCTGCAATGCTGCATGTAGTAAAAGCGGGTGTTAAACACGACATGCATTGATGGCCCGGCATGATGTCATAGTCAATAAAATGCACTACTTTGGGAACCAGAGAGGTTCACAATGATCATAAGATGAGTTTGTAAATATTATCACGATTATATTCACATAAAGCATCTTGTAAACTCTCAGAACTTATTCGGAAGAACTATTTGTAGTAGGTTTATTGAAACTTTGTCACTTAAGTTTTTATATTATTGAGGGACTAGTTTTGGAAGTCATTGCCTCCATTTTCAACCTCTCCAAGTTGGAGGCAATGGCTTCCAAAACTAGTCCCTCAATAATATCAAAACGTAAGTTACGAAGTGTTAATAAACCGACTACAAGTAGTTTTTCTGAATAATTTTGACATCACTGTTACTAAAATCCTCCAATCATGCATAACTCTCAGAACTTACTGGCTTTTTTTGTATTACAGAATTGTTTTAAATAGTAAAATATTATGCAATAGTGCCTTATGTTTATAAGTTATAATTACAATATATCGAGATTTAACTGTATTGGAACACCACAGTGAAGCGAAATAAGTATTAATTTTTAGATGAGTCGTATTTATTACACATCTGCTTCACTTTTGTACCTATTTTGAGGACATGTTTCGCAAATCATCGTTTGCATCTTCGGCTCTTATGCGACTAAAGCTTGATCCAGTGGTGTGGGTAATTCTGGAGTTGTTGCTGCCATCTGTTGATTTAGTGATGAACTTAAATGTGGGATTCTCTTCTGACTAATGAACTTTGAAATCCCGCCAGAAGAGAATCCCACATTTAAGTTCATCACTAAATCAACAGATGGCAGCAACAACTCCAGAATTACCCACACCACTGGATCAAGCTTTAGTCGCATAAGAGCCGAAGATGCAAATGATGATTTGCGAAACATGTCCTCAAAATAGGTACGAAAGTGAAGCAGATGTGTAATAAATACGACTCATCTAAAAATTAATATATATAATTACAATGTTTAGCACTTATTTATGATGTTCATTAAAGCACATTCTAACAAGTACCAATTTGAAGTTTCTGAAACAATTAAGTGAAATGACACTTCCATGCCAAACTATCAGTTCTCATTAAATTTACTAAACATAAAAAGTACTTCTAATTGGCAATAGTTGAACCTGAAGCCTGCACCACTGAGTGCTATTATGCACACTCTGGTTATGCTATGTTTGCAGTTCTTGTAGGTTATTATAAAATGAAAACAAAAAGCAGAAGAATATTATGGCTAGCAAAGCTATGTTAAAAGTGAGGAAGTATTAATTATTATTCTGGTTACTCTTCTTTTTCAGTTTATTCTGAAGATGATGATGAACATCTTTGAGATGTCATTTTTAAACCACTGTTTATCTAGCTAGAATCCTGAGAAAATTTAAAGAAATTATGCTTTATTCATGGGACATTTAAAAAATAACAATTTCATTTGCAGAGTTTTCTATGTGTTCCACACAACTTAGAATAATTAAAAAGTGGCATTTGTAGACTTGTAGTACAGTTAAAATAAAAGTGAATCGAGAAGATAGACACACTGCTTCACTCACATTGTTTTTCACAGGACATGTTTCAAGAACTGTTGCTCTCATCATCAGCTCTTGAAACATGTCCTGTGAAAAACAGTGTGAGTGAAGCAATGTGTGAATATCTTCTCGATTCACTTTTATTTTAATTTGTGCTTCACTGTAGCCGCACCGTGGCTCAGTGGTTAGACCACTTGGCTCTCACCAAGGTGGCCGGAGTTCGATCCCAGGCGACCGCAAAGTGAGATTTGTACTGGACAACACGATGCTGGGACGGGTTTTCTCCGGGACCTCCGGTTTCCCCCGCCATCTCATTCCACCGGTGCTCCATCTTCATCTCATGTATCATCAGTGTCACTGCCTGCGGTGCCGTATGTAGTAAAAGCGGGCGTTAAACACTACACATTTCCTTTATATTTGTGCTTCACTGTCTGTGTTGGCCCAGTACCATCCATTACCTGGCATGTCAGCTTACCAAATTTATAAAATCCAAAAATAGCATTATTTGAGTAACACATAATACTGTCATGCTCTGTGAAGTACCCAAACAGAGGGAGCCTTTTGCTCTAAATCCTATATTTTTGTAGAGGAACAAACTAAATCAAATAATGCTCGTAATAATGCTTGTACTTACATATATCGCAAATGCTTATTGTGGCTTATCATTGTTGAAGTATCAACATTAGCATTAGGCAGCCCACAGATATTATCCATTAATGATTGCTGCTGTGAATGATCAACAAGTGTAGTTTGGCTTGGTTCAGGGGACACATGTCTATGGCTGGAAGCAGGAGATGAACTGAGTGGAAATTCCGGATCAATTATATTAGGTGCATCAAGAGTTGGTACTGTTAATACAGGAGATCTGCTGCGACTTATAGGCAATATGCCATTACACTGTTCTGGTAGAGCCTGAAACACAAACACACAATCCACTAAAATGAACAATGGATATGTAAAAAATAGAAGCTAGCTGCAGTGAAGCAACATATAATATGTAAAATTGTTATTCAGATATGAGAAAATCTTGTAAAATTTTAATAAATGCTCAGAAATAAATATTTATAACACTTTGAAAACATAATATTTGCACTTTGCATTACACATAAAGAAGAATATGAGATCAGTTTTAAATATAATGGTATTCTCTTTTTATAATGGACTTACTTCTGAAATAAAACTAATCAGGACACTTTAAACATTTAAAAATGGCTAAAATAATATTCAACAAATACATGTTCTTGTCACTTTGTGGGTTTGTAGAATTAAAAGTCCAATGTGCAGAAATTCTAAATGTTCTTTATTTGCTAAGAAATACACTCTGTTCAATTCCCACGTAACAGCATTGTCACATACACAATCAAACTCTACCAAGGTCGATGACCACAGCATTCTGATTACACCTGTTTACATCAGCTCTCATTACAAAATCTGTTTGCAACTGTGTACAACTGACTCTTGGTGAATCGTCGCTTCTTTAAATACCTCATCTGATAATTCTAGACTGTTCCAGAACAATCAAGAAACCAAATAATCTCTATCAATCAAGATGTCACCAGAAATTTCCATTTATCTCAGTTTGTTTGTTTCGGCAGACCATTATCTGCGTACTATCTTTACCAATTCCTTTGTGTAGACACACTGCGTTATCACTCCTTGCGAAACTTTTATGTGTGTTGCCGCGACACTGCTGCCTCCTCAAGGCTCGTCGTCCCAAACAGCACCATCGTAGCAGGCCAGACGATCCAGGTGTACCACCAACATCTTCCCTCGGGGCACCTTCTGGATGCGGTAGACCACGTTGTTAATCCTCTTCACCACCCGGTACGGTCCTTGCTATGGCTGCTTAAGTTTCGAGCATTGTCCCTTGGTCCGGGTAGGGCGGTACAACCAGACCAGGTCACCCTGCTGGAACCCTTGACTGTTGGGTCATATCAGGTCTTCTTGCGGTCGCTCGCCTTCTGGATGTTCTGACGAGCCATCTCATGCATGTCGTGGAGATGGTCCACCAGGTTCTCCACATACTTAGTTGCTAGCTGTTTTGCGTCCGGGGGGCTCCCAAAGGCCAGATCACAAGGGAGGCGTAACTCTCGGCCGAACATTAAGCTGGCTGGCGTCATCCCAGTGGTGTCGTGTGTTGACAAGCATAGGCCAGCAAGAACAGTGGCACCTTGACATCCCAGTCTCGCTGATGGCTGGCCACAACCTTCTTCAAGTGTTCTTCTAAGGTGTTGATGTACCTTTCGACCATGTCATCTGACTGGGGATGTAGGGGTGTTGTGCGGGTCTTGTTCATCCCAAGTCTTTCCAGTGTCTCCTTCATCAGGTTGGACTCAAAATTGGTGCCCTGGTCGCTGTGGAGCCCTAACGGCACCCCAAATCGGCAGAACACTTGCTCCACGAGACAGTCTGTGATTGTCTCCGCCTCCTGGTTCGGGATGGCATACACCTCTGGCCACTTGGTGAAGTAGTCGACGACCACCATCAGGTACTTGTTGCCTCGGATGCACACTGGGAATGGTCCAGTTATGTCGACGGCGGTCTGTTCGAATGGCGCTCCGACGTTGTACTGCTGCATGCGACCCCGGCTCCTAGTCTGGGGGCCGCAACTCGACGCGCACACATGACATTGACGGCACCATCTCTCAGCATCTGCTCGGAGCCTCAGCCAGCAGTAGCGCTGCCAAGGTTTGTCGATCGTCCGGTTTGCTCCCAGGTGTCCTCCTGAAGTACCGGCGTGCACTTCCTCCAAGACATCCGGGACTTTACTTCGGGGAAGTACCAACTGCTCCCTCTGTGTCTTCCTATCAGGTGATTCCCATACCCGGAACAGCACGCCCTCTCTTACCTTCATTAAGTCCCATTGGGCCCAGTACGACTTATAAGTGGCGCTCCGTGGTGAGATGTCTTCCCAGGTCGGGGTTGTCCCCACCTCCACTTCTCTCAAGAGTGGCCCCAAGTATGCGTCTGCCAGCTGCTCCCTCCTCAGGCCTGCGCTATCCCAGCCATCTGACAGATGTGGCACGCTCCTCTTCCACTCTTGTGCACTGGCCGCACTCTTCTAGGCAGGGTCTTCGGGACATGGCATCTGCGTTACCGCGGCTCTTCCCTCTACGATGTTCAGAGGTGAAGTCGTACTCCTGCAGCCTCTGGACCCAACGGAATGTCTGGCGTTCCAGGTTTCTAAAGCTGAGTAGCCAGGTTAGGGCGGAGTGGTCAGTCCTCAGATGGAATGGCTGACCGTACAGGTACTTGTGGAAGTGCTACCGCCAGTAACTCTCGCCGGGTGATGCAGTAGTTCTTCTCTGCCTTGGATAGCGTTTTGCTGTAGTAGGCTATCACCCGCTCATGGCCGTCCTGGACTTGGGATAGGAAACCTCCGATGCAATGGTCGCTGGCGTCGGTGTCCACAATTAAGACGCCGCCTGGTTGTGAAAATCCCAAAATAGGACTGCAAAGTGTCTTCAGCTGCTGTAAAGCGACGTCGGCGTCCTCCGTCCACACATATGTCCGGTGTTCTTCCGTCAGGCGGGTGAGCGGTTTGGCAATGTTGGAGAACCCCTTTATAAAACGACGGTAATAACTGCACAGCCCTAAGAAACTGCGCAATTCTCTCTTGTCCTTCGGCCGGGGCCAATCGCTCACGGCCTGTGTATTCTCCGGGTCTGTGGCCACTCCGGTTGCTGAGACTATGTGGCCCAAATAGTTAAACTCCTTGTGGAAGAGCTGGCACTTCTTCGCATCCTGCTTCAAGTTGGTTGCCTGCAGTCTCTGTAGCACCATGCTCAGGTTTTCGAGATGGTCTTCGAAGGTCTTACCGACGATGATGATGTCGTACAGGTATAGCAGGCAGGCGTCATAAGTCAATGCTCTCATCAGTGACTCCATGAGGCGTTGAAATTTAGCTGGTGCATTGCAGAGGCCAAAGGGCATAACTGTGAACTGCCAAAGCCCTTGGCCTGTCGAGAATGCAGTCTTCTCCTTGTCTCTTGGATTTAGAGCCACCTGCCTGCCAGTAACCCGACTTCAGGTCCAGGGTCGAGAACCACTGCGCACCAGCAAGCATGTCCAGGGTGTTGTCAATCCGGTGTAAGGGGAAACAATCCTTCCTGGTGACAGCGTTCAACTTCCTGTAGTCCACACAGAAGCGTAGCTCACCGTTCTTCGTCACCAGAACTACAGGTCAACACAGAGGGCTGTCAGACTCTTCGATTACTCCCCTGGATTTCATGTCCTCTACCATATTCCGCACCACCGCATGTTTCGCCAGCGGAACGCGTCCAGGTGGTTGCCGAATAGGGCGGGCGTCTCTGGTGTCGATGCGGTGAAACACTTTGTCTGTGCGGCCGTAGTCACTGTTGCCTTGGCTGAAGACGCGCTGATACCGCCTCAGCAGTTGTCGAACTTTCTCCAGCTGTTCTGCGATCAGGTGGTCGGCCGCTCTCTCCAATAACCCTTCCAGCCGGGGCCCCAGGTGTTGTGTCGGCACCGGCTCCTGTGTCTTGTGTATTGCTGTCACGCTGACCACGGGCTCGTATGTCACCAACTCCATTCCGGCCTGGATGTTGTTGTCGGTGTCTCTCAGATTGAGCAGCCTCAGTGGCACCTCCTCTCGGCACGGCAATAATGTCCTGCCTACACAATCCGTGCACAGGCGTCTTCTAGTCCAGCATCATGTTCCTAGTCCGCTGGCCTTCCAGTCGCGCCGTCACCACCACCTCGCTTTTCGCGGGGATCACCACGTTTTCCTTCAAAAGACCCTGCAGATTCCCAGGCGTTCTTCGGGTTGCCGGAGTATCACCTTTTCTCCATTGAACCGCAGGACCTTCCTGCCGACGTCGAGCGTCGCCTCGTGGTTCCTGAGGGCATCCAATCCCAATATCACCTCCTCAGCCACCTTCGCGACGAACACCCACAGACGCACGGCACTCCGTCCTAAGGTTAACTTCAGTAGGGTCTCCTTCTCCACAGGCAAGGTGTCGCCCGATGCCGTCATAAGCTGGTATGGTCGGCTTGGATTCCTCGTCGGCAAACCCCTGGCTACGTCAGGTCTAATGACGGTCACGGCTGCCTCGGTGTCTACGAGCACGCGGCACGGCTTCCCTCTCACCCAACCGTCCGCGATGAGGCTGTCGTCCATCCGTCGGCTGACGCCGTGCAGCGTCACTCGAGGGAATGGTGGTGATGGCGCCGACGTACCCCTCGCCACGATGGGCCTTACTCGTTCTTACGGCTGCTTTCCCAGCTTTCGGCTGTCTCTCTCCAGGTGTCCAGGCTGGCCGCACCCGCAGCACACGCCACTAGGTCTTCGCCGGCGTCTTTCGGCTGGCCTTCTGTCTCCAGTGTAGCGGACACTCCTCGTTCTCGACGTCGGGATAGCTATCACCTTGGCCTCCTCCATCTTCAGTGCTGCCGTTAGCGCCTCGTGGATAGTTTTGTAGTCGCCGAGCATTAGGCGCTGACGTATCTCCGTGTCTCGTACCCCGTCGACAAAGGTGTAGGCAGCCTCTAGGGATACGAACTCTGGTGGGAGGTCGACTAGGGCTTTGCTGGCCAGCTGCTCAATTGGCAGAGCGAACTCCTGTAGGGTCTCCCATGGCTGCTGCGACCTTGATTTCAGCTGACTTCGGTACGCTGCGGCTAAGCGATGGTTTCCAAAGCGGTTCTCCAGGGCGCCTCCCAGATGTCCTTGGGCGCTGCCGCTGTCTGGACCGCGTTCAGGACTTCTGCGGCCCGTCCCTGGATGCTGGCTATTAGCTGTGCGGCCTCTTCCTCCGGTGACCACTTGTGTTTGGCCACAGTGTCGAAATGAGGGCGGAGGACTTAGAACGTTGTCGCGCCGTCGTATTTAGGAGGTTTGACGCGCACAGATGTGTCGCGTCCCGGCGCGTCGACCTTTAAATTCTTCAGCCTCCTGCTAACGACGTCCTCCACCATGGCGTTCAGGGACTTTGTGTTGCTGTCGGCCTTTCCATCCAGCTCGTTGACGCACTCGCCCAACTCTGTGACGTCCTCCTTTACACCAGCCAACTGCTCCTCAAACTTTGCGGCGAGGGGCTCACTCGCCGCTTTCATTTCCTTGGCCAATTCGGTCATCTTCGCGGTCATTGTCGTGGCCAAGTTGTTTGTAGCTTCCGTCTTAGCAGCGAGGTTGTCATTCACCGTCTTTATTTCCTTCAGCTCGGCGGTGAGGTTGTCGTTAGCCGTCTTCAATTCCTTCAGTTCTGCTGCCAGGTTGTTGTTTGGAGTTTCCATCTTCATTGTTAATTCGGTCTTCATTTCTTCCATTTTCTGTAAAATCTTTCCCAATGCCGCGTCCATGGTCGATATCCCACTCCTGACACCAATTGTGACTTGTGGGTTAACAAAATTAAAATCCAATGTGCAGAAATTCTAAATGTTCTTTATTTGCGTAGAAATACACTCTGTTCAATCCTCACGAACAGCATTACGTCACATACACAATCACACTCTACCAAGAACGATGACCACAGAGTTCTGATTACACCTGTTTACAACATCAGCTCTCGTTACATCTTTTTGCGACTGTTTACGACTGACTCTTGGCGAGTCGTCGCTTCTTTAAATACCTCATCTGATAATTCCAGACTGTTCCAGAACAATCAAGAAACCGAATAATCTCTATCAATCACGATGTCACCAGAAATTTCCATTTAACTCAGTTTGTTTCGGCAGACCTTTATCTGCGTGCTATCTTTATCAGTTCCTTTGTGTAAATAAGCCGCGTTATCGCTCCGTACGAACCTTTTATGCGTGTTGCCGCGACATTATTATTCTATGAGGAATAATGGAAAGGCTGCCAAAATCCTGCTATAGGTACACAATGGAGGACGAGGAAAAATGAAAACAATATGTGATTCAACAAAGGCATATAGATTTTTTTTTACATCCTCCAACGTTAAGTCATATTGGACGGTGAATGAAATTGGTGAAATGATGCTCAAATGAGTCTGGGGTCCATGGAGCTTAGAGCTACCCGACATTCGCCTTGCAGGATAAGGGAAAACCCTAGAAGAAACCTTATCCAGGTAACTCACCCTGACCGAGATTCGAACTCAGGACAAAACCACAGGTTAAGCAGAGATAGAAGGAAAAAAAAAAAAAAAAAGGATAGAGAGAGAGATGGGAGACATGTAAAATAAGAGAAGGAAATAGAAAAGGTTTTTGGAAAAATGTATGAATTAGAATGGAGTCAATACGTAAACAAGTGATATGCAGCAGTAAAAACAAAATTTATTACAAATTTTACAGAGAAATTAAAAGGGATTGGGGTGGAGAAAACTATATACTGTATGCCCATGACAAAAAGGCTAGAGGAGCTTGAACTACTGATCTGCTCCGGTAGCGGATCTTTTACTAGGAAATGAGTGAATGAGAGTGCATATGAGTCACCCATGCTGCCAGATCTATTGTTTGTTGTAACGATAGGTATTATGTATGGATGAGCTATGTGACAACACTTGCATATTTTAAACGAGTCTTCCATCTTTGTCATACTCGGAAGGCGAGCATACACCATGAGGAGGTAGCAAAAGTGATTACGTTACACATTCCTTCAGCTTGCCTTCTTGTCTTGGGCAATCAGTAAACCATGCAATAAAAGAGAAAGACAGAGGATGGCATGAATGAGAACAGCCACAATATACTTAAGAGTCTAAGAGAAGGAAAAAACAGAGATATATGAATTATGCGAGAAAGAAGAAAGGACCAAATATTATATGACAGAATTTAAGGAATTAAATAAATGGCAGAAGAAATATGGGAAAGAAAATGGGATAACCTTATTAACAAAAAATAGCAAAATATGCTGACCGGAATAAGGAAAACAAGAACAAAACTACAGATTTTCTAAGAAAAGAAAAAGAAAAATGGAATAGAAAAGTAAAAACAGCGGCGAGCAAGGAAGAGAGAAGGAGTGTTAGCAGATAAGGAGTCCTCTCAATGAACCAGAAGACCAGTAAAAGATTTATAAAGAGAAAGAAATGGCAAAGATTCTTATTTATAGTTAAATTTATGCAGAATGTAAGTAAAAATACATATGTAAAATATGTATGTGAAACAGGAATCCAAATGAAGTATATGTTCTTCAAAATTATTATCATATATTAAAAAATCGTCAATGTACTGCAAAGCAAAATTTTCTATTGTGTCTCCAAAAATGCTATGTATTTCCCAAAGCTGTGCATTTCCACTGGTTGAAAGTCCAAATACACATACCTTAAACGTATATATTTTCCCAACAAAACTGAATCTTGTGTGTATTACTATTCTTGTTTTGTGAATGGTTTTGGTAAAATTTTAAATGATTTAGTTGGCTATCTTTAACACCTGATCTTGAACCATTACTGTGATGATTGTCTCTTTGTTGGCCATATTGTGGATTTCTTAAGTTTTGTAGAATTTGGTTCTGGTAAATTTCTCTTATCATACTTCCTGTTACATGTATTTTCCCTGTTGATATAACATCCCTCGTCCCTGTATTGATTTCATTGTGGATCCAGCATATTACCATTTCTACAGACATTGTGTTGTGAATTTTGTCTGTGAACTCGTCCTCCTTCGATGTGTGTGCCATTATTGTGATGTCGATTTGAGGTTATGTCTGTGTTAAGGTTATATGTATGGATTCATGTGGTTAATTGTAGAGATCCATAAAAATATTTATTGAAACATGCACAAGAGACTGAAAAAATCAATGCCATGGCCAGGATTTGAACCAAAAATCTCCCAGTCTCCGTTCAGTTGCTCTTAACCATTAAGCTACCATGGCCAATATGCTATCATGACATTAAATTCTCCAACTGACTATGCAAATCTTAGCTTACACACGGCTAGTGTGGAAAAACAACTAAATTTCATCAATTAATCTAAGAATAGTAACTATAAAGCCTGGGACATAAGTACTTAGAGAATAGTAAGTCACCACAAAAAGGTGCATTTCTCATTATATATGAGAACCCCTAGTGGTTTACCAATCACCAAAGATGCTCTCTGCAGAATGCTTACCATACAAGGATGTTCCATATTGAATGTGATATTCAATGGCACGAAACACATGTTTGGTTAATGAAGTGTAAATATGAATAACAAATAGTCAACATGGCGGCGTATAGTATATTAACGCGAAGCAAGATGCAGGAAAAATTAGAAAATTCAAGTTTCAATATAAATATGGTTGAAAAGAAGAATGACAACGTGCAAAAGAAGTGCAAGGAAAGATGTGAAAATGAAGGTAACATTAAAATTGCCACAGAAATCATGAAAACAAAATATAACGGAAACCAAGCTGGACCACCAAAACAAAGCCTAAAAACATGTGACGAGGATACAATAACATCGCTTCAGCTGGTGATAGATATCCTAAACAAAGATCTAAAAACAGCAAGAGAAGAAATTGCCTCCTTAAAACTAGAAAAAGAAGGTGAAAAAGAAGAAATAAGGCTATTAAAAATGGAAAATGAAGGGCTAAAGAGTCAAATAGGGAACTTGATGAAATCGCGGGACATAACCTCAAACGGTATCATCTTGAAAAACAGTTTTGAACTATTAGATCAACTAGAGGAAGAAAAATCTTCCCAAAACGTGGAATCAAGCAAAGAAACTTCCTGGAAAAATTCACGATATAAATGGAGAAACAAACAAACACCACAACAGAAGATACAGGATAAAGAGAGAAGCAAGAAGGAAGAGAAGAGAGAAGAAAGAAAAAGTATACTAGTGTGTGGTGACTCAATGATAAAAAACGTAGTGTTAAGCAGAAATGATACAACAGTGAAAGTGTTTAGGGGTGTGAAAGCTGAATACATGACAAACCTACTTGACAAAGAAGAAAGCAAGGACAAAATAAACACATTAGTGCTACATGTAGGCACAAATGACATCTACAAGTCCTGGGGACCAGATGATGTCATGGGTGAAGTGTATAGTGTGATAAGACATGCAAAAAAGTGCTTCCCATCTGCAACTGTAGTTGTAAATGGTATAGTAAGAAGAAGAGATGTAGGCATGAGATACATAGATGACATAAATGAGGGAATACGTTGGGCTTGTGATGCCCTCAAAGCAGTTTTTGTAGATGTAAATAAATTTTTGGATGATAGTTGTCTAGGAAGGGATGGCCTTCATTTAAATAGGAAGGGATCTCTTATATTAGGAAAAGTAATACAAGATACTTTAAACATAATATTCTCA